>MTQE01001340.1:1808930-1824860 GCA_014337955.1 Aspidoscelis marmoratus | reverse complement strand
TTCAACAACATGGATAAGCGACAGAACTTTTGTCAGGCACTGTAGTGTTGACCTTTTTTTTAAGTGGCCTATGGATACAATTTTAAAATGTATCTTTGTTCTTTTTTTAAAAAGGGGGTGGGGAACACATGAATAGTTGTTAAAAGCATCTGAGACTAAATGAACACAGTTGGGATAGAATTTCAAAACTAGGGTGCCGCCACAAAGAAGGCCCTGCCTCATAGTTGCAATCAGTTTCCTGATCTCCCTTCCCTTCTTGCAGGTGGTTGAAGACGAGCGCAGCGACAGGGACGAGACAGATAACTCAGAGGAGGAAGAAGAAAAACCCAGCTCTGTTCCCAGCGCTGTAGGACCCACCAAGAACGGCCCTCTAACCAACGGGCACCCCATCTTGAACAATAACCACCGGAAAGCTGATTAAATGCGTATTTTTTTGGTACCTGCCCCAGATTGCCCATTGCACATCATGCGCTGTGCAAGGCAAGATTTGTTTTCCTCCCTCGTTCTCTTTCTTGAGGCCAAAACCAAAAAAAAAGGAAAAAGAAGATTATGCAGCAGGTATTCTGTGAATCCACGAGATAAACCACAAACTCCTTTTCCTTCCACCGTCTTTCTAAGGTGGACCTTAGGATTCCATTCCACCCGCCCTCTGAAGACCTCGTGCTTCCGACAGGATCCGCGGCTACAGCAGGAAGCTGCTGGTTTTCTTTCCACAAAACGCTTTTTGCAGGAAGTTTTAAGGGGGGGAGGAGGACTTGTTAATTTTGCCTTTCAATCCCTCCCTAAACTGTTTCATCCCAGCTTCCCCGTTTCCTTCTCAGAATGCCTACTATATTGAGATTTGTTTGGGGGGGGGGGGAATGCGTAGGTTTTCCACACTCTTCCACTGAGAAATTACTTTTGTTACTCCCTCACTCAAAATTATTACTTGAGACAGTGGTGGAAAAAGACACACAGACAACAAAAGTCTCCCAAATACATGTTCACGCTTCTTAAGTCCTTCCTCTTCTCTTGAGTTCCTCCATGTTGCTAGTCCTCATTGAGGTTTCCTTCCTAATGTGTGCACATCCAGAAGAGAGAAGCTGATTCTGCTGCCTGAAATGTCTTTCGCAGGCCGGTGCAGGTCAGGCTGATCCCCGGCTGCTTGCAGGAGCGCAAAAGTCTTCTGGATTTATCTGCGTCGCTTTCAGGTTTGGGGGAAGCAAGCGGAGAACCGTCAAAAGAAGAAACCTGGACTTTGCACTTTGCGGTCACTGACTTGGCCCTCGGCCACCTGAGTTAGGGGTCGGTGCAAGGCCACAATGCTCGATTTTGTCCCCTTCTGCACAGAGTCTGGACTGTAGACCCTTAGGCCAGCCAAGGTCCGTCGTTCCATCTTGGATCTGTTTTCCCTTCCCACCCTCCCTTATTTGCTGGGCTTCGTATCATGGAAAGCTGGTTCCGGTCTGACTATTTGCCAGGCTTCTTCACTGGCTGCACCAGAATGCACAGAAAGGGATACCCCAAATCTCTAGCTGAACCTTTTTTCAACCCCTTGAAAAATACAAGGATCTGTTTTAATTTATTAGATAGGATTTTTTGCAAATCCCTGATTTTTTGAAAAAGGCTTTGGCTAGAACACAACGGATTTGGAAAGATATCCAACACTTTGGCATTCTTTTTTTTTCCTGTCTGGGCCCAAGGGGTGAATGGCGAAAGGACCACAGGCCTCTCTTCTGACCAAAATGTGTTTGTTTTGATTTTTTTTAAAAAAAGTTAAAATATATTAAAACTTTAAATGAAACTAATAAAACTTCAGTTAAAAAGAAAGGAAGGAAACGCCGTTAGTGTTTGGGTCCCACTTTCTTTGGGCAAGCAGAATGACCTGGTTTCTTCTGTCGGGGGAATGGGAGAAGGTGGCCGGTTCATCTGCAGGGCCTGCTGCTTCCAAGGCGGCGGCCAGATATTCTGCTAGGAGGCGATAAATGTGGGAAATCCCCCTCGGCAATGACGGCCTCACGGCTAGAAGGCACCACAGCAAGTGCTTGCTTTGCATGTTTTACTGGCGCACGTATTTGGCCATCCGGTCATCCCGAGTTGGCATCCCTGTGTGTGCGTTAGGCTCTGGTTTTGGCCTCCCCACCCGTGTGGTGGACATAGCTGTCCAGAAGGCAAGTAAACTCACAACCAGATTTTAGGCCTTTTTAGGGCAGGGATAGCCGGGCTACGGTGGCGCAACCCCACCACAGCGAGGCCAGAATGGCACTATATTCCCCCAGCCAGGACAGGGCGCTTATGTCTTTACGGTTCTGCAATGTAGATCCATCGGGAGTAAAGGCGTGCAGGCGGCTTGGGGTTTTTCCAGTGCTTGGTTGTACGCATGCCCCCTTCTGCACTGGGCCTTACTTGGAGTCTCATTGGAGCGGACTTTGGCAGACGCTGCCCAGGGCCTACCACAGTCTGCACTGTGGCATGTATGTATGGTGGGCCCCTGTTGCAAGACACAATCCAAGGCCCGCAAGCGAGGGCCCGCCACAGTTCGGCTGCCTTCCCCTCAGCCAGGGCTGTCGAGTCCACACCCAAAACTTCTGTCTCCATCTCTTCAATTTATGGTACTGCCAACGCAGGACCTCTGTCTGTAGCTGGTCTAATATACGCCATGAAATAGGGTAACATCTATTACCAGTCCATCTTTCATGGAGAGAGGGGCGCTGCCTCCTCCCTTCCTCCAGACAACCTCGACTGAGAACAGCCTCTTCCGAGGGGAGATTATTTTTAACCCAATTATTTTCCAAATCCCATGCGCTAAGTCAGGGTCAGGACACTGCTACCATCTCCAGTTCCAGCAACACCAAATCATTGCTTCTGACTCCACAGCGGGGCCCTCTGCCACTCTGAGCCCAGCAGCATGGTTTAGGCCAGTAGTTGGCAAACTCATCAGTCAACGGACCCAAATATTAACAGTACAACAATTGAAGTTTCTTTTGAGAGCCAAATTTTTTAAACTTAAACTATATAGGTAGGTATATTGTTATTAATGTAATTAGGGTACTCCTAACCTGGAAGAGCCACACTCAAGGGGCCAAAGAGCCGCATGTGGCTCCCGAGCCAGTTTGCAGACCCCTGGTTTAGGCAGAACGCTTGCTTTCGTCCAAGACGAAGAGTTGGCTTTTCTACCCCGCTTTCTTCACCCATTTAAGGGGACTCAAAGTAGCTGACAAAGCTTCTGTTCTCCCCACAACAGACACCATGTGAGGCAGGTGGGGCTGTGAGAGCTCAGAAGAGAGCTGTGACTCACCCAAGGCCACCCAGCTGGCTTCACGGAGGACTGCAGAATCAAACCCAGTATTCCCAGATAAGAGTCCAGCTCCCTGACCACTAGACCAAACTGGCTCACAATGGGGATCATGCTCCTATTTGCAAAATGTGTCACCATTGGGCGTTTTATTGACCTATTAGTCCAGTGCCCCAACTTTGCCCCGAGACCCGGTGGTCGGGGGGGGTGGCGTCCAATTGGCGGCCCCTTGTCCAGCAGCAATTGTGCACGGTGGCCGCCGATCTGCCCCTCCTACGAAAGCCCCGGTGTCGTGGGTGATGGAGAGTGGGGCAAGCAGGTGGCTTTCCCTAGAAGGAAGCAATGCAAACCACTTCGGTACTGCCGCAATGAGAACTGCCGAGAGGGTACATACTTTGGCAGCACATTCTAAACTGGAATGATACAGAGAAGATCAGCCTGGCTCCTGTGTGAAGATGACACACATTTGTGACGTGCTCCATATTTTTTAAAAACGAAAACTACAGGGAAACCAAGAGCTGAAGTCGAGTCAAGGACATACTTAGCCTAGCAAAAGAGCAACCGAGGCTTCTGGGGTCGGTCCGCAGGTTGGGGGCCGAACAACTCCTTCAGTTCTTGGGGGAAATTCACACTTTGCTTCCCATCCGTGGGAAGGAAAGGAAGAACTTGCCCACGTGTGGACAAAGCGTGCGGACCGGCGATTCCTTAGTTCGCGCGAACCCTCCCCACGCACGTCCGGACACCGTCTTTCCCTGCCGTCGCCCCCAGCACCGTCACCGGGGACCGTGATGCAAGATGCACGCCCACCAGCATGGTGTCACACGGCCATCCGGCTCGTCTTCCGAACCCGAAAGATGCGTGAACGGTCACAGCAAAGCCTTTCCGGCCCCGTCTGTGGCGCAGGGTAAGCGCACCACGTGAAGTCGCCTCGCAAGGAGCCCTTTCTAGTCTGGGAGCCACAGCACGGAGAGGCCTTCGGTTTCAAGGCAAGCGGGACCTGCCTGCATTCCGCCTTCCTCTTCCTAAAGTGCGCGCACAACGCCGCTCGGAACCGTGGGAGGCAAAGGGAGCCTTCTCGATCTTCCGCCCAGGACCGAATGCCGTCCAGAGACACGAGGCGCCTGGGGAGGGGAAGCAAAACGGGGTCTGGCCAGCACAGCATCTGGGGCAACTAAGTTTGATTGTTTTATTCCTTTACAAACAATGAAAAGAAATGTGTAGAAATATACTTTGCAGACACAAAACACGGCACAATGATGCAGGTGGGCAGGCGGCGATCATCAAATCGATTTGCGGTGAACACCGAATCAGTTATATAAAAAAAAGGCCGGAGAAGGGGCTGGGGGGGGGCACCTTTCTATGCCAAGCGTCCCCAGCGCTGGAAGCGTCTCATAATAGCCGCCCCCGGCACTCGATGGCGCCGCAGCAGCAGAGCAGCTCCTTCCCCTCCACGCTCCCCACTTCGTAATTATAGTCCCACGTGAGTTCGGTGCCAGCGCGGATCCTCCTGCAAGGAGAGAGGAACAGAGTGTATTTGCAACGTTGTATGTACTTGTCTTTGCACATGCTTTGCACATAAGAACCTAAAAAGAGCCCTGACGGGTCGGGCCACAGCCCATCTAGTCCATCATCCTCTTCCACCCAGTGGCCCACCCTTTGCTTCTAGGCATCTCAAGCAGAAGACAAAGGTGAATCCTTCACCTACTCTCAAATCCCAGCAAACGGCCTTTGGAGGCTTCCTGGCTGTATCTCCCACCCGGAGGCGGTACTGAGCATCCATTCTAGTAGCCATCGATAGACCTGTCCTCCATGAATTAAGAGGAGCCCTGCTGGACGAGGCCACAGCCTATCTAGGCCAACATCCCCTCTCTCACAGTGGCCACCAATGGCTTTGGGGCATCTCAAGTAGAGACATGACTCCCTGCCAATGACCTTTAGAGGCAACCTGTCTCTCCGTCCCATATTCTACCTAGGCATCCATTCTAACAGCCACTGGTACACCCGCCATGCATGGAGTAGTTTGACCCCATATGAACCTAAGAGGCGCCCTGCTGGATGCCTATCTAATCCAGCCTCCTCTCCCACATAGTGGCCCACCAATTGCTTCTGGGCATCTCAAGCAGAAGGCAAAGGCAAAACCTTCACCTGCTCTCAATTCCCTGCAAATGGCCTCAGGAGGCCTCCTGCCTGTTCCTTCCACCTGGAGGCAGGACCTAGAGGCCCCTTTCTAACTCGCTATTCTATGGTCAAGTTGCATCTGTTTGTTGCTAACAACCGAGGAGATCACAGAGCCCTGTGGCAGTTTCAGAAATACTCATAAATAGATTGAGTCACTGTAGCAACCTTTGAGGATGTGGTTGGGATGGGGAGGGGCACATGGGGCCCTTTGGGCAAAATCACGTGTACAGTGGGAAAGAGTTATTCAATCAGAACATCCAAAGGCAGCCTCTTTCCCGCCTACCTCTGCACTGAGGAACAAGACCGTGAGTAGAGGGGGCAGAAAATGAAAAGTTGCGCAGGGAAGGGATAGAAAGAGAGGTGCTGCCATGCCCTGAAATTTAAAATGTGAAGAGAGCAGTGGCTTGCTGGTGGTGGCTCCTAACGGAGAAGGGCCATGTGTAAACAATATTTACAAGGTTAAAGATCTGCAGATTAGCACTTTGGGCCTGATCCTTCTTTGGCTGATCTCATTCTCCATGACTCTGTGGCAGTAACTGGAGCTTTCCTGGGGGCTTCCAGGTTGGAGCAGCGTGGAAATATGCAGACTCCTGGCACCTGAGCTTCAAACGGGAGATTCAAACTGGGATCTTGCAGGTATCAATGCACTGATTTTTTTTTTAATGACTAACTTGGATTAGGACTTCCTGGCTGATTTGGAACTTCCCTGAGCCAAAAATACTCAGCCTCTATTGTCCAGTCAGTAAAATGGGAATTCTACACTCCCCCCATGTGAACTCTCTGGGTTCCTTATTCTGCAATTCTCTGGGAGGAATGTCTTCTCAAAGGTTTGTTCTCAAAAGGGCTTGGCAGCCAGAGGAAGAATGAAGAAAACGGAGGAAGATGGGGGTAAATGTCAAGGTGACCCTGCTTACTTGCTGGCGAAGAAGGCGACCCAGGGGAAGCGGAGGTCATGCGTGTCCACAAACACATTCTGCACGAAGAGGTTAGGGCTGCAGCTATGCTGGACGCGCAGGGGAAAGAGAGCAAAAAGGAGGCTTTTCAAGGGAGGCAAAGGCAGAGCTTAATTCTGGCTAGAACAGTATTTTCTGCACGCCAGTCGTTCGTCTGAACACCTCGTCCTGCCCTAATATTTGATATTTAAACGGAGTCGCTTTTTCACTTCGACAATTTTTGCTGGTACTCGGGCAAACTCTTCTCAAAAATAAATTCAACTCCCCCCTCCCCACCCCCAGTACCACGCTTTTTGAAAGCGCAGAGTAAATGGAGCCTTCCAGCACAGACCCTCTGCAAGCCAGGGTTTGATGACGGAGAGGCAAACAGAGGGACGCTTTGCTCCTCCCTGGGACGCGCGCTGCTCCCTTCGAGCGTTTGAGCTCGGAAGCCTGAGGGGAGTTTGAATCCTGGAATCAACTCTCGCCCCCTTTCTGCACTGGTTCTTATTCCAGATTACAGCTGAGGATAGGGTCCTGCCATCCACACGCTCGTGCAGAGACGACGGCAGGCCCAGGTGAGCCCCATCGCAGTCTGGCAGGTACCTATTCCAAGAATAAGGCCCAGTGCAGAAAGGGCCTTGCACTCCATATTTTTGCTGCGTTCGCACCTACATTTTATTCTAGCTCCAGTCCGCTTTGGGAGCGAAAGAACACATCAGCAAATTGCCAGTTAAGTCACGTTTCTTCCTAACACTTTCAGCCTCAAACCAGTTTAAGTTTTTCCTGTCATCAAAAGCAGGGGACCTTACATTGAGATAGCGGCCCAGGTTGCCCTCCAGCTTGGCGTCGATGATGTAGCAGGACTCCTCGCCGTCGTAGAACTGCCGCGTGTTCCTCCGAACGAGCACGGCTTCCCCTGTTGCCAAGTTGGTCGATTTGATGGCAATGCCGTGGGTGGACTTCAAGGCAAAGCCCCGTGTGGACTTCACGGCCACTTGCCTCTTGACCGGTCCTGCTAAGCACAGCGGTTTTTAAGGAACTCGGACACACCAAGGGATGCGTTCAAGGATGGTTGGGCAGGACGCTTAGAGGGTGGCGGGTTCAAATCCAACATCTGGCCAGCCACCTTGGAGTTCGAGGGACATTATGGTCTCCACCTCCCACCCAGCTTGGCCAGGAAGTTCAGAGAAGCAGGAGTCCTCGTCTCCAGGATTAACCAACTAGCCAACATTTTTTAGCGTAATCCACCTGCAATGTTGGGGTGGCTTCAGGTAAGCGGGGCTGGGAAACATGAGCCAGAGAAGAGAGGGCTTTTTACGCCACAGGTCAGCTCGTGCAAGAAGAGCCTGCTGGAACAGATGGGGCCCAGGCCCAATCCAGCTGTGCAACTATATCTAACAGAGATAAAGTACAGCAGCAACAGCAAGAAGAATGATCTAGCAGTACAGATTTGAGCTTCAGCCAGAGAACACTTATTTAATCCACATTATTTAGATAGTCTGGAATAAAGCAGGGATAATCCAGAATAAAATTATTACTACTTTTATTTGCATTTTTATCCCCATTTAAGCAAAGGCCAGGAAAAGAAGTGTGTCTTCACTGCCTTCCTAAACACGTACAGTGAAGGTGCCTAGCACATCTCACGGGGGAGAATATTCCACTGCCTAGGGGCCATCACTGAGAAGGCCCTCTCCCGGGTGCCCACCCTTTGTGTTACTGAAGGTGGTGGTACAACGAGGAAGGCCTCCCCTCCAGATCTTACGGCAGGGGCAGGCTGGTACAGATGAATGCGGATTAAGTAAGTGCTGTCTGGTTGAAGATTCATTCTTAACTACCATGTCGTTTCTCAGAATTGCTGCCATGCGGTCATTGGCTGAGCTTCTGTGACGCCACACAATGTTCACACATTCATCCGGCAAGTGGGATTTGGGGACAGCCACCCCCAAACTCCAGTTCTGTATTTTAGGAACTGTTAGGGAGAAGGGCTCGAATCAGTGTAGGGAAACCCAGGTTGCTTATTCCTAATGAATCGAACTGAACTCAGGAATTAATCATAGAAGCAGAAAGCTGAGTTCTATTCTGGCCTGCAACCTTTTGCAGTATTTAATTTGGATTGTTTGTCTGTGGGGAAAAAATCAAGGGAGGATGCTGCCTAAGAAGGGCCTTGTGTATTTCATTCACCTAGGGGTTACCCTTCACCAAACAGTTCCAGTGGGTAAGAAAGGAAAAATGGATCAAAGAATAACACCTTCAAAGCCCACAATATACTTTTAAACAATACTGGTGTACCTGTCTGATTCTCCCATGGTTAAAACAAATGTGTGCTACTGCTCAGCTTGTGTTTCAAAAACACACTCGGCCTCACCTAGGCCAGAAGAAGGATTCTTTCGTCCATCTCCTGCCAGTTCTTCTTCTGACCCAGAAGAAATGGTCTGGATGTCGTCACTGTCGTTGGCGTTACCCTGGGCTTGCCCAGAAGTTGCTCGTCCATTATCTCCCTCGCTCTCTGTGCTACTTGAGAGCATGAGAATGTCCTGCCCAAGAAAAAAGGGGAGAACCCACATTTTAGAAGAAGCAGAAGAGCTGGCTTTTCTACCCTGCTTTTCTCACCCATTGAAGGGGACTCAAAGTGGCTGACAAATCTTTTGTTCTTCTCCCCACAACAGAACACCCTCACACTGTGAGGTAGGTGGGGCTGTGGGAGCTCAGAAGAGAGATGTGACTAGCCCAAGGTCACCCAGCTGGCTTCATGGTGAAATGCAGTTTTAAACCCAGTAAGAGTCTGGCTCCTTAACCACTAGACCAAACTGGCTCATGTTTAGTAAAGCAATCAACCTTCCTCTGACTTATTAAACTGCTCAAAGGTCAAAGGTCAATTTTTCTGTGCTTAGTTACTAGTATGAGACTGACTGGCCCTTTGGGTGGTAGCACCAAAACAACTAAGTATACCACAAAATTGCCAGTCTTTGATGGCATTTAATATTTTCTTCAAGATAAAGAACCCCTTAAGATGGTGATCTAGGAAAATCTGGACTTACAGTATAAGTGTAGAGGAAATGATTAAAAAGCTCCTTTAAAAAATGGAAAGCTTATCCTAATGAGGAAAACAGTTTGGAACATAAATTCTTGCAGAACAAATGCAACGTGGCAAACTGCTAAGAAGGATTTTGAAGAGTTAAAACTTCAAAAGAAATAGTAAGAACATCAGAAGGAGGAATCCAACCAGGAAGCAGTTGGATAATTAGGAACAAGTTTTTTCCTCTGAGAAAGATAGAGGGCAATTATCTGCAGGAAGGCAGCTTTACAAGGGGGGCCCAACCTGCTCTCAGATTTAAAAACACCAGGATACTTACATCGGCAGATCCCTGCGGGGCGTCCGTCTGCTTTCGGCTCTGGTGCATGGCAGTTTTGCTGGGCGGCCTCCGGATCCCTTCGGGTACCCTTGGGTTTGGGTTATACCCATACAATCTGCCAGTGCTGCCAATCCTAGGAAGGGACAAGCGAGTCCAAGGCAGGGTTTATCTGCATGGCATTTACCTAGCTGCCCACTCAGGTCTTTCAGCTCGAGATGCCCATAAGCAATTGCTGGACCACAGTGGCAGAAACGACACAGGACTACTTGGGCTGTGGCTGGATCCAGCAAGGCTCCAGAACGACTACGCAAACAGGTTTTTAAAAATCCTCTCATAATTTTGACTAACAGCGACATTCCCTGTCTGCAGAAGTCCACAGCGTCAGGAAGAAGGGCAAATGAAGCTTCCTTCTCTCTCAGACTGGAACCTCTCCTTCTATTCACGGGGGTACAAATGAGTCAGCCGACAGTACACAGCTACAATCTTGTGAAGTGTCTACAGGAGGCGTCCCCAAGGGGCTAACAGGGCCTTATACTTCTGGCATCGAGCAGGCGGTTGGACTCGATAGCCCTAGAGGTCCTTCCAACTCTATGGTTCTGTTGACAGTCCAGGTAGAAGGAAGCAAGGGGTAGAAACTATTCTAAAACATTCTTGTTATTCCTGTCACTTAAACACTTTTTTTAAAGAGTAGTGAAATGCAACAGAGAGCAGACTTACACGGCAGCTTTGCTGGAGTCCTCAGGTTCCTACAGAGTAAAAACATATTTTTGAAAAAGCTACGTATGTTTGCTATTCAGGTCAGTACTATATGGTGAAAGGCAGGTCGTAATTCTCTCTTCTATAGCCGTTCCTCCCGACAGCCGGCCTCTCTTTCCTCTGGCCCCTTCCGACTTCCACGAATCACAGTATCATCAAGTCACAAGCATTCCTTGAGGCTATCCAGCCTACCCCCAAAACTGAAACCATCTCCCAGCAGACACGAGAACATTTCTCAACGTAATCTGATCAGCTGCCCAACCTCTTCTCCTGCAAGGAAGACTTGTTTTTTCCTGATCTGCAACCATCCTCTGTATCGCCACAGCCTTGGCCCTAATGCACAGAAACAGAGTGCGTCCTCCTCGCCTTGCTTTATGAGACATGTAGATGCTGGGTCTTAATGTTCCCCACCCTGCAAAGGGAAGGGGAAGCTGAGGGACAGGCGAGCACTTACGGAGACTGAAAGGCTGCGTTCACACCAAAGTTTTAACCCAGTTCCAATCCACTTTCAGAGTGAGAGGACACAGCAGCAGACCGCTAGGCATCTTCTTTCCACTTTATCGAACCCCAAAGGCAGATTGTCTGAGTTAAATGATGCTGCCAAAAGAAAACAGCCTGTCACTTTGCTGTGGGTTCTACCATTCTGAAAGTGGCTTGAAGCTGAACTAAAACTTAGGTGTGAACATGGCCAAGGTGACACTCCCCTGCCCCAGTCGCTCAGCACAGCCTCTGTGCTTCCAGTCCCAACCAGGAGGGGGCAGTGCTGTGCAGGTCTCGGGATGACCTCACCCAGTGACCCGCTGTGACCTCAGTACTGCTGGGCCGTTGCTGAGCCCACCAAAAGCCCCCTTGTACTCATAGAGGCCATAGTATTGTATGGGGGTAGATCTTGGCTCTCTTGGGTAGGTCCATGCACCACAAACAGCATAACAAACCTGCACATGCAAAGACCACGGCCCTTTCTGCACTTGGCATTAGTCTGGAATACATCTCGGGGCAGCGGTCTGTTCACTGCGAGCTAATGCGGACTGTGGCAGGCCTCACCCGGGGGCTTCCACAGTCTGCATTTGAAAGCAGATAGCAGGTGCCTATTCTGGGATGTATCCTAGCATAAGGCCAAGGGCAGAAAGGCCCCTAGTCTGAAGTTGCTCAAAAAGCAAAAAATAAAACGAGTGCATTGTGTGCAGTTTTGTAAACTACTCTGAACGAGCAACAGGGAAATCTCTGGACCTGTTTGTGCTCACCTCTCCAGAAGGCTGCGCACATGCCGCACCTTGTCCGCCATTCCAGAGCATCCAAGAACTCTCTCCAGCCGCCTGGTCCTCGTCCGCAGCTGCAGCCGGTGAGCTCACGGATGCAACATCGGCACTGTCTCCCAGGTGCGAATGTTCCGAGTGAGCGGGGTGGCCGCAACTGCGCAATTGCGCAAAGCACGGCAACCACCACGGCAATGTCCCGGCATGCACTGGATGTTGCCGTTGCCATGGCGATCCAGCCGGGCAGGGCCACCCACACTACAAGTTCTGGTGGTCCAATAGGGATAACGGCAGCATTGGGAGTGTGGATGCCCCCCGCCTCTCAGCTTGATCTCAGCTTCAGCGAGGGCCTTTTTGCACCTTCACTCCGCCAGGACAGCATCCCAGGAAAGTGAGGACCAGGGATAGATCTGGCACCCGCATTTTGGGATACTGGACTTATCCCCAACCTCACCAGTGCCTCCGTCAGCGCCGGTCAGGTGAGAATCAGCACAGCCGCCTCTGTGCTGGGCGGACTGTGTCGCCGCGGTAACACCACCACCGAGCATACACTGCCCTGTTGCCACGGCGACAGGGCAACGTGGTGCACAACGACGCCCGCGTCACCTCTCCCCAGGCTCCATCCACCAGAAGAAGCGCAGATGGGGCCACACCAGGCTGGGAAACTCCTGCACACATGAAGGTGCTTCTTAGAGAGAAGCGGCTCCACACAGCATGGATGCCCTGGATTGGGCAATCCCAGGGAATCCCCAAAGAGGATGGGCAAAATGGTCCCAGGTTAAGTGCAAACAGGCCCCCTATTCTTCCAGGACTGAGATCTGTAATCCAAACAATGTAGCAGCGCAAGACAGAAGACCCCAGGGTGGCCAACGGGCTAGGAAACCCACACCAGACCTTCCTTCAAACTGACCTGACAGGGCTGTAAAGGACAGGAGAAGGCAGGGGGACCTGAGGGGATGAAGAACAGGTTCTGCACTCCAGTTCTCCACAGTCCAGAGGGTTCATTCCCCAGGAACTTTGCCTTCACACCGCTTTTCTCTTTGTCGCCCTTCTGTAGAGTGTACCGTATATGGCTACACGCCTGCTCTACTGCTAACGCTAACCACTACAGAGCAGTGATATATAGTTGGCTTAGATTGCAACAAAGGAAGGAAAAGGTTGTGTTTCAGAAGGAAAATCGCTACCTTCTCCTAGAAAGGCTTATCAGGAGACTGCAAATGTCTGTTCTTGCTTTGCAGGGGATGCAGTGACAGGGAAGATGAATTTTCAACACATGGCAGAGAAACGGACTGGAATTTTTAACTCCCCATTTAAGGGGAATTAAAGCAGCTGAGAAACCTAGGCAATTTTGGTCTAGCGGTTAAGGAGCCAGGTTTGATTCCGCTCTCCTCCATGAAGCCAGCTGGGTAACCTTGGGCGAGTCACAGCTCTCTTCTGAGGTCTCACAGCTCCACCTACCTCACAGGGTGTTCTACTGTGGGGAGAAGAACAGAAGTTTTGTCAGCCGCTCTGAGTCCCCTTAAATGGGTGAGAAAAGCGGGATAGAAAAGCCACCACCTCTTCTTCTTCTTTTCCTCCCACAGGGGTATCAAGGCCGCTGACAAACTTTCCGTTCTTCTCCCTACAACAGGCACCCTGTGAGGCAGGCAGGGCTGTGAAAGATAAGGAGAGCCATGACTAGCCCAAGGC
Organism: Aspidoscelis marmoratus; assembly: GCA_014337955.1. Taxonomy (NCBI): domain Eukaryota; kingdom Metazoa; phylum Chordata; class Lepidosauria; order Squamata; family Teiidae; genus Aspidoscelis; species Aspidoscelis marmoratus. The sequence goes on along the minus strand of MTQE01001340.1, from coordinate 1,811,419 downwards.
CACTCAGCTGGCGTCAGGAAGGAGTGCGGAATCAAACCGGAAGTCTCCAGATGAGGCTCTGGCCCTCTAACCAGAAGGCCGCACTGTTCGCCCTACCTCTTTCTTCTTCGCCTTTGGGTCTCCATCTGGGCCGATCTCCTCCTTAGCAGCCGGCCCGACCGCAGAGGTCTTCTCACTGTCAGCAGGTTCGGCCTTGGCCGGCTTCGACTCGCCCGCCTCCTGCATGCGGAAGGAGGAGCGGCTGTCGTTGTCCTGGAAGCCGTCGGACATGCTGTTGGAGCTCAGCCAGGAGGCCACCTTGTTCTTCGAGGTCTCCTCGGACAGCGGGGGCTTGCAGGGGGCCGCCTCTTCGTGGCTGGCCTGCCGAGCGACGCCAGAGTCTTTGGAGGCCGTTTCCGAGGGACCGTTCTCTCGCTGGCCCCGGGTCTGCCGGCGGGTGGCGTAGCTCCGCCACACCGAGTTGGTGCTGAAGTCTTCGTCCTTGCAAAAATTGTCGTCCGAACTGTCCTCGTTGGACTCCTCCTGCTCTTCCGAGCCGGAGTTGTCTTCCTCCTCGTCGTCCTTCAGGTTGACGCCGCTGCTGTCGGAGGAGCACTTGGCCTCGCTCTCGTAGCCCTCCTTGGAGTTCTCCACACTCTCGATGTGGTCCAGGTTGGCAAAATATTCGTCCCCCATCTCCAAGCCCTCCTTGTCTGCAAAGTCGTCCGTCAGGATTTTCCCTGAAGGGACAAGGGAGCAGGTAAGAACGTGAGAACCCCCGCAGGCTCCTCCCAGCCAGCCTGGGGGAGACCTAAGAGGCCCAAATCCACGCGCCTGACCTGCATAGATGCAGACGAAGGAGCCCTTGGCGATGTCGTCCAGGCAGCGGATGCCCCAGCCTTTGTTCTGCGTCTTGAAGAGCTGCAGGCGCACCTGGAGACCATGCTGCACCAGGCGGTTTGTGCACATGTTCACACTGCATTTGCAGCGCTTGTTGCACTCATAAACTCTGCGGGGAGAAAGCGGGGAGGGGAAGGAAGAAGAAAAACTCATGTGGAATCACACGTTGAAGCTTCACCCGGCTGACCCACAAAGATGCGTCTTCATTTTGCAGCAGGAACTTGTGGGCATCACGACTTCGCCTCCGACACCGAGGGCCTTTGCGACATTCAGAATTCTGTCTCCCATCAGCCCCTCCCAACGCAGCCATATGGCTCTCTGTATCCCATCGATCTTAGCAAACACGACTAAATGGTTATTTTTTTATATATATGCTGGATTTTAAAGGTTGTCACCTGCCCTGAGACCTTCGGGTATAGGGCGGGATATAAATATAAATAAATAAATAAATAAACCAAGTTGATCAACTGAAACTGAACCCTCTCCCCTGAAGCCCCTCAAGGCACAGACGGACAGGACATGATTTCTTTTCTTCAGACAACAACTGCCAATCGCTTATGAGTCCAAGTGCTGGTTTGATCAGGGATGCACAGACACGAAGCGGGCTTTGCTGGAAAAATGCAGATCATATAGATCGATCAGTGAGTTTACCTGTTCTCCCACTGAGTGGTCTGAACTTTAGAGAAGCAATAAAGCTATGATCAAAATGAAAAAGTTTGGGAATCAAAGGGAAACATTGCAATGTCTGATCGATGCCTCATTTTCTGGAGAGCGTGAGGCAGGTGGGGCTCTGAGACCTAAGAAAGAGAGCTGTGACCAGCCCAGGGTCACCCAGGTGGTTTTGTGGAGGATGCAGAATCAAACCGAGAGACCAAATAACCCTAACCCACCCTGGGACCATTTGGTAAAGGGCGGGATATAAATTTATTAGAAAAAATAAAACAAACAAATCTCCGACACTCCAGCCACCGGACCAGACTGGCTCAGGATAAGACTTCCGACCTTTCGAGTCCCATCGGCAAGCCGTATGCTGCACACCTTTGTACCAACCACCAAAGAAGAACCGCCGTAAATGACAAAACTCACCCGGTGGGAAGGCACTCCTCCAGCCTCTTGTACTGGTAGCCGGCGTTTGGATTGACCTGCCCGCCAGGGGAACAGGCGGTGGCTTGGATGGTCAGCTGGTGGCAGGCACACTTGGCTCTTGGGAAGAAAAGCGAGGGCTGCCGTCAGGAAAACGGAATCATCTGCAAGGGTGACCAGCAGCCCAGCAGCAGTAAAACAAACCCAGTTGTAGAAGCCGAATGTTTACAAGGTGCACCCCCCCCCTTTGTCTGCTGGAATCACCTCGGGGCCCAGCCTGGCATCTCTCAGCCTAACTGTCACTGTAGGATAAAATAAAGAAAAAGAAAAACACGTCTGCTGCTTCGGAAAATGTAAGAATCAAGGAAGGCAATGGTCAGGGGACAACGGAGGGCTTTAAGGAAGGCAAGGCAAATTCAAATATACAAACGGCTATTAAAATGGATGCCCAGGTAATGCACCCCAGTTGGAGCAGCAGTGTGAGATGGGATACTGGACTAGATGGGCTGTGGCCTGATCCAGCAGGG
>MTQE01001340.1:1785585-1804210 GCA_014337955.1 Aspidoscelis marmoratus | reverse complement strand
GGTATCCCGATGGAAGGCATCGGCCTCTAGGAGAAAAAGCACCAAGTAGATGTATGGAGCACAAATATAATGGACTAGAAGAAGAAGAATCTGGAGAACGGAGGAAGTCACATGGAAATGTATCAAAATTATTGTAAAGGTATACAATTATGTATGGAAATGTATTAAAGAAAATTAAAAAAAAATGAACAAAAAAGAAAAAAGAAAGAGCTGTGACTAGCCCAAGCTTCATGTAGAAGCCTGGAATCGAACTGGGAGGCAACCAGATAAGAGTTTGATATTCTAACCATTCTAAACCGGCTTAAGGTGGTTTTAGGCAGCAGCAATCACTCACTTGTTTCGACAGCCGTCTTCGCACTCGCAGCCCACCAGGAACTCCCAGCTGGTGTTGATGTAGACCCCTTTGCCCGGGATGCGCTCTTTGCTATAGGCCACCTGGGGCGGCGGGGTGTTGTCGATCTCGTTGACGCAGGACAGCGGAACGTCCTCTTTGCCCTTGGTAATATCAGTGATGTAGTAGAAAGGCTTGTACGGCTGGAACTTGCGGTCCACGACGACGTACGGGTCCAGGCAAAACATCTCCAGGAAGATGAAATCGCATTCCGTCTCAAAGAGGTAGCGTTCGATCTCGCCCATGCTGCGCAGGCAAAGGCCGCAGGGCGTCTTGTAGATGACGTGGAACCCCGTCTTGCGGTTGATGCGCCGGCGAGCGGTCATGCGGCGGAAATCGTAGAGGAGCGGGATGAGGAGGGGGTTCTTGCTGCGGTACCTGTCTGTGCGGAAGGGCCGCACCCGGGAGAGGCAGGTGAAGGTGCAGACGTGGGGCAGGTAGAAGAGCTTCTCCACAGGGGCCTGGTAGGCAGGTTCACTGGGCACGCGGTCCAATATCCCGTGGAACTGGTGAGGGGGGCTGACTGCAGGCTGAGGTCCCGAAAACCTGCCAAGGAGAGCTGGGTAAGTAGGGAAGCACTCGTGGGGAAGGCCCAAGCCCCCGATCGCTAGGAATTTTTAACCCAGCAATGTTTGGTTGTACGGGCCTGCCCCCATATCCACAGGGGACACATTCTAAGGCGTCGTTATGGGAAACCGCAGATGACAAAACGCTGGGAAATCGGGCAAGGTTTCCCATGATTCACAGGGAAATGGGGAGATTTCCCACAATTCCCAATGACGCCCAGGCCCAAGCCAGCAGGGAAGCCGATCCAGTCAGCGAATAGGAGGACGGGCCCGTGTGACGATCGCAGGGCAGCTGCAGCCAAGGAGTCAGGCTGCGGCCTAGCTGGTTTTGAAAAGAGCCCTTTTGGCACTACTGGTGGCTGTTAGGACCTGGGCGGGTCCAGGAAGGCCTAGGGGGCGGGGCTGTACCCAGAGGGAAAGTCAGCTGACTTTATCTAGCCAATAGGTGTGTGTGTGGGGGGGACACCTGGTATAAAAGGAGCATTCTGAGGTAATTCTTGGTGGTTGGCGGACTGAGCTGTGAGCTGGTGGCGAAGTTTGCTGGGCTTCAGTTTTCCCATCCCGGGCCCTATATAGTCAGGGGGGCTAAGAGAAGGCCTGTTTTGCAGCCTCTCGGGGGGGGGGGAGAAGCTGGGTGTCTCTCTGCCTGGAGTGGTAGCCAAGCTAAATCTCCCTGTCAGTGGAAAGGAACTGAGGCTGGGAGAGCGACAGCTGCCTAGCAGGAGAGAACAGGGTCCAGGATCCAAGGCTGGAACTGGTCAGGGTTAGGCGGAGGTTTAGTTGGGGCTGGACAGCCTGAGTATTTGAAGACAGTAACTTGCTTTGACTCGTCAGCTGACAAAGGAAGAAAACCTTTCCTTTAGACAAGCTGAATTAGGCTGACTTTAGTTATTCTTCTTACTTCACTGACATTGCCCAACCTTGTATATAATAAATACTTTATTGAGTTTAGTGTTAAAAGCTTTGCAAAGCCATCTTTCACGATAGTAATACAAGGGGGGGGGGAGCACTGGCAGGAGTGCTTTGCACATGGCAGCACGGTGTACACTCGGCATTGGGTACTCCCTGCCACTGGAACACTGGTGTGCTACGCTCCGGCTGGTGACCAGCGGCTGGCTGGCAAGGGGACTTATCACAGCCCGTACAATCGTTCTTCGTATAGCATGAAAGTCTCATTCTACCACCCATATCTACTGCACGCTGTCACGGTTCAGAGCTCATAGGGGCCCAACTCATAGTGTTACCATGACCTTTCTAGCACTGCTGGGAACTACAGAGAAAGCTTCCTTCTATGACCTAAAGCAGCGGTTCTCAACCTTCCTAATGCTGCGACCCCTTAATGGAGTTCCTGATGCTGTGGAGACCCCCAACCATGGGGGCAGAGCAGCTGGGAGATGGGAGGGAAGGGCGGCGGGAGACTTGTTGCGACCCCTCTGAAAGGGTAGTTCGACCCCCAAAGGGGTCCCGACCCCCAGGTTGAGAACCACTGACCTAAAGGCTATTGGTTACAGCGTTATATCCCTTATTTTTGCAGTGCAGTCTTAAGAATTGTATGAAATAATTCCCACAGCAAGGTTTGGGCAGGGGACATGATTTTGGGGTAAGGGGTCCCTATCAATAGGATCATAGAGTTGGAAAGGACCTCCAAGGTCTTCCAAGTCCACTGCTCCTCGCAGGATTCCCTAGGCCATCCCAAACAGATGACTATCTGTGCACTCTATGGTGCATTCTAGATCCTGAGCTCTGAAATGTGGCTCCGATTATAGACAAATGGCTGGCTAATGCCAAGGAGGTCACTCATGCCTCTTTGCTCTGGAAGTTGAGATAAAGACATTGATCATCCAACCCTCAGAAGTACCACTAGATGGCTACTAGACTGGGTACATCCTCCAAATGGGAGAGGCAGGCAGGAGGCCTCCAAAAGCCATTTGCTGAGATCTAAGAGCAGATGAAGGTTTGCCTTTGTCTTCTGCTTGAGATACCCAGAAGCAATTGATGACAACTGTGTGGGACAGGATGCTGGACTAGGCGGGCTGCATCCTGGTCTAGCAATCCTCTTCTTAGGTTCTCATGATCTTACATTCTCACAGTTCAGAACTTCCAAGCTTTATTCATGGTAACACTCAAATCTCTCTTCTCGGTCATATCTCCTACACTGCTTTGACATGTTCAGAGGACAGGGCCCCAAAGAGGGAACAGTCTCTCCGCAGGAAGGTCCTTAACTTTTGCAAACTACTGTTCCATATGCTGCAGGAAGTACCGTAAGTATGTGATGAAGGAGACAGGAGAACAAGCCAAAAGGGCTGCTCATGCGCTTATCAGCTCACCTTCTGCTCATTTCTCCTCCTTCACCCAAAACTCTTGTCTCATGAAAGAAGCTACTGCCATCTTTTCTTTCCTGAACTTTAGGGCTATGCAACTCACCGGAACTGCTGGTTCATGCCCGTCCTTCCCACAGGAGGAGTTTCATTCAGGACAGGAGAAGTTGGTGACGGAGGTCCCGACCCCACTGAGCCTGGGCGCAGGAAGGACGTACTCTTTTTCGCCACCTGTTGCTTTTTGGCCTGAGAATACTGGCTATCAGGACTGCTACTGGGAAAGAAAAGAACAAGAATGGGGGTAAAATGAAAACAAAATAAAGCTAGAATATAAAATGGCAAAGATGCAGAATCGGAGCTAAAGTTTTTAGAAACGTGTCTTCTAGATGAACCAAATAAATAATAAATATATTTCAAACAATTTGTAAATCTGAGCTCTTGGACAGAGGTGGGTCTTTCCCAGTTACTTCACAAGGTCAGATTCTATTTACGTGTCAAGCCACTGCCTAGACTTTTGACTTCTGTGGAGAAGCAATAGGGAAACCAATGTAGAACCAGCCACCTTCTGGATTCATATTCAACCCATTTTTATTCCCAGAAGCTCTCTCAGAATCCCTGGGAACACACCAGGGTTTCACAACCTGAGTCCTTACTTTAGGGGAAATTATTGAAAGTAATGGGCAAAGGACCTCATAGTCCTTGGAGTTTGGTTTTTTGAGATACTGGTAAAAGAATAAGATGTAAAACTGGTCAATATCAGAGAAATAGCTGTGTTAGTCTAATTTGGAAAGTCCAGTAAGGTAGTTAGTAGCACTTGGAGACTAACAGGAGAATGTTGCCCATTGGCCCCCTCGCATCTGAAGAAGCAGACGTGCCCATTGGGCCCCCTAGCATCTGAAGAAGTTGACGTGCCCATTGGTCCCCCCCCCCAACATCTGAAGAAGTAGACATGCTCATTAGGCCCCCAGCATCCGAAGAAGTAGACGTGCCCATTGGGCCCCCAGCATCTGAAGAAGCAGACGTGTCCTTTGGGCTCCCAGCATCTGAAGAAGCAGATGTGGCCATTGGAGGCCCCTAGCACATGAGGAAGCTGACGTACCCATTGCCCCCCCTAGCATCTGAAGAAGTAGACGTACCCATTGGGCCCCCTGGCATCTGAAGAAGCAGACATGCCCATTGGGCCCCCCTAGCACCTGAAGTTGATGTGCCCATTGGGTCCCCTAGCATCTGAAGAAGTAGACGTGTCTAGAAAGGTTCATGCCACCAACCCTTCTCCTGTTAGCCTCCAAGTGCTACTCACTACCTTGCTGGATCGTGTAAAACTGGATTAGGGAGGGGAGGCCCTCCCCATCAGAATGGACATTCAGGTAAGAGGACGACGTTCCAATCTGAAGCAGAGGAAGAGAAGAACGTCAAACAGACGAGAGTGTTCATATAGGATACTGTTGTGGAGCGACAGGTAACTTTTGACACCAAGGCCACGTTCCGGCACAGTAACGATAATCCAACTTCTCTGCAAATGATTTCCCTGTTGCCTGTACTATGATTTCCCACTGTTGCCTTATAAACGTGGCCTCAAAACGGACTTGCTTGTTCCCACTCTTCTCTCTTGTGTGCTAGGCACAAAGAAACCCCGTTTTCTCTCCTCACCTATCTCCTTCATTCATTAACCCCCAACGCCAGGCAGTGAGCAAATGGACACCAGTGTATCTCACCATACCGTGACTTCATTGGGGTGGGAAATCCAATCCCCGCTCTCCATATTTACCTGCTGCCGTATCAGATCATGGAGTCCTTTGACAGCGTTAGTCATTCACCGTTGTTCCCACTCCCTTTCCATCTTGAACCCACCCTAGCACATCTTTTTCCATGTCTACAGGAGAGCAGTCCTTCTTTAAGACCAGTCTCCCTTCCTTGCGCTCTTCTGCCAATGCAAGGCAGTGCTTAATGGTGGAGAACATGGTGAAAGGAGGGAATGACAGAAGAGACTTATATTCATGCTCCCACCAAGAAACTCACAGGGGCGCAGGAAACACCCCAGTCTCCCTTCCTTTTCTCGTTATAATAGTGGTTATGAGCCATTTTGCAAATTCAAAGCAGCACACACTGGCAAAGAGCATGGCAAGAAATGGGGAACAGCTGAGCAGTCAATATGCATGGCGGTGAATGAAAGGAAGCATTTGTTTCCTTATTAACTCACACGGATGCAACACAAAGGACATGGAACATACACCGTCCTCTTTGCAGGAATTTAGTCCACAAAAGGTACGGAATCTTTTAGAGTTGTTGGGACACTGAAGACTCAAGCCGGTCTCTAAGCTGATTATGCGCTGTGCTGGAGCATGCCCCAAGTGAAATGTTTTCTGGGCAGCTGGCAGCTTTTAGGGATTTATAAATGCTCGCCGTAAACCAATCGCCTGCCTAACTGTTACATTTGAAGAGGTGAGACACAGATCCATTAGAAATGGGAGTACCATTTCTGGGGCCCTTACAGAGAAGGCCCTGTCTCTGATGTATTGTAACTCAACCAAGGAGAACTCTTGGATGCCAATCACCAGAGAGAAGTAGGACAAAAAGTGTGAAAGCCATCTTCCCCATCTCTTCCATGCAAGCTAGTCAAGGCCTTACAGGTCAACAACTTTTAAAATTACGTGTTTCTCTGCAAGAAACACATCTGAAAGAAACACGATCAAAAACTTACTCTACTTCTACAAGCTGAGGTGAAACCGGATGAGAAACTAAAATTGGCATTTGTGGCTGTTCCGCAGGCTTGAACTGTGGGCTGGTCCCTGTTAAATCATGAGTGTACTGGACAACGGGTCCTTTGCTTCGCACAGCCCCTGGGAAGAGAAAAGTAAAAGATGCCGCAAGTCCAAGAAGTTGGCAGATAAATGGCTGATCTTATAGTTGCTGGTGGGACTTGGTAACTAAAGTCACCATGAAGATCCAACATGAAGGCACTGTCCTAATGCTTGGAGCTCCAGTGGAGGCCCTGGCCAGGACCGCCCATTCTCAACTACGGCTGGTTTGTCAGCCAAGACCCCTTCTGGACAGAGATGATTTGGTCATGGTTATCCATACTTTGGTAACTTCCAGACTGGACTACTGTAATGCCCTTATAAGGGGCCGCCCCTGAAGATGGTTCGGAAGCTGCAGCTGGTGCAAATCGCAGCTGCTAGACTGTTGACTGGGCCAGCTGGTCAGATACACACCACACCACTCTCAAGAGAGCTCCAGTGGCTTCTAAGGCCCTGAACATCTTGGGCCCCAAATATCTAAAGGAATGCCTTCTTTTAACCATGCTTTTAAATCAGTTTTTATTGTTATTTTATTGTCACCTACCCTGAGACCTTTGGATACGGAGCAGGATGGATGGATGGATGAATATGGATATGGATATGGATAGTCCCCCACCCCATTCTGTGTCTCCTCCCTCCAGCAGCTTAGACTCCTGCAACGTTTAGGAGTGGACCCAAAGGTCTCTGACGACATACCGACATTAGGCCGGGTCCTCATCTGCCCTCCCTGTTTCTTCTCCTGGGTGGAAGCAGTGGAGGTCTTCATGCTGAACATGGGCTCCAAGCGGGTGGAACCTCGGTAGATCCATTCGCAGCGCTTGTCATCCTAAGGGGCAGGAAAGAAATTGAAGCTCCAACCAAGTTCCGTTAGAGAACAGATGGGACACTGAGGCCACAGACAAAAACGTGCATTTATATGCATGAATAGAGAGGAGGTCTCTTGTGGGGCGTTGGTGTAGTCTACTCATCCACACGCACACATCCAACGCTGCCTGCTTTCTAAAACCAGGCTGAGCCCAATGGGGCCCTCAGAGAAGTGCAGCATCTGAGCGGATCCTACCAGGAAGAGGATTTTGACCAAGCTTCCGTCCACCTCCTCGACACGGGATTTCCACCACGTCCCCTCCCACTCTGTCTTGATCAGCTGTCCACTCTTCAGCAAGACCATTGGCCGGTTTGGGTACGCCGTAACGTACTCCTCAATGAAATCTCGACAAGACACGTCTTCAATGTCCTCCCAGGTCTTCTTCACTGTTCGGACAAAGATGTACCGTCATTCTCAAGGCTAATAAGCCCAAAAGAATCCCGCCACAGATGTTTGTTAGGAGGCACCTCATCCTCTACACTCTTAGAGACACTGAATTCTGTTTGTGAGCAAATTCCTCAAGCAGATAAACTCGAATACTACCAGATCAAGAGCAGAGAGTCTTCTCAACCAAGATAGGTTGGAAGGGTGCACTTTGATTCTGTGTGTGAAAAACACTGGCATTGCAAAAGGAAAGGCTCATAGTAGGCAGAACAAATATGTTATTTAGTAGTGATGCCTTGATCACACAAGTTTAATAATTGGTACTCCCGTTATGAATCCTAGAATTAAGAATACTATCTTCAGAGAAGTTTTGGAAAAAATTCATTGCACATTTTGCCCAACAGATCTTGTTTCCTAATCTGAGTGAGGACAAGACAAATGATCCGCTTAAAATATTTTGGGGGCCCCTAAAAATGTAACTCATGGAAGCTTCCCTGTCCCCAAAGTCCTGTAACTGAGCACTCAAAGGTTCATCTGTGCTTGACCCAACTGGCCATGGAGGCTCAGATTAAGAGAAGGGGAAGTACCCAAACATCCGGGAATCCAAGTCACTTTTTCCTCCTATAGAAGAGGCAGCATATTTCATCTGAAGGACTCATGGGACCCATGGAACTTGTAGGGTATTGTAGCTATCCTCTCAACACCGACCCCTCCCATACGACCAAAGGGCTGAAGGAAATACTTACGAGGTCTGCAGATCAGGTAGAGTTCCGGCTGGTCAACATAGGAGGCATAGCCATCATCAAAGAAGATCAGGAACCTGCAGGGATGAGTGGTTAAGACAAGCCTGAGTAAGAGTCTAGGGGCCTGTTCTCCCAGTGGCTCACCAGCAGGACATGAGTCTGAACAGTCTGCTCTGCTCAAAGCCTCCCAGCAGCTGGACTTTGGGGGCAGATCTCCTCCTACTGTCCCAGGACTAATTACCATTGATAGTTATTATTTCCATAAATAATAAATATCTCAAGCAGAAGATGAAGACAAAACCTTCACCTACTCTTGGCTCCCTGCAAATGGCTTTGAGAGGCATCCCAGCCTTCTCTCCAACCTGGAGGCAATATCTGGGCATCCATTCTAGGAGCCATTGATACATCTGTCCTCCATGAATTAAGAAAAGCCCTGCTGGATGAGGCCACAATCCATCCAGTCAAGCATCCCATCTCTCACGGCGGCCCACCAGTTGTTTCTGGGCATCTCAAGCAGAAGGTGAAGTCAAAACTTTCACTTGCTCTCAACTCCCTGCCAATGGTCTTTAGAGGCCTCCTGCCAGTCTCTCCAACCTGGAGGTGGTACCTAGACATCCATTCTGGTATCCAACGATACACCTGTCCTCCATGAATTGAAACTATCCAGGCTGGTTGCTGTACCCACCTCTCCTGGTAGCAAATTCCATAGACTGACGACTGTCTGGGTGAGAAAATATTTCCCTTTGTCGGCCCCGACTCTCCTGCCCACAAAGGGAGAAGCACAGGGGACACTGATTTGGGCTGTTCAGAGAAACACTCAGAATATAAGCGCTTATAAAGAATCTATATTTTGGCACTAAGAATGCATGATCTCGACTGATCTTCCCCCCTGCGCTTCTGTTCTGACCTCATCTTGTTCTTGATGTTGGGAATCTCAGCCACAATCCCAGCGTAGAGCCACATCTGGTTCCCGTCCTTGTATTTCGCGACCACTCGACTCCCGACGTGCAACTTATCGGCAGGTGGGTGATAGTCATAAGCAATGTGGTTTCCTGACAGTAAACTTTTCCCTTTGTTGTCAAATTTTACTTTGTATTTCTTTCCAGGACCTGAAAGAGAAGGGGTAGATAATCCTTAGATGGCAAGGGATAAAAGACATAGGGTCCTTCCACACTCGGCCTGGCATTCGCCTCACGGTGAGCTCCGAGACAGAGCACTTGCACGAAAAGGAGCTCACCCCAAGGCAACGATGCGTGGTGCACGATTAAGTGCTCCGCATACGCACTTACTCTGCACCTTGGATGGAGCCGCTAAGGCTCCATGGTGACCATCTGAAACGTCTTCCAGGATCAGAAGACATGCAAGATGGTCACATGACACATGGCACAAGGGAACTAACGCGTCACGTGATGCGATGTGCAAGTGTGTGTGTGCCGTGCATCACGGTTGCTCCAGTGATGGATACCGAAAGAGCTGCCTCGGCACAATGGGAGTTCTAGGCCAACATCTTCTGGAGAACCTACTTCGGAAACACTGGCATAGGATAAAACTTGCACCGGCAACATCAACAGTAGTCTTACTTAGGAACATAAGAGGAGTTCAGGATACATATGGAAAGGCAAACAGTGCTAGGAGTTCAGCGAAGCCTGAACCCAAAATTGTTCCTGCTTGGTTTACTAGACAAGGAGTGAGGTCAGTGGCTGGTTTTAATGCAGTGCCTGGTAGCAGCAGCTAGACTGGTATATGTGCAGAGATGGAAAAACAGAAGACGTCCCCTCAATACACGACTGTATGATCAAGGTGACGGAATCTGCAGAAATGGATAAATTCACTAACTTGATGAAAGACTTATCAGTGGAAACATTTACAAAAAATTGGCAAACTTTCATTGATTATCGACTGAGACAAGAAAATGACTTGCTAATCGCAGGTTTGTATGAAAAAGACGAGTGGGAAGAAAGGGGAAGACTTAGAGTTAATAGGCAACTACAAGATGGAGACTGGAAGTCAGCAATATGACTAAGAGGATAACAATTATGTAACTTCTAACTCTGAGAAAATAAAAGTTATATGGTATATATAACCAAAGGACCTAAGAGGAGCTCTGCTGGATGAGGCCACAGCCCATCTAGTCCATCATCTCATTGCACACAGTGGCCCACCAAGTGCTTCTGGGCATCTCAAGCAGCAGACAAAGGCAAATTCCCAGAATTCCTTGCTAGGGAGGGTAAGGCAGCTTCTCTGGACTCTGCCATGCGTTTCTACGCCAAGAAGAAGCTTAGGACGTTCCATCGGCAAGGTGACTTCTCACTCACTCACCGACACTCTGGATAGCGATCAGGGTGCCCTTGTGCCATGTTTTGGTCCGCTTCTTGCCCAGGACACGGTCGCCAACAGAGAGGTCACCATCCTGGGTGATTTCGTAGCCAGGGCTCAGTTGCTGGGATCCTGAAGAAGGAAGATCAAGCAAGGAGATCAGATAAAAATTGTACTGATCAGAGACTGTGGGCCTTTTTGCACTTTGGCGATCCAGAAAACTCTGAAATGGTGCATCTGCACACCACAGTGCCCAGAGCAGCCCAGAGCATGTGCAGCTGTCCTGACTATCTCTAGATGTAGAGCAGTAAAAACAGCTCCCACAGTCCCATTTCTACTGCTGCCTTGTGCAAAGACTATTATTTTAAACACAGAGTGCATTGTTTTAGATTTGTTGAATTTTTTAAAGGACTTTTAATGGTATTCTGTTTTTCGTCTGTTGTTTTTATGGTTGTTACCCACTCAGAGACCTTCGGGTATGGGGCGGGATAGAAATTTAAATAATAAATAAATAAAAATAATAAATACTACCAAGGGGGGGAAGCACAGCTGTGACTGCACGAATGCAAAAATGTGCAGTCGGCCACGATCACCTGGCACAAAGGTGGAAGTTGCCATGTCCATTGCAACAGTGATATGGACAGTCCAGGATGGACCGTTTGCACTGCAGAGCCAGTAGTAAAGTTTGGGACGGTAGCCAGCATGCGCCGTGTGAACGCCAACCACCGTCCCTGAACTTAACTGCTGTGGGTTACTGTCCCATGGAAGTTAAATGCAGAAAGGCCCCATATCAGTCTCGGCAAGAGTCTCTGACATGAAAGAGGCAGGAACACCTTCCCCTTTCTCCCCTGCTGGTGTTAGCCCTCCTCCCCACAACCATCCGTCCCACATTGACCCTCTGTGTTCAGAGTGAAACTGCTAAAAACAGCATGTCTCCTGGAAACGGCAGGGCAGGGCAGGGCAGAGCAGCAAGTGGCAAAGTGGCTGTTGTCCTCCATGGGGTTTCCCACTCTTATCTGGCCTATTTTAAATTCAAGTATGTTTCTAGCCTTTGTCACCTGGAAGAGAGGCTCCAACGAGTGTTTTGAAACCACCGCAGCAACTGGACAACAAGCTCATATCTGTTCCAGCGCTCGACTGGATAAAGAGGCTGAAAGGCAGGCTCTTAGCGCCAGCACCAAGACTCAAAGCCCCAAGACTGAAGACACACAGAACTGGCCTGCTTGCTTCTTCCTTTAATTTGCATTTACTGCTCCTCTTAAGGTGAAAGGGGTGATGGCAGCAAATTGCCTAGTGACACATATAGAAGCTTTGGGGGCTTCGAAGCCAGGCTTTGCTAGTCCCAGACCAACTTAAAAACTTAAGAGCATCGGAGGAGCCCTGCCGGATCAGGCCGCAGCCCATCTAGTCCAGCATCCTGCCTCACCCAGTGGTTCACCAATTCTTTCTGGGCATCTCAAGCAGAAGATGAAGGCAAACCCATCACCTGCTCTCAACTCCTTGCAAATGGCCTGTCTCTTCTAGTAGCCATTGATACACCTGTCCTCCATGAATTTCTCCAAGCCAATAAGAATGTAAAAGGAGCTCTTCTGGATCAGGCCACCACAGCCTATCTAGCCCAGCATCCTGTCCCCCATAGTGAGTGACCAGTTGCTTCTGGGCATCTCAAGCAGAAGGCAGAGGCAAAACCTTCATCTGCCCTCGACTCCCTGCAAAGGGCCTTCAGCGGCATCCAGCATTGTGATCTCTATGCTGTTCTCTAAAGGTTCCACAGCCCAGAGATGTAGCATTCCTTCAAAGAGTCACATCCATAGTGCCAGGTCCAGGAGAGGTGACCGAGTGCAAAGCTACAAGCCGAAGGATCAACCATGCGAGGTCCTAAGAAGGGAAGCCAGGCTTGGTGGGTATCCAAGGGTTAAGTCATTCTAGTAAAATTCCTGCTCTCTGGAGAGGGATCTGAACTGAAACACCGCCGACGCATTTCTCATCATTCTGGCTTCAGTCCCTTCCCTCCCAGCACTGATACCTCCATATAAAAGAAGATGTTCTGTTATAGATTTCTAAAACAGCTCACTCTTGAGCTCTTAAGAGGGAAAGAGGGAAGTAAATGCAATAATTGAAATGTACTGGGTTAGCCTCAGATGTTCATCTGGATATTGCAGCCAACAATTCTTGGAGGTAAGAAACCACCTATCCCAAGTTCCTGGAAGAACAAAAAGAACTTTTCTCACTCATTTAAGGAGTCTCAAAGCAACTGACAAACTGTCCCTTCTTCTCCCCACAAGACACCCTGGGAGGTAGGTGGGGCTGTGACAGCTCAAAAGAAGATCTGTGATTAGTTCAAGGTCACCCAGCTGGCTTCATGTAGGAGCATGCAATTGAACGGGGAGACAACCAGATAAGAGTCCAACTCTCGAACCACAAGACCAAGCAGGCTCACAAGAGAGACGCCTTACCTCTCTGAGAGTCCAGGCCTCCGGACTTTTTGTTAACTGCATCCATAAACTTCTGCACATCTTGAGCTGACCTCCTCATGGCTGCCATGGCTTCCCGAAGCTGCAAGTGGAAACTGCTGTTATTCAGAAGTTACTTTTATTTTAAGAAGGATCAGAAAAGAGAGAGAAGGCAAACACCAGGATCTGAACTCAGTGCTTGAGTTCAAGAGCTCATGGATTTTTTGTAAGAACTGCCAAGGGAGGTTTTTCAGGCCAGCAAAGGGATGCTGCATTTTTTCAGGAATTACATGGGGTCATACAGGCCCCTTTCTTGTGTAGGACAAAAGAAGAAAAACTGGGTTTTATACCCACTTTCCCACCCTTAAGGGACTCAAGGCAGCTGACAAACCTTCTGTTCTTCTTCCCACAACAGACACCTTGTGAGGTAGGTGGAGCTGAGAGAACTTAAGACAGAGCTGTGACTAGCCTAAGATGACCCCGCTAGCGTTGTGGAGGAGTGTGGAGTCAAACTGGAAGGACTATCAAATAAGAGTCTGGCACTCTAACCACAAGAAGAGGAGGAGGAGTTGGCTTTTATACCCCACTTTTCTCACCGTTAAGGGGACTCAAGGCTTCTGACAAAACTCTGTTCTTCTCTCCACAACGGACACTCTGCAAGGTAGGTGTGGCTGTGAGAGCGCAGAAGAGAGCTGTGAGTAGCCCAAGGGCATCTAGCTAGCTTTGTGGAGGAGTACAGATTTAAACCAAGTGAGCTGCGGTTAGGAATCCAACACTCTAACCTCAAGAGCAAGGGGAAAAGCAACTGCTATGAAAATCAGCAGAGGTAACTTCCATTAGCTTGCTCTCTTCTCCCCTAGATGTACTCAATCCATCTACAGTCACACAACCATGTGACCATAAATCTGATTTAATAGTTATTTTATTTTTATTGCTGATATTCTCCTACTGACTAATCAATACATTGAAATCAATCAATCAACAAACTTCCTGCCGAGCAATGGGACATGGCCACCGTATCAGTCACGCCCTTGAGTTCCACCTCAAGCTAGCATGAAACTCACCAATGACTGGTCCTTGGAAATTTTGTTACTTGCATCAGCTGCAATGAAAAAAAACTGTTAGGTGTTCGTTAAGAAGCTTGTTTTCTGTCCAAATGTGACGTTAATATTTTAAGTTTGCCCAAAAAGTAGCACATTTCAAGCAATGGCTTTGGAGGAACAAAGGGAAAAGGGCAAATAATTTCTTTCCATCCCAATCGCCAGGGGCCTGTTTGCACTTAGCTTTAGTCTGGAATATATCCTGGAATCAAGGCCTGCTGTCTACATGCTAGTGCAGGCTACAGCAGGCCCCAGGTGAGGCCCGTCAGGGTCTGCATTAGCGTGCGGACAACAGGCCCCTGACCTGAGATATATTCCAAAATGCAGCCAAGTGCAAACAGGCTCAAGATCTCATGGATGCCGTAAAGTACTAGGAAACAACTAGAAAAAATCTGCATGTTATGTTGATATTTATAAACATATTCACAAGTGAATTTTAAAATGTCAACAAATATTCCAATATTCTTAAAGAGTAAGAATATAAATATCACAGCTACCCAGACAGACAGACAGACAGAAAAGTTGGGTACACCTTCTACCTATGTAAGAATTACAGAACAACTTGTTCTATGTGACTCCTTCTAACTGATATTTATAAAGCGTTTGTAATTAAACAGTTCTGAGTCATGGGGAAACAGCTCTGTCCAGTGATTGTCAACAGTGACTGAATTACTAATGGCTGATAAATTTGTTAAGTTTTGTGTTACCCATGGAGAAAAATAGCTTTTCTTCTCATCAGTGCACTCACAGCAGCCCAACCGATTTCTAACAAGATCAACACCTTGTCAGGACTCGGGAAAAAGGACGGCATTTCTGCAGGAGAACTGAAAAATGACCCATTTCTCGGAACCTTCTCCACCTGACTTCTAACACGTCCAGAGCTAACCTGAATCGATGCTCATGACGTCGTCGTCGTCGTCTTCATCGGGGATTTCAATCACCTCCATCGGCCTAGAGGAGGCATCGTCATCTTCTGAGTCTGTCTCGCGATACTCGAGGCCCAGATTTGTGTAGATGTCTTTCACCAGCACTTCACATTTGTCCACAGCTCTTTCACGCAAAAAAAAGCAGGAAGATACTGAGCCAAGCACCTTTCTCCCAATCCTGTATGCCCTATTTACCGTAGTTGCACCATTAGTTTCTTCTCTGCTACAGCAGAGTTAAAGATGGGTATTGTTCTTAACTATTTTAACCCAACAACAAAAGCAAAACTAAACGGGCTGAGTTTATTTTCCTGAGGCAGGGAGTTCCATAGTCTGTGTGTCACCACAAAGGAGGATACTCAGACCTAGTCTGCTTCAAGGAGAGATCCTGACCTCAAGTCGCATTTAGCCAGATGATTATTTCCCCACAGCCAAAGGTTTCCTTAGAGCATCTACCCTGAATAGGGCCCTTTCGGCACTCACTGGTTATCCAGAGTAAGGAGCCCCTTAATGCGGATCAAGGAGGCCCTGTTCTGATGGTCTGGCTCTGTCCGCACTGGACGGAACCAGATCCAGATTAAGGAGGCCGACGGGCCTCATCATTACCTTGATTGCTTTGGATGCATATGTTGTTTTTTTTAATTTGTTTCATTGTGATTTTATTGTGACCAGCCCTGAGACCTTTCGGTAGAAGGCAGGATACGTGCACAATCCCCCCCCCCCATTCACTCTGCATCACAAAGAGCAGGATGGACTTCGAACTGGTGCAAATAGAGCCACTTCAAATGCGCTTGGCTTCCAATTAGCTTTGAATCCCTGCCGCCGCCAAATCTGCTCCATAGCTCCCAATATAGGCACCAAAGCTCTCACTTTGCCCAAGAAGGTCAGCCTTTGAATACAGGGAATATTAGATTCAAATGCAAAGTTTCATACTTTTGCAATTAGTACAACCTGTGAAGGCGATAAACATTTTTTGTGTATCCCTTGTATAAACTATAAATACGTATGTATTTCTACGGGAGCCCCTGTATGCCGAGGGGTTCTGCTCCCTACTCACTTCACAGCGTTGTCCAGGAGCTGGTCCACATGAGCCACCTCGGCCTCCTTCTCCTTCACCCGCTCCTCCAGCTGCTCCAGCTCCTTCTTCCGCTGCCTGATGCACTCTGACTTCTCCAGCTCCTCCTCAATGAGCTGCTTGAGGTCCTCCAGGGAGATGCCGAGCTCCTCCATCACCTCCCGCTGCAGCTCCATCATCTCTGGGGATTCTGCCATGGTGGCAGGCGCTGAGAAGAAAGGGGCAATTGAAACAGGGCTCCCTGGAACATGCGGAGACAGTGCCGCCTTTTCAGGCCCAAAGGCCTCCCGGGACACTTCTTCTGTAAGGCAAGATTCCCATTGTTGCCACAGCCCTGAAGCCGGCTTTTGCAGTTTTCCATAGAGCCCATTTCAGGATCCACTGACTCCCAGTGGCGCTTCCAGTAACATTTCTCAGTGCAACATCAAAACGGACTCCCCACTGTATCCTGACCTACAAAGTGGGCCATCCACATATCTCCATCACCTTATCTGCTGGTTGACCTCACAGTCAAGGACTGGGATAAGATGCCAGGGACAGTCCACACCTTTGTCCAATGTAGATGAAGTATACTAGGAGGGAACACAATTGTCACAGGACGTTAAACCCGCTATGGGCTGAGACTTGCTTACTTCTTGGTGTTCTTACCGAAACGGTGGCACCCAATTCAAAATCCTCCAAGCCCTCCACAGCAGGACACAAAGATTTGGAGGCTCCAGGTAAGAGAATGGTCTCCCTCCTTAAGTATGTCAGGTGCCATCACTCTACATATTCAGGAGGCTGGCAAAGATGCGCCTCTAACTGGACCTTTAGCTCATGAGATACTTATCCTTCTACTCTATGTCCTGCACTCTTTTTATCGGTCTTAAATTTGGACACTGTGCCTTTTAATTGTTGCAATCTACTCTGAGACTAGGAACATAAGGCAGATATATACTGTGAATTTTGTTTGTTGAGTTTTACATTTAACTTGACTTATGAAATTTTGAAATGCACTTCTACAAGTACAGTTAGGTTAGTGGTAGAATAATGCAATTTCTGTTAACGTTATTAAAGCAACTAATGCAAACAAGGCATTATTGATGACCTGAAAAGCAGTTTAACATTGCTTGCAATGTTAACTTAACCATTTCCTGAAATTTCACTCAAACAATAACTTCTAAAGCAGTGGAGTTCCATTTTAAAAGCAGATTGAGTTGCTGCATTTTCTTCCGATGCAGTAAACAAAGCAGAATAGAAAGAAAGGGCAGATGAAGAACCATTGAAATCAGATTCATAGTACAAGTCTGCTAAAGAGTCTAACTAGTTTATTCCGTTCTTTCCCTTTGCTTTTCTTTCCTGTCATTCTTCAGTTAAGGAACCCAAGCAAGAATTTCTGTAGCTCCCAGATCCCGTATTCAGACACTGAGTTTGTGGAGTGCACTAATTTTAACCAATCAATGTTCTCCTTCCCTTAGCAGAGCAATTTGTTTTCAGCCCTTTATCCATCAACATATCCTAATCTCAACAGCAACAACAAAACTCCCCCCCCTACTGTGTTCTCTCCCCAACCATTTATTGGTAAAGGAAGTGTTATTCATCCGTTTTCATCTCCAAGTGCAATACTTTCATCAAAGAGAAATATTGTCCCCTTTGATTTACCCTCCTAGCTCAGACCCTGGGTTTCTTCTCACATTTAGCTTCACTCTCTGTTCTCTGATAGTATGTTATGAAATCAGTTTCTTCAGTCACCTTTCTTATAAATTTTATAGGGTTCTCTCCCATTTCTTCCTCTAAAGAAGAGGCCATTAGAGAAGCCCTGCTGGGTCAAGCCACAGACCATGCAGCCCTGCATCCTGTCTCGCAGAGTGGCCCACCATTTGCTTCTGGGCATCTCAAGCAGAAGACAAAGGTAAATTCTTCACCAGGTCTCAAACTCCCTGCAAATTGTCTTCAGAGACATCCTGCCTGTCCGTCCAGCTTGGACGTGGTATCTAGGCATCAGTCCTAGTAGCCACTGATACACTTGTCCTCTATGTATTCTTCTATAAGAACCTAAGAGGAGCCCTGCTGGATTGGGTCAGACCCCATCGAGTCCTGTCTCCCACAGTGGCCCACCTGCTCTCAACTTCCTGCAAATTAGATAGGGATAACCTGGCCAAAGTGATCCATGCTCTGGTAACTTCCAGATTAGAGTACTGTAATGTGTTCTATATGGGGGCTACCCTTGAAAATGGTTTGGAAATTGGAACTGGTGCAGAATGCAGCAGCTTTACTGTTGACGGGAGTCTCTAGCCAGACTCACATCACACCTGTCTTAAAGGATCCACACTGGCTACCTATTGCTACCGAGCCCAATTCAAGCTGTTGACACTAACATTTAAAGCCCTAAATGGCTTGGACCCTGGGTATCTGAGGGAGTGTCTTCTCCCATATAGACCTGCCTGGGCACTGATATCTCAGAGAGAGGGACTTCTTGGAGTTTCTTCAGAGGTATGAGACATAGGGACATGCAAAAGGGCCTTTTCTGTGGTGGCCCCTAGACTTTGGAACAGCTGGTGAAATATACTTTTTCTCCCTGGCTTTTGCTGTTTAAATAGCTTCCTCAGGGTGCTGTCCTGTTAGGGAGGGAGGGAGGGAGGGAGGGTAATATTTTTAATTTTGTTTTAATATTTTACATGTTTTATTTTTATTGTAACCTGCCCTGGGACCAT
>MTQE01001340.1:1736062-1757040 GCA_014337955.1 Aspidoscelis marmoratus | reverse complement strand
TTGGGCCCCCTAGCATCTGAAGAAGTGGACGTGTCTACGAAAGCTCATGCCACCACCCCTTCTCTTATTAGTCTCCAAGTGCTACTAACTACTTTGCTGGACTCGGAGAAGAGCAGGTTGTGGTGCAGACATTTGAAGCCTTCCCAGTCAAGAGCCAAACACAGGAGGCATGAATTCCATATGTTTAGACAGAACTGGGCACTGCTGGTCGAATCTTCACAGATGCCCCCAGCACTCATTTGGACATGCCATTCAGTCATTTTTGGAGGTGATACGCTTACATACTTGGCTTGCTTGGGTTATGCACGAATGTGTACACATGTCTGAGGGAGCATCATTGCCAACTAGAATGAATGCCCAGGTATCACCTGCAGGTTGGAAAGACAAGCAGGAGACCTCTGCTTGAAGCAGTTGGTGGGCCACGGTGTGAAGTGGAACGCTGGACTAGGTGGCTGCGGCCGGATCTCGTGGGCTCACCTTGCTTCACAGGGGAATATCAGTGGCTGCTAGAACGAACAGGATGTTTCTAAAGGCTTTTTGCAGGGAGTCAGGAGCAGGAGGAGGTTTGCCCCACGGGCAGTAGATGTGCTGTGGCCCAATCCGGCAGGGCCCCCCTTGTGTTCTTATGTAGGTGTAACTCTGTAATTTCCTTTCCCAGGAGCTCAAACACTTGATCCTGGAGGCGGCCGACGGGTTCCTCTTCATTGTCTCCTGTGAGACTGGCCGAGTGGTGTACGTCTCTGACTCGGTGACCCCTGTCCTGAACCAGCCTCAGTCCCAGTGGTTTGGCAGCACCCTCTATGAACAGGTCCACCCTGATGATGTGGAGAAGCTGAGGGAGCAACTCTCAACTTCTGAGAACGCGCTCACAGGTATCCCGCCCGGGTGGCTCCCGTCTGGGAGTCATGTTGGGTGCAGAGAGTGCCAGAAAAACCACGGCCCCGTGCCTTGAAAAAGGCATCTGTGGTTTTGACAGACAGAAAGAGGGACCTTATGTTGGGGGCTGCTGAGTTTCACAGAGAAAAGGATGGACAAAATATTCTCCCCCAAAGTCCCATAGAAATGAGTTTCTAAGGCTTATAATTTGGAAAATACGTTTTCCCTTTTACTAGTCCACATTTGGTCACTTTGGGTTGGGAAAAGAATAGAAGGTTTGTCAGCTGCTTTGAGTCCCCTTAAGGGTGAGAAAAGTGGGGTATAAAGACAAACAGTGCCCTGGAAGGGACAGGTGCATAACTTGGGGGTACTCCTGGACTCTGCACTAATGCTTGAAGCCCAGGTGGAGGCCGTGGCCAGGAGTGCCTACTCCCAACTACAGCTGGTGTGTCAACTGAAGCCTTTTTTGGACAGAGATGACGTGGCCAGTTATCCACACTCTGTTAACCTATAGACTGGACTCCATGGGGCTGCCCTTGAAGACGGTTCAGAAGCTGCAGCTAATGCAAAATGCAGCCGCAAGAGTGCTGAGCAGAACAGCTAACCTGATGCACATCGCGCTGGTTTTAAAAAGGCTGCATTGGCTGCCATTTCACTACCGAGCCCAATTCAGGGTGTTAACTTTGACTTATAAGGGCCTAAGTGACTTGAGTCCCAAATAACTAAACGAATGCCTTCTCCCATACCGACCTCCCCCACTGCCTTCAGTAGTGAGGTAGGTGGGCACCCAGGTGGGCACCCGGGACTTTTCAGTAATGGCCCCCAGGTTATGGAATAGTCTCCCCCTCGACGTGCGTCACACCCCTTCTCTGTATATATTCTGGCCTTTGGCTGAGGTGTTTATTCTTCCCCCCCCCCCCACTACAGATACCATTATTTTAATATGAAGTATAATGTTTTAGATATGCTGAATTTTTTAAGTGCTTTTTATGTCTATTGTTTTTAATATATGTCAGTTTGTAAATTGTTGCTTTGAAGGTTGTTACCCGCCCTGAGACCTTCGGATATAGGGCAGGATAGAAATACAAACAAGCACACAAACTCAATCAGCCAGCCATTTTGGTCTTGTGGTTAGAGTACCAGACCCTTATCTGGGGATCTCCCAGTTTTATTCTGCACTCCTCTACCAAGCCACCAGGGTAACCTTGGGCAAGTCACAGCTCTCTTTCTGAGCTCTCACAGCCCCACCTATCTCACAGAGTATCTCCGGTGGGGAGAAGAACAGAAGGTTTGTCGGCTGCTTTGAGTCCCCTTAAATGGGTGAGAAAAGCAGAGTAGAAAAGCCAACTCTTCTTCTTAATCAGTGCTAACCATATCTTCCAACTTCATTTCCAGCCTTCTCACAAGAGCTGGACATCTGAATTGTTTCCATACTCTTCTTAGTTTTTAAGGAAAACCAGGACATCCTGGGTGTATTCCGCGCGTTGCCTGAATTTCTCTTTCTCTTCCTCTTCCTCAGGTCGCATCCTTGACCTGAAAACCGGAACGGTCAAGAAGGAAGGCCAGCAGTCCATGCGGATGTGCATGGGTTCCCGCAGGTCCTTCATATGTCGGATGAGGTAAAAGGGGAGCGGACCTGAAGCTCTTCCCCAGGAGACTGACTCAGGGGGCACATGTAATTGATGGTTTCCCAGAGGCCACGTAGCTCAAGTGCAGGCAACATTGGTGCCTTTTGCATGAGATGGAGAATTGATAACATACAGAGTGTTCCCTGCCTGCGTCTGTCTCAGATGACCAACAGACGGGGGTCATTTTTTTCTTTCATCTTTGCTCCTTAGATGTGGCAACACCACAGTGGATCCGGTCTCCATGAACCGTCTCAGCTTCATGAGGAACAGGTCCAGGTAGGTTTGAGAGGATAAGCCCATTCACGTATGCACAGTTCTAATTCTACCTCTCCTTTGCACACAAAAAGAGTGTTAGGCTGAGAGATGGGTCGACCAGCTGAGGTCCATCCGGTCAGCTGCAGAGCTGAGCAAAGGCCTGAGAAGGCCTGAGTGCAGCCATGATCTTTTGGGAGGATGAACTGGTAGGTTCCTAAACTGGGGAGAAGGTTAAGAACATAAGAGGAGTCTTGCTGGATCAGCCCACAGCCCATCTATTCCAGCATCCCATCTCATCAGTAGTCCACCAGTTGCTTCTGGGCATCTCAAGCAAAAGTCAAGGACAAAACCTTCACCTGCTCTTGAGTCCCAGCAAATGGCCTTTGGAGGCCTCCTGCCTGTCTCCCCAGCCTGGAGGCAGGACCTGGCCATCCATCCTAGTAGCCAGTGATGCACCTCCATGAATTCACCTGATCCTCTCTCAGGGGTTGGTAGGTTGGTTTAGATGGCCTCTGAGGTCCCTTCTGACTTGTTCACATAATCGTATGAAGTGGGGAGGGAAGGAAGGATGATGGGCTGTGAAAAAGATGTGAAGATTTCTGCCTACCAGTTATAAAGTCAGCTGCTGCGGTATCCTCCAGCGGGCATGGAAGTAATGAGGGCCATGTGAAGAAGGCCAGAGGCGCCTCAAGTCATGGGATTGGATTGCTCATCAGTGGATTATTTTGGGAAAGGGTGCAGTTGGCAGAAGCTCTCTGGCCTAAGGGCCTTTTTGCACCTTCACTTCCCCGAGACAGGTCCGGCGCCTGTGCTTTGGGATGCTGAATCTGTCCTTGATCTCCAGCGTTTCCCTGAGTGCTGGTGAGGTGCAAATTCCCGCAGTCGCCTTTACGCTAGAGGTGACCACATCACTGCAGGGACCACCCCTGGGCCACCTCTCCCCAGGCGCCCTTTGAACCTCTTCCACCCAGAATAAGCGGAGCTGCACTAGGCATCACTTAGTATAGGCGTAGAGCAGTTGAAGCTGCTCTACGCCTCTGTGTGTGGCCGCTCTGGGCTAAGCAGCAGCTCTGCATAATGAGGATGCGACGCGCAGGAGTGTCCCTGGAGTTCCCCAGGCAGGCAAGTGCAAATTCCCCCCCAGCTGCTGTGTTGCTGGTTCCATGAATAACAGAAACGCACAGAGCAAGGGCACGAGCCTCTTGGGGTCCAGCAGTTGTTAAACAGGCGCAGGTGAGCAGATTCTGTAGAACTGATGCGGACTGCAGGACACTTTTCTGTTAGTGGTGCAGAGTGTGGGGTCCTTTTTCTGCAGGATTGGGATCTTTCCGATGAGGCAAGGCAGGCCTAAGAACAATTTTCTCTCTCTCCCCCTCCCCCCTAGGAATGGCCTGGGCGCCGTGAAGGATGGGGAACCCCCTTTTGTGGTGGTGCATTGCACGGGTTATATCAAGGCCTGGCCGCCAGCAGGTAACCACACCTGAGTGTCTCATTTCAGACAGCCTGAGAATTGGATGCAGCCCAGGGTGCCACTGAAATAATCCCAGTTTTTCTTGCAGTTCTGGCTGCATCCGGCAAACCGCACGGTATGAGTGTTCAAAAGAAAGAAGGAGAGGGTGGGGTGGACAGTATTCAGGTTGGGGAACCTCAGAGCACAGCCGGCCAACTGCTTTCCATGGTTCTCGTGCTCCGCTTTGAGGGATCAGTTTTCCCTTTTCTGTGGGAAGGGAAAGATTAGAGAAGAAGGTGATGGGAAAGAATGTTCCCCCAAAGATGGAGGAGGAGAAGGAAAGGGAAGAGAGTTGTCTTTTATATCCCACTTTTCTCACCCACTTAAGGGGACTCAAAGCAGCTGACAAGCCTTCTGATCTTCTCACACCCTGTGAGAGCTCAGAAAGAGAGAAGGTCACCTAGCTGGCTTCATGGAGGAGGGCGGAATTGAACTGGGAGACCTGCAGATAAGACTCTGCCACTCTCACCACAGGCCAAAAGCTTTGTTTCTCCTTGGGCGTGAAATAGCAGCCATGCTGGGTGGCCTGGGTGGCTCTGAGTTCAGAATTACCTTTCAGCTGCCTCATCCGTTCAGAGGAGGGAACTTTGAGGGCGGTCTGGCTGCAGAATCTGCTAGCCAACTGTCTGTTTCTCATGAACTGTGTTTCCAAAAGTGCTCTGTGTTCCTTTATCTTGCAGGTCAGGAAACATGAAAGGGGAGGCAGTTGTCCCTTGTGGACGCAGCTCTTGCATAGCTTGGTCTTGCCCTTCTAGTTTAGCTTTGTGCCACTCAAGCTGCGCTATAGAAATGGCTGCTGATACTGGAAACAGGGCAGCCTTTGAAGCCATTGGTGCCCCGGGGTTTATTTAATGCACACAGTTATTTTTTAAAAAGGGAGGCAACCCGTTCGTATAAAAGCAGATGCAGGGAAATCGCAGCAACTCTTTCCTTTTGTGCCCCAGGGGTTTCGCTGCCAGATGAGGACCCAGAGGCTGGACAGGGGAGCAAATTCTGTCTGGTGGCCATTGGGCGACTGCAGGTACGTCTGGTTCTTCTCCCAGCCTCATCACAGCCCCAAGGATTGGGGTGACTGTAGTTCTGAGGTTGAAGTAATGGAGAAAATGTTATACCGGTAGTGCTGAGACAGAGGTAGCGAGACAGTGCTGTCTAGCGGAGCCTCGTTGAAAGGCAAAGCTTTATTTTCTTGTGACACATTTGGAGGGAACCGAGACTTTTCAGAAGCCTTTGGAAGTGAAGGCGTTTTCCCGTCTAAGATCTTTTAAGGAGGTTCTCCTTGTGATTCCCTTACTCGATGAGGTTCAGAGCATTCTCAGTGGTGGCCACCAGCAATTGGAAACCTGGAATAGGCCAGGCTTCGACGGCAACTAATTTTTGGTGCCAAGTGACAATGCATTTGTCTTTGTTCTCTATTTATTTAATTATTCATGTGCATTATTTTCTCACCCTGTACCCAAAGGTCTCAGAGCTTTTGGTTGCAACTTTAAAAGCCAAATATAAAGATGAACACACTAAAAGTTGGAGCAAAAACTGTTTCCTTATTTAGCCAGAGCCCAGGGCAAAGTGAGGGTGCCCGACACAGCTCTGGGGTGAGACAACTCCATAATCAGGGAGCCATCACCGAGAAAGCCCTCTCCCAGGCACCCCACCTTTTATACTGAGGTTGGTGGTACTACCAGGAGGTCCTCTCCTGCAGGTCTTAAGGCACAGGCAGGTCGATATGGGAAAAGGTGTTCCTTTAGGTATTTGGGCCGTGGTTGACACCTGTAATTGGACTTTGCTACCAAACCAGCTGGCACTGCAGCTCCTTTAAGACCAGCATGATGTGTATCCAGGCAGCGGTCTGGCAGCCATGTTCTGCACCATTATCTTTTTCTCGTTATTTTTAAAATCTTGTTTTCATCTTCTTTATTAACCGCCCTGAGACTTTGATAAAGGGCGGTATATAATTCATGTAAACAAATAAACTGTAAGACAAAACCAAAATGAATTCCCCCTACTGTGCTTCTGCCCACGCACAAAGCCAGAAGTGGTGGGATTAATGCCGTGATAACCATTCCCTTTTCTGCCGTTTGCAGGTCACTAGCTCTCCGAGTTGTGCAGACATGAACACAGTGTGTCAGCCAACCGAGTTCATCTCCCGGCACAACACTGACAGCATCTTCACCTTTGTTGACCATCGGTGTTTGGCCACGGTCGGCTACCAGCCACAGGTGATGGAACCGGTCGGAAAAGCTTCCCAGCACAAGGGAAGGAAGCGTTGGCCAGGTGGCGCAGAGAGCATTCTGGGACCCTCTGGAGAACAGGGGCTGTTCACACGTGGCTTCATCCTGGAATATATCCCGGAATAGGACCTGCTGTGCGCAGGCTAGTGCAGGCTACAGCAGGCCTCAAGTGAGGCCCATCGGAAGCCTGCATTAGCATGCGGACAACAGACGCCAATCCTGAGATAAACTCCAGAATGAGGCTAAACGGGACCCAGAAAACATCCGTTCCTGTGATTAAACAGGCTGTATGCTGGCCCGGGGGGCGGATGAGGGCATGAAAAGCCGTTACTAGAATGACAGGCGTTCAGGCAACCTAAAAATGTTACAGCGTTAAACACGGTAGGTGCTACACAACAAAAGATAAAAATCTGTCGGATTGCATAAATTGTGCGAACTGAGAGGAAAGGGGTAGTGAATCTCCTGAATTTTTTTAAAAAACAAAACCTATATTTATAGTTTCTTGCTTTACCACTTCGCAGCGCCTGTAGCTTAAAATATAGCAAAAGCAACAATAGAAGACTCACCTCTTGGTGGGCTGGTTTTAAATGCAAGGAGGGTCTGCCCCAAATCCCACAGAAGTTTGTTCCTTAAAATTGGATTCATCACTTCAGTTTCCAGTTGGTTGGCGAATTCAGTTTGTGGTCAGGGGCTGCTGCAGAGATTCTTTGGATTGCACCTCTCGTGTCAGCTGCACGTGATACGAAGTGAATAGAGGCCCTCCCGGGTCAGGCTGAGGGCCGTTTGGTTCAGCAGCCTCAACTTCCATTGGCCAGCCAGTGGGGGGCAGCAAGCTGGACAGGGCTGAGTCCCTACACCCTGTCCCCACAGTGAAAACTGCCTGTGCATAGAAGTCCCCAAGCAGCACAAAAGGACGTCCTGCATTGAGCAGGGGGCTGGACTTGATGACCCTAGAGGTCCCTTCCAGCTCTGTGATTCTGTGATGCACTTCCTCCTGTGCTCATTCTCCCAGGAACTGGCCTCCAGAGGCACATGGCCTCCAGGTTATCAGAGGAGGTCAGGGCAAAGAGCAGCCGCTAGCCTTGGTCATCAAGAGCTGATTCAAGCCTTTTTTGATGACAGCCTCCCGTGAGGAGTTTCTGTAGTAGGACCAGAGGAGACATGATCGCGGTCTCTGAGTCTCTGAAGGGCCGTCACAGAGCACAGGGATCGTCCCTCTTCTCACTTGCACAAGATGAGAGGACTGGAAACGACGGGATGAAACTTCAAGGGAATCAATACAGATCAGATATTAGGAGAAACTAACGGGGGGGGGAGGGGGGCAGTGGAACAGTCCATGGTACAGGTTGCCATGGGAAATAGTGGGTTCTCCTTTGCTGGAGTTCTCCAAGCAAAGGCTGGACTTCTGTGTGTCTGGGATGGTCCAGTGAATCTTGCATTGAGCAGGGGGTTGGACTGGATGACCCTGGAGGTCCCTTCCAGCTCTTTGCTTCCATGACTCTATATTCTCCTAGCCCTGGAGGGCCTAATGCCCAGGGCTTTTGATTGCTTAATTCACCCTCCTTCTTACTCCCCTTCACCAGGAGCTCTTGGGTAAGGACATTGTGGACTTCTGCCACCCTGAGGACCAGCAGCTTCTCCGAGACAGCTTCCAGCAGGTAACCTGTTACGTGGCCAGCTGCAGGCGAGAGTTTGGCCCTTACTTGCTCACCTGTATTGTTCGAGGCGCTGCCCAGACTCGCTCCCAATCCGCCTCTTTATCCCCGTCTTTGGTTGTTGGCAGTCCTAGATGGCAGACAGACTTTCAGGTGCTCTCTACGGGGCGGAACAGAGAGCAAGGTGTTGGCTCCAGAGAGCTTCAGGAGGCTGCATTTCACCCCATGATCATTATGCATGCGCACTCTCTTGCAACCCCATGCACAATAGAGCACGAGCCTGGCAATCAGTGGTGAGCAGGACCGGTTGGAGACAGCTAGAAGGCCGCCTCCTGGCTGAAAGTAGGTTCGTGAGCACAAGACTCAGGAACCTGCTTGAGCTTCCAGCCGGCCACTGCTGCGTGTGATGCAGCCTTTACCAGGAGGCCCACAGGAGAGGTGCCTTTGACTTTGAGAAAGGCTGACCAGGGCCTCTAATGTCCTTGCTTCCTTTTAGAACAGTGGTGAGGAACAAAAGGATGAGCTTTATGGCCGTTGGGTGCGGTGGGAATCGCACAGGCTTTTGGAGGGGTTCACTTCGTAAGGGCATAAGAGAACCTAAGAGGAGCCCTGCCAGACAGGCCACAGCCCATCCAGTCCAACATTCTGTCTCGTACAGTGGAGCACAAGTTGCATCTCAAGCAGAAGACGAAGGCAAAACCTTCTCAAATCCCTGTCAGTGGGCCTTCACGGGCCTCCTGCCTGTCTCTCCAACCCGGAGGCAGTACCTGGGCATCTATCCTAGGAGCCATCAATACACTTGTCCTCCTTGAATTTAGAGGAACCCTGCTGGGTCAGACCACAGGCCACTAGTCCAGCATCCTGTCTCCCACAGTAGCCCGCCAGTTCCTTCTGGGCACCTCAAGCAGAAGGCAAAGCATTCACCTGCTCTCTATTCCCTGAAAATGGCCTTGAGCGGCCTCCTGCCCGTCTCTCCCGCCCAAAGGCGGTTCCTGGGCATTGGTGCACCTGCCCTCCGTGGAGTGACCTGACCCTTCCGTGCAGCCACCCAGGCTTCCTCCCCGCCCTGTGGGCCTGCGCGGGAGCTCTGCCTCTTCACAAGGTTGGGGATGGAGGGCTCACCTGTCTGCCTCTCATCCGCTTCTGCCACTGACAGCCTCACCCTTTTCCAGGTGGTGAAGTTAAAAGGCCAGGTTCTGTCCGTCATGTTCCGTTTCCGGTCCAAGAACCGAGAATGGCTCTGGATGCGGACTAGCTCGTTCACCTTCCAGAACCCGTACTCAGACGAGATCGAGTATATCATCTGTACCAACACCAACGTGAAGTACGTACGTGGAGCTGCTTTGTCCCGGGCAACCACACTAGCCCCTCCCCTGGGAAAAGCTGGGCTGCCTTGGCAGCTTTGGCCAACACTTCTCCCACCTGGAGATCTGGGGCCTGTTCGCACTTGACTTTATTCTGGAATATTTCCTGGAACAGGGTCCTGCTGGCCACATTCTAGTATAGGCCGCCAGGGAGGCCCGCCGGGGTCTGTCCTGAGATCTATCCCAGCATATGGCCAAGTGCCCATACCTGCTGGTGTCCGAACTGCTGTGATGCCCGGGAGAGCGGGCAGGACGTGTTGTCCCTAGGTGGGAGATGGAGCCCCCCGTCCCCCGATTCTTCCAAGTGGTTTTCTGCTGGTCTGAAAAGTGCTGGTTATTGGCACTGATTCATGGGTAGAGAAATCACCAAAGAATCTCTTGTTATGCGTGACTCTTGCATCTTGTGGGTTTCAAGGGATTGCTGGTTTTATTGCCAAGGAAGTCTGGACCTGGGGGCCTTTTTTGCCCTTCTCTTCCACTTGAGATCTGGGACAGTGGGCGGCATTCCCATTGCGAGCGCCGGCCCCGTCCAAAGAGGGAGCCAGAATTCCCTGGGAGCTCCCAACGTGTGAATGGTCTTGTGGGCGACTACGCGCATCACCAAAGCAAGGGCCGCGCGCGCTGGGCCATTGCTGTGGCGACTGCCAATGCAGCCCTTGACTGCACAGCCACAGCTACGACGCCCCGGCCCTTGCAGCCCAGCAGTGCAAATGCTGCATCTGGGCTGCTCCCGGATGGAGGCAGCACCTCAGGGGGAGTATGCGCCATCCCAGAGTGCACTGGGCCGTCCTGATTGGCTTTGTGCAAGCAGGCTGTGTCTTTCTCTCCTTCTCTTAAGAATGCAAACATACACCCATCTCATTTCCATGTTCCACCATCGCTGGGGGGAGCCTGGGGGCCTGGGGTGGGGTGGGGTGACGCAGGTCAGACATCAGACAGGAGGAAGTGTGCAGCCACCAGAACCGGCCAGAGTGGTGTGGGGCCTGATGCTGAATTTGCCTGCTCCTGTGAGCTGTTGCCACAAACACAGAGGCCCTTGGTCAATGGGTAGGAGCCTCACTTGGGGCCTCATTCGTTGTCCATCTGAAAACCCAGTCGCCCTGTTTCCGTGGGTGAGCTGTCAAGAGTCCAGCTGACCATTGTGGAGGCCGGAGGGGCCACTTTGTGGTCTTTTGTTTTTTATTCTTTGTAGATTTTACTCTGTTTTATTTCTCTTGCACGCACGCCCCTTGAACCTAGGTGAGTGTAAAAATTGGAAAATAAATCAGTATATTTCTTTTTTGCTGAGCAGCCTTAACTCGGACTCATTTGTCATCTGCCCCCTTCATCAGTCTGGGACCCCTGAGAACTTTGGGCAGCTAAAACTGGTGGGGTTTGCCAGTTCCCAAATCTCTGGAGCGTGAAGTGCCGCGCTCTGGCAGGGCAGTGAAGCCTTCCCGTGAATGAGAGAACCGTCAGCCATTTCTTCAGGGTCTTGCAGGGGAAAGCGCCCCTCTGACCCTTCTCCTTTCCCTCCCTTGTGGCCCCCAGGAACGCCAGCCAGGAGTCCCGGCCTGCTTTATCCAACCCCATGCAAAGAGCCCAGCTGGGACCTTTGGACATGAGTCCAGCACAGCTCGCAGCCAGGTAGGTACAGAGGGGCTCATGGGTCTTGTGCCCAAAGATGGCTGGGAGCTGGGCGAGAACCATTGCTGGGGAGGGGGCACCCGCTGGTTCGACCAAGGCAGGCGGCCTCCCCTGTTCCAGCTTAAGCCACCATTTCCTCCATTGCTGTGAAGCCTCAGATCTTGCCATAGATCACACGGTGAGGACTCTGGGCAGAAGGGCTCAGCTTTGGTCCCAGGCGTTTCCAGATAGGGCGGGGAGAGCCCCTGCTGGCTCGGCAGAAGGCATCTGGGCCTGCCTTTACAAGCCCTGAGCTGCCAGGACCCAAATCCAGAGTGGCCCCTAAACAACGGGTTCTGGACACACAGAGCCACACCTTATCTTGCAGCTTTTAACCATCGTGTAAATCTTGAAAGATGCTACTTCTTCCCTGTGCGAGCAAAATGGCATAGTAGAGCATTTAACAAGAGCCATATGTGATCTCCTAGGCATTAGGATGAAATTTGGGCTTCGTGAGTACCCCACATCATGAGAGAGGTTGGGTTTGGGGACCGCTTCCAATTTTCTGTTGGAATCCCACTTCTGTGACTGAATAAGGGACCGTCACTTAACTCCTCTTTTAATGAAATGTAATCGCTTAATAAGAAAGCCAAGATGCACACATTGCTCTGGGGCCGTGACCAATATTGACTACCAGAGTAGCTTTATATATCTTGGAAGACATTAGCACCCAAGCTCCTTGATGATGCAAGGGTGGATGCCGTGGAGGTGACCTCATACGGTGATCTGGTATAACGATAGGTCTTAAACCTCTTTTAACCTGGATATTGCGATGTGACCCATCCGTAAAGCAAGTTTGGTTCCCAGTGTTCCTGCCTGCCGGTTGCCAGGAATTTCCAGGGTGCAGGGAGGGTTTGCGGAAGCCTTTCTGTGCGGCTCCGTCAGTCCTTCTCGCTTCTGCGTCTCCAGGGCACTTCTAACCGCTCTTCTCCTCTGCAGGCAACAGCCGGCGCAACCGTCGGAACTGGATGTGGTGCCCGGAAGGGAGAGCTTGGCCAGCTATGACCACGTGCCGGTAAATCAGGGCTTTGGGCCGAGGGGCGGAGCGGGGTCCCTTCAGTTCGAGGATCCCACCTCCAAGCTCAGCCCACCCTTCGAAGCGAGCGTCCGCTGCGTTTGGAAGACCTGGGAGCCGGTGCCGGTGGACGGTCTGAGGACCCTGGAAGTGCAGGCCTCAGTCAGCCCCTCGTGCCCCTCGCCCTGCTTCTCCCTCTTGCACAAACGCCCTCCGCGTACCTGTCCTTTCTGTCCTTCCTCGCTGGAGTTAAAGCCTCGTTCAGCCAGGGACCGGAGGCATCCTGGGCTCATCCCGCTTCTCCTGCCTTAGCTGCCCTCCCATGGTTGCCGGGGGGCTAAAACTGGAGCGAGGGCCGCACGGAAAACTGGCCTGAGCGGTCCCGGGGGCTGGGATCAAAGCCGGCACCAAATGGACTTCACGTGACACGCAGGAAGTCCAACAATGGCGTGCTTGCTGCTTGTGGTTAGAGCGTCACACTCTTATCTGGTGGTCTCCCAGTGCCATTCGGCACTCCTGCACAAAGCCAGCTAGGTGGCCTTGGGCTAGTCACAGCTCTTCTCTGAGCCCTCACAGCCCCGTTTACCTCACGGGATGCCTGCTGTGTGGAGAAGAACAAAAGGCTTGTTAGCTGCCCTGAATCTCCCTTTCCTTCCTTCCTCCTCCTCCTCCTCTTTGCAGGCATCTGTTCAGCCTGTAACCACCACCGGCCCAGAACACAGCAAACCTATGGAGAAGACGGAGTCTATGTTCAGTCAAGAGCGAGACCCGAGGTTCAGCGAAGTTTACAGCGGCATCAACCCAGGTTGGCACCGGTGGAGCGTTCATGTGGCAGCCCTGGAAATTCTCTGCTTGGATACCTTAAAGTCCATAAACTTACTTTAAAGAAAGTGGGTGGGAAGAGCTCAGATCTCACAGGCCTGTGTTTCCTTCGCCTGCTGCCATGGCGTGGGAGGCATGAAGCCCAGCTGAGTCCTGGGAACGGCTCAGGTGTCGCAGGCCTGAGGCTGGAGAGGCTCCAGGTACCAGGGAAGAGGAGAAACACTCAGGAGCAGGTTTAGCCTCTGTGCTGTGTTAGCTTGATAGGTGAGGACCCGGCTTTGGAATTTGAACTGCCAGGTGGTGGGTGAGTGGGTCTCAATTCGCATTTTCCGGCCATCGGATTCCATGGCGCTGGAGTTCAGTACCGAGGCATTTCCCATCCTCCAGCAATGCTCCCCAGAGTGGTCAGAGTCCCAGGCTCAGATCTTGTAGTCACCCTCCCTCATGAAGCCAGCTGAGTGACCTTGGGCAAGTCACAGCTCTTTTCTGAGTTCTCACAGCCCCATCTGCCTCACAGGATGTCTGTTGTGGGAAGAACAGAAGGTTTGTCAGCAGCTTGGAGTCCCCTTAAATGGTTGAGAAAAGCGAGGTAGAAAAGCCAGTTCTCCTCCTCTTCTTCTGAACAAAAATGGCTCTTTCTTCCAAGTGTGATCGCAGACCTCTTGCCCTGGCTCTGGCTTCTTTCCTCCCCTTGGGAGCCTCTGTACCACGGAGCCAGCTGCTGCCCGGCAGGTTTTCTTCTCTTTTGCAGACCAGACAAAAGCCATCTCTGCCGGTTCTGTGCCAGGCAACCCGTCGCT
Source organism: Aspidoscelis marmoratus (assembly GCA_014337955.1). Taxonomy (NCBI): domain Eukaryota; kingdom Metazoa; phylum Chordata; class Lepidosauria; order Squamata; family Teiidae; genus Aspidoscelis; species Aspidoscelis marmoratus. The sequence goes on along the minus strand of MTQE01001340.1, from coordinate 1,743,225 downwards.
CTTCTCCCAGGGGGGCTCGTTCGTTGCTTCACGTCCCGCGGAGAACTTCAGGTAAGGATCCAAGGCGCTCTCTGTGTCCCACGCACACGCCGGCGTGAAATGCCAGGGAAGGGGCGCCTGGGTGTCTCCGCGTTTGGGGAGGGTGCAGGTGGGAGGTGCCGCATTTTAACACTGTCGACCTAAGGGCAGAACGTTAGTATTGAAGGGAGCATTATGGGATGTACCTGATTTGGAAGAGGTAAAAGAAAGTGGGAAAAGATAAATAAGGAATCCTTGATGAGTTTTTCCAAAACGGGAGCTGGGAAAGTAAAGGAATGGAATGGAGCGATAAAATTAACAACAGTCTGTTGGGTGAAATGGAGAAGAGAGTTATTGTGTGGATTTTCCCCATGTATGTTGCTTGTGTTCCTGTGAAATTGCAGTTTAATGGTAAGCCAGTTTCGTCTTGTGGTTAGAGTGTTGGACTCCTATCTGGTAGTCTCCTGGTTCAACCTGGCTCTCCCCCGCAAAGCCAGCTGGGTAACCTTGGGCTAGTCACAGCTCTCTTCTGAGCTCTCACAGCCCCATCTGCCTCAGGAGGGGGTCTGTTGTGGGGAGAAGAACAGAAGCTTTGTCAGCCACTTTGAGTCCCCTTAAAGGGTGGGAACGTAGCAGAAGCTGCATCTCTAACCAGGCCGTCATCCGGCTCATTTGGCCTTCTCACCTGCCTCCTAGGAGCAGTACAATGGTGCCACCCGTCAACGTGATTCAGCAGCCTCCACCACCAGCGACCCACTCAACCTCAGCGGGACAGATCCTGGCCCAGATCTCTCGCCACTCCAATCCCGATCAGGTCTCAGGGACCACTTGGGCTTCAGGAACCCGCCCATCCTTCACAACCCAGGTAACTTGATCTTCTGACTTTTCCTGCACGTTTCCGAATTCTTCCTTCTGTCATTCCTAAATGGTAGAGTAGCTGAAGGAGCCTTGCTTTGGAAACCAGGAAACTCTTCTCTCGAAGTTAATCCAAGGGGTGCAGAACACTTTTTTCAGAGTTTACAGAGCATTTCAAACAGTGTTTTCCACACCCCCACAATCCTGGCTGCCTCTAGACCAGTGATGGCCAACCTATGACACGGGTGTCACAGGTGACACGCCAAGCCCTTTTGGGTGACACACCTGGTCACCCTGGCACCTGGGCGTGTAGGGCTTGCTGGTTCTTGAAGCGTGCGAAATACCAACTTTCAACTGAAGATTCAGCAAACAAAATTCAGCAACAAAAGTCATTAATGCAAAGAATTATTTGTTTTTGCTTTTAATAAAATACATACATCAAAAATATAACTTTTTTACTAGAGCTACAAATATCACAGAATATTTCTAGATGTGACACAGCACCCGAGTTAAGCGAGGTTTTCTTGCGAATTCTGACACACCGAGCTCAAAAGGTTCACCATCACTGATCTAGACTTAGGATATGCTACGCCGTCCCACTGAAGCCATTTCCCGTCAGTCAGACACAACAGTCGGAAGCCGTGCGGTCACTTCCGGTACGCCTGACTGGGTGATCGGACGCCACAGTATCCCGCCAAATCAGCTTCCCATTGGTCAGATGAGACGCACCGTTGCCCGCGATGGGGGCACAGCATGTCCCCAAAGAAGCGAAGGACAATCAGATGCTGCGGGCAAAAGAAAGCTGCGCTGCTTTGACTTATGTGGACGCAGCCTTAATTGGGGCAGGCTTACACCAGAGGGAATGCGGGAGGCAGCAGAGAGAACATAAGAACCCAAGAGGAGCCCTGCTGGATCAGGCCAAGCCCATCTCGTCCAGCATGATGTCTCACACAGAGGCCCAGCACTTGCCCACGGGCATCTCAAGCAGAGACAAGGGCAGTCCTCCTCCCGCTCTCCAGTCCCAGCAAATGGCCCTAGAGGCCTCTGCTTGTCCCCTCAGCAGTGACGCGGATTCTCTGTCTCTCCTCTTCCTCTGCGAGGCGATTGCCTCTCATCACCCTGCAAGTCGTGAAACTGCATGCTGCCTCGGAGCTAGTTAGTTTCACGTGTCCTTCCGCCTTCCTTACAATAATTTTCCAAAACCTCTGGGCTGCGTTTAACATCCAGGCTAAATGAGGAGGCAGCCAAAGCTCGTAAGTGTGCAAGAACCTACAAGTTCCCTGCTGGATCAGACCACCACCCGCCTTGCGCAGCACCGTCTCCCACAGCACTTCTATGCCTCTCGGCTGCCCTGACTCCCTGCAAATGGCTGTTAGAGGCATCCTGTGTTTCTTAAACTTTGCGTGGTTCCTGTTGGACGTCCAGCTTTTATTGCGTAGATATAGTTGCGGAATTTAAGCCGGTTGCTGAGTCAAGCTTTGAAAGGCGCGAGATTTGCCTGCTCCTCTTTGGTGCAAAGCGCTCCTGTCCGTCCTTCCAGCAGGTGGCTTCCCAGGCTCTTAAACCACGACCCTCCTCCTTCGCCTTGGGGTCTTTCCAGAGCGCCCCCTCCTCCTTCAGCCCAATGCCAGCATCTGGTTCTACAGGCTCTACAGGCAGCGGCGGCTACCCGAGCCTTGCCAGCAGGAATGCCAACTTTGGTGAGCCTCTGCTCCTTCTCGTGGGGTTCAGGGAAGAATGCCAGAGCCCCTGGAGTGGGTTTTATTGAACGGAATTAACACTAAGGGAGTAGGCAGGATGAAGAACTGGTAAGCGTGGAGCTGTCGTGTGGAGTCTGGACGGCTCATGTGGGGCCAATTGTGCGGTTTCTCACCTCGAGGGCAGCTCACGCCCACCAGTTTTAGCTTTTGTTCTGCCTCTGAGCTGTAATTTGGGGGGGGAGGGGTTGGATTCTATCCCCTTCCCAACCCCGATAGAAGAGCATTATAAAAGACTTCCCGCCCAGGCATTAACCACCTTCCTTCCTTCCTTCCTTCCTTCAAAAGCCAGTGGAGAGAGCGGTCAGGCCTCGGGCCCCTTCCAGCCACGGACAGCCGAGAGTGTGAGTGTTTGGCCCCAGTGGCAGGGCCAGCACCACGGACAGAGCTCCGGAGAGCCCCATGTCCAGCAGCAGCCAAACCAGTCCGAAGTCTTCCCGGTAAGCGCCCCTCGCCCGGCAAATTCAACGGTTTTGCGGATATGAACCATCTTCTTCGCCATCTTATTTCATGTGTTTATTTTAAAACTTTGATCCAGAAAGGTGACAGGGTAGGTCATAATAACAAATAATAGTAGTAACAACAACATCTAAAAAACATTGAATTTTTAAAAATATAACCCTCCCAGCCTCCCTGTCAGGCAACATCCAGCGGGAGCTATTTATGTATGTAATATTGTGCCTGTTTTCCTTTGAGTAGCTGCCTTATTTTTTATTTTTAGGAGAAGGAAAAAACATGCTTTTTTTTTGCTTTGGTTTCCAGGATATGCTCTCGATGCTGGGGGAACAGGGAGCCAGCTACAACAATGAGGAGTTCCCGGAGCTGAACATGTTCCCGTCGTTCTCAGAGTAAGAACGGGCAGTGAGCCGTGCGGACGGACGGTGGAGATTTCTGCGTGGCTCCACGGAAAGGAAAGAGCAGCCAGGCCCGTCTCTCTTTAGCTTCTCTCAAAGACTGTGGAAGTGTTCCTGCTTTCAGGAGGCAGAAACATCCGGGAAACGGGTTGGGGACAGAGAGCGGCTTCTCCCTGCTGTGGGCAACGTCTCTTCCGGGGCTGCGTCCCCTGACCCGACCTCTCGTGCACCTGGCTGCGTTCCCAGAGAGCGCCAGATGGGAGCGAAAAGGAGCTGAGAGTTCGGGAGCGCTGCCCATGCCGGACCAGATTGGCAGTGCTTGGGGTGCAATCATCAGGGATTTTTAAAAGCACTCTTTACCATAATCTTTTATACTTGTATATCTATATATAAAAATTGTATTCTTGTTTATACGTCATCAGGGAAGGAGGACAGAATTGGTCCCTTGTGGAAACGGGGAGGCAGGCCCATCGGAACTTTTGACCCCGGCCGGTGTCTCCACTTAGGGCACCCGTCGCACATGCTCATGGGTCGTGGGCTTGTGCGTGCAGCTCCCTATAGCAGTGTGAATGGAATCCAGGAGTTCACCTTTCGCCACACATCCTGGGTGGTCCTGTGCTCTCAGCCACCCCGGACTCTGATGAGCACCGACAGGCCCCGGTAAAGCTTGAGGATCCTCAAGGGGCAAAGGTTGCGGCCGCCTGCAGAGGACAAAAGTGGGCGCCTGCCCCTCGCCTGCCGTCTCGCAGCAGCCAGGAGAAAGTTGTCTGGACTGCCTGCGCTTTGCAGGAGAGGCATCCTGGGCAACGGAAGGGGAGTCTGGCTTCTTCGGGGGTAGCGGCCACCGAGTTTTTAAGGCTTTTTTAGGGGGGAAAATCTTGTCCTTACTGATGGGCGACTTGCGAGCCATACGAAAGAAAGGAGAAGCCCTCAGATACACGGAAGCATTTTTGTATCATCAAACGCCACCGAGTTCACTTTTTAAATCTTACACTTGTTGCTTTTATATGTGAAATGGGCGACTCTTCTGCACTCACTGCCGCTTTGCACTGAAGGAGACGTCCGGGTCTGGCTGGGTTTTTGTGGACTGTGCTGAATTTAAAAGACCCTGTTTCCTATCCTATGCCAAAACATACATAGGCATGGGGTGGGGAGGGAGGAAGAAGAGCTGTTTTGGGGATGAACCCGCTTAGGCACCTTTGGGCACCTTGCCCACACCTTTGCTTTTCCGAATGGGACAGCATCTTCCTTCAGAATTCCTGGGTGAAAGCTGGCCATGGTCCGCCTTGATCTCAGCCTGGGACATGATGTGTTTCATCCTGTGCTGCCACATTTTTGTCCCAAAACAGGATCCTGCCACACTTGATTGCCGGTGGTTCGAATCCAGACAATTGGCTTGGTCCCCACCATCCTAGTTATCCCAGCAATGAGGATAAGCGATCAAAATGGTGGGGCCACATCTTGGGACAGCATTTGGGCGGCGCCCAACGTGGGGACAGAGTGAGCGAGCAAGAGCAACCAGTGCCCCAGAAAGAACGGAGAATGCGCATTTTGCAGGGAGCAGCGAGGCTGACTCTGGCTGTCTGTCTCTCTGTGCTTGGCACCCTCTGGACTCAGAGACAGATTTTTTGCCCTCCCGAGGCCAGAGTCACGGAGCTCCTGGCTGGGACGGGGCTGAGATCCAGGCTGCCCCTCGTGTCCTTCTAATAAGCCTAATTTGGCCATTGTGACCCTTTGCAGCGCCAGCCTGGGGAGTCCTGTTTCCAAAGCAACCCTCCCCCAGTTACAAGTAGGAAGTCTAGCACCCCTAGTGTCCCAGGACGAGGAGCTCAGTCTGTCCTGGACCCAGTAGCCACCATCCTTGAGCTTCTAGTCCCTTGAACCATGTGGTCCAACTTGGAAAATCTGCTAATTTAAAAAGTAGGAACAGCAGAAGGGCTGGCGAAGCTCGCTGAAGTACCCCTGGCTGGTTGGGGAAGCAGAACTGCGCACAGCCCCGCAGTCTGAATCTATCCGGTGGTGAGACACTGAAGGCCATGCAGAGTTGCTGACCCTCAGGCCAGGGCTCAAGGAGGTAGAGCTCAGCCCTGGGAGTTCAAACACTCAGCCCCTGCTTGGAAGGTGGTGGTTACCCAGAGGGGACTTCCTTAAAACAGGGCTGCTCTAGGACCACAGTTCAGGCAGATTCTGGGAAAGTTGTAGAGCAACAGAAAACCACGCACCCGGTTTTGCTCTGGCCCTCAGTTTTTCTAGGATTTTTCTCCTCTCCATGAAGAAGAAGAAGAGTTGGCTTTCCTCACCCATTTATGGGGACTCAAAGAGACTGAGAAACCTTCTGTTCTTCTCCCCACAACAGACACCCTGTGAGGTAGGTGGGACTGTGATAGCTCGGAAGAGCTGTGAGTGGCCCAAGGTCACCCAGCTGGCTTCATGGAGGAGGGTGGAATTGAACCCGGTATTCTCTTACCACTAGACCAAACAAAGCTCAAGCCTGGTATCCTTTAAGGCTGCGCTGACCCTGTTTGCAGTGGAAAGCAAGTCAGCGCTTGGCCTCCAACCAGCAGCTTCCATAACAAATTGCTGAAGGGCGAAAACAGTATTATTTTTAATTTTCTTGCATATAGTACAGAATTGAAATGTGTCTGGCTGCACTGTGGGGTAGAACAAAAGGAAAGAACGAGGCTGCTGAGATTTGCAACTCTGAGGCATCCAGAGGAAAAGGAGGAGCCTCTGCGCAAGGGTCTCTGGCACTGGCCCCTTCCATGTGCGTGTCCTTCTCACCCCACACGGTGTCCCTAAATGCATGCGCGCACACGCACCCACAGCCCCCCGCGTTTGGGGGCCTGACTGCCTACGCGAGTGAGTGTAGAAATAAAAGCTCTCCAGGCAGTACTCGGCTTCCTTATGCACCGGGGACTCCTAAACCTAATTATTGTTTTATAATATTCAGTGGGTGGCAGGGAGAAATGCAGATCGGGCAGCTGAGGGGATGCCCCCCCCGTACCCCCCGCCCATTTTGTGTCCTGATTGCTTCATATTGCGACAGCAGTCACACATGAACATATGTAGCAAAGCTTTTGGAAATGACTGTTATTTCCTTTTTATATAATAAATAAAAATAATAATTTGACTTTGGTTTCCCTTGCTCTCTGTAGCTTGTCCTTTTGTGCCATTTCAGAATTTGGGGGTAAGGTCTGGATGAGTTTTTTCTGAAATCCCTGTCCTGAACCCTAAGGCAGAGAACCCACGCCCGAGGTTGGGTCCCGTGAAATCCTAGCAGCATTCTGTGGGTGAAAGTTCATAGAATCACAAAGTTACAGAGTTTGAAGGGCCCTCCAGGGCCACCCAGTCCAGCCTCCTCCTCAATGCCCAAACAGACGTGGGTCCAGCCTCTGCTTGGAGACCTCCGGCAAAGGAGAACCCACCTCCTCCTCCCCCCGTGGCAGCCTGTTCACTGACGGTTGGAAGTTTCTTCTAACGTCTAATCTGAATTGGCTCCCTGGACTTCCAGCAAGACACTGATGCAGAACCCATCACTGTATTCCCAAGAGGAGGGGAGGGCCCACTACCAAAAAGGCCCTGCTCCGTGTACCTACACTGTGTTCTCACTCAAAATGCAGGGGAAAGGACAGCTGTGTCTGTTTTATGAGCTAAGGAAGCTGAACTACTGATACGGAAG
>MTQE01001340.1:1711022-1725311 GCA_014337955.1 Aspidoscelis marmoratus | reverse complement strand
CAGCTGGCTTCGTGGGGGAGGGCAGAATTGAACCGGGTATTGCCAGATAAGAGTCCGGCTCCCTAACCGCTAGACCTCTGGAATCATCTCTTCTTGCGCAGCCGTGCTGAGAAAATGCTTCCTTCTGCTCAGGTGCCATGTGCACATCTAGGCATTTGACAGTGCAAAATAACTTGCCGTTTACATGTGCCAACCCTCGCGCATGCACGGTGGCCATTTTTGCCTCAGATTCGGCCCTGAGCAAGGGCAGGGCAGCATTCTGTTCAGCCAGGTAGGTTTTTGCGCTATTCTGGGAAAATCCACACTGCTTGTTGGCTTCTCCTGGACTGGGAAAAAGCAATAGGGAGCATGTTGTGGCTGCCACAGGTACATGTGGCAATCTCGGCACAGCCCCGCCAGACATAGCCAGCCTCAGCGCACCGTGTGCCGTTGGAGCCCGAGGAGGGAAATTATAGCCACAATTGTGCCAGTGCAAATGGTGATTCTATGAATGTAAATGGGGAAAATTCTAGTTCATGCCGTGGCCTTTGCTCAACAGTTGGTTTGCATAACGAACTACCGATGTCACATGGGAAAACCCAGAGAGCTTGAGGTTCCTGGAGCCCCCTGGCATGAAAGGGCTTTCAGTGGGGAGATTAAGAGAGGCAGCTAGGGAGACTGGGTGCTACCCAAGTGGAAAGGCCTCTGGCCCAAGGGCATTTACATTTAGCCCCAGATACAGACCTCTGTGGAATGTGCTGTATATCCTGCCCTTCACCAGAAGGTCCCAGGACAGGTCACAATAAGAAAGAATAAAACATATAAAATATTAAAGCGTATAAGGGGCCGTTCCCATTACAAGCTTAAAACAGTTTTGAAATGGTTTCGATCCCCACAGTCCCCACGTCAGGTGTTAAATCGCCCCAAAGCATTGGAAATAAAACACTCATTTCAACAGGTCTCGCTCCGGTTCTTGCATTTGAAACGGTTTACATTTCTTACTGTGGAAACGGCACCGTTGTAGTGGGATGAGAATGCGTGTTTAGGGTTTCCCTCCCCCAATAGCCCTCTAGGAACTCCCCGCCCTTGTCACGTCAAACGTTCTGCAGCAGGAGGAACCCCAATCAGAGAGAGGGGGTGGGCACCACGGCTGGCAATGGGCAGGTACCTCTCCTTCCATGGGCGCACGCGCGTCTGTGAGGGAGGGGGGCTCGGTGGCGGGCACGTGTCAGAGCGGCGGAGGCAGCGGTGGGAGAATGAGAGACCGCATGGCGGCGGCGGCGGCTGACCCTCGCTTGGTTCCTGTCGCTGCCGCCGCCGGAAGGAGGGAGGGAGGAGGGAGGCGGTTGCGCGACGCCCTCTCGCCTCACCTCAGGATGGTTCCCCGGGGGGGGGGGGGAATACCCTTTCCCAAATGAAGTTTTCAAGCGCTTTCAGAATTGGGATCGAACACGAATAAAGTTGAAAGTAACGGGATCAGGCAGATTCGTGTTTGCATCCGGTTCTTTTATTTCAGTTTAGGAAAAACATTTTAAGCTTGTAATGGGAACGGGGCCTAAAAATGTAACCCTCCCTCCATCCCTTGCAGGAGAGCTCCCCAAGGAGACTAAACATCAAAAGCCTGAGTGAAAAGATATGTTTAATCAAGTGCCAAAAACTATACAGTGTAGGTGCCCGGTGAGCTCCAAAGGGGGTCTGTTCCAGATTCTGGGGGCCACCACAGAAAAGGCCCTCCTGCATGCATGACTATCGTGGATGAGAAGCCATGTCTATGAGGTTGTAGGAAAGCGAAAGAAACGGAACAGGGATAGCCAGGACCTTAATCCACTCTCGTGAAACACCAGCAATGTTACACTCCAGCTAATAATTACAATCAGTTAACAAAGGGAGCTGGAGTTGTACCCTTTTCCTCATCCCTCCCAGGTTCTTTTCCTTTCTTGCTTTGTCTCTTAATTGTTGACCTAGGAGCAGGGTTTGTCTTCTGGGTTTTTTTGCAGCCTCAGCCCCACCCCATAAGAGCACAGTTAAGATGATTCAAATGTTTAAATTCCACACCTACAGGATCCCTGGGGTTGGCGACACGAAGCAAGAATTCCAATAAAATATTTGATTGTTTACACCTGAACTACAAGGCTTATCAAAATAATGCACCCTGAAATCATATCACAGCCAAACCAGACGGGCCTTGTGAGTCCCGCCTTCTCTGTCATATGGACTTTTGCTGGCCACAGATGGAAATCCCCTATTATTCATCCCTCAAACCGTGAGAGCGGGTGAGAAATGCACGATGCTTCAGCAAGTCAAGATGAATCAAAGGTCACCTGCCGCTTGGACTCATCTGGTTGCAGGATTCATTCCTGGGTCAGAGCAGCTGGGGGATGATTTTGAGCAAATCTCCCAGTCACTGCAGACGGCTGGAACTGGAGTCGATCAGATCAGGGCGAACTGAAATGTTGGCGCTGGGGAGGGGTGGAATGCTCAGTGGCAGCGCTAAATGGCAGCTGAAAGGACAGGAAACAATGGAATGAAACTTCAGGGGGGCAACACAGATGAGATATTAGGGAAAACTTCCTGACCGTGAGGGCGACCAGGCAGTGGAATAGGTTGCCACGGGAGGTGGTGGGTTCTCCTTCACTGGAGGTCTTCAAGCAGAGGCTGAACCTGCATCTGTCTGGAAAGGTTTAGGACAGTGGTGGCGAACCTTTTGAGCTCGGTGTGTCAAAATTCGCAAGAAAACCCAGCTTAACTCGGGTGCTGTGTCACATCTAGAAATATCCGTAATTTTGTGATATTTGTAGCTCTAGTAAAAAAGGTATATTTTTGATATATGTATTTTATTAAAAGCAAAAACAAATAATTTGCTAAATCTTCAATTGAAAGGTGGTATTTTGTACACTTCAAGAACAAGCAAGCACTATACGCCCAGGTGCCAGGGTGACCATGCGTGTCACCCAAAAGGGCTCGGCGTGTCACCTGTGACTCGCGTGTCATAGGTTGGCCATCACCGGTTTAGGAGATCTTGCATTGAGCCAGGAGTTGCGCTGGAGGACCCTGGAGGTCCCTTCCAACTCTGCATCCCCAAAAGACTTATTTGCCTCTCTAGTCTCCCTCTACTGTCACTCTACTCAAGCAGACTTTAAAAGTGCCATGCACTTCCAGAATAAGCGTCCGCATGAGGCTCAGAAAAGCGCACATTTAAAACGCATCTTCCTTCTCCACGGAAGCGTGTTTTCTTTCCCCACATCTTTTTCTCCCTGCCCCCTCTCTTGTTCAAAGGAAAAATAGCCATCGGTTCTCTGTTCGTCTCCCAGATCTCCGTCCCCCGAAATGGCTTCCCGTGCCGGCTGCAGCCATCGGCCAGGCAATCGTTTGCTCATTCACTCTCAGCACTTTCACAGAACACTGTCAAAATCCACCCGGTAGAGCAGCGGTAACTTTAAATACACCCACTTCACGCCTGATAACACTTCACGCCTGATAACAATGTTGCAATCCATCCACTTCACACCTGATAACACTTCACGTCTGATAACAATGTTGCAATTCTCCACAATTCTGGCTCTTTGAAAGTTCTGTGCTTTAGAAAGGGAAGGAAGGGAAGCTGCTGCAGTTATGGCTGTGTGTGCAGGCTGCAGTCCCTGCCCTTTTTGCCATAGAGCGTCCCCAAGGTAAATGCTGCGAGGAACCCCGCAACTTCCAAAAAGAGCCATGAAAGTCTTCTTTAAAGGGCACGTATTTTGTTGCGGGTTTCCCTGCTTTTGTAGCACTGGAAGCTCATTAAAAACCCTGGCATGGGGGCACTCAGAGGCAAAAGAAGAGTTTTAGCACAGTTTAAATTGCTTGGGGATGCACCTATGATTCTGAATTCCTTCAAATGAGTCCTGACAGTTCAAATGGCAAGGAAATAGCAAGAGAAGGCACAGAACCAGTTGGTGACCTGCTTAGTGAGAAAGGTGCTGGGTTATATGGGCTGTGCCCTACCCATCAAGGTCTCTCAATGGCTACTAGAATGGATGCCCAGGTACCACCTCCAGGTTGGAGAGACAGGCCATATGTGGGGATTTCAGAGCAGATGCCCAGAAGCAATTGATAGGTCACTGTGTGAGAAGGGAGGTTGGGCTAGATGGGCTGTGGCCTCACTCCGCAGGGCTTCTCTTAAATTTATGGAAGACAGATAGATCAATGGCTACAAGAAAGGATGCCCAGGTTGGAGAGAGAGGCAGGAGGCCTCCAAATGCCATTTGTGGGGATCTGAGAGGAGAGGAGAGGGGAGTTTTGCTTTTGTCTTCTGCTTGAAGCAATTGCTGGGCCATTGTGTGAGACGGGATGCTGGACTAGATCTGGCCTGATCCACCAGGACTTGTCTGCGTTTTGTATGTTCTTGGGATGCCTTTAAAGGTCAATTGCAGGGAGATGAGAGCGAGTGAAGTTTTGCCTTTGACTGTGGTCACACTTAAGGTTTAACCCGGCTTCAGTCCATTTTCAGAGTGAGATAACACATCAGCAAAGTTACAGGCTGTTTTCTTTCAGTGTTAAATAACTCAGAAAATTCACCTTTGGGATGGGTAATGTGGAAAGAAAATTACTGGCCACTTTGCTGAGGGGTTCTCCCACTCTGAAGGTGGACTGAAGCTGGATTACCAGCCTCTTTCTTGAAATGTCCAGAAGGAGGGAGGGAGGAAGCTGTGGCCTGTTCATCAACCTGTCCACACACACACCTGGCATTTTCTCTCTCACTCGTGTGCACAGAGACCCAGAGCATCTGCCTGGTGAAGCCCATTGCAAACACGGCCATTACCAGGCAATCTGTGGCGCACTCTTTGGCAATGAATGAGCATCCACAGTGTGGACTCCATGGGAGATGGGTTCTTAAAAATGCTCTTGCAGCACTTTCAGGCTTTGGCAGAACTCCTGCACTAACAATCCTCCAAGCAGAAATATTTGGGAGTGTCAACTAGGGAAGGAAAACCGTCCTTCCCCAAAGCCGCAGGCCAACATCTGGAAAGGGCTGCGGCCTGCAGTTTCCCCACCTCCTGCTCACCAATTCTGTCCCGCAGGACCTTTGCCAAGAAGTCATGTGAGAAGCGGATTCCCTTTCCCTCCCCCATACTGAGGGGCCTGGAAATCTGAGCAAATCTTGCCTGCTGGGACGGACGGCACAGATTTTCCACTGCCGGCCAGACTTCCTCAAAATGGGCTCTGCATAAGACCCACCGGTCCCCTGGCCTTTGCCTGGTCCTTAGCCAAGAGTCCTTGCAGCTGGCTAATTTCACCGGACTCAGGTAAGGAAGGAGGACGCGCCAGGGATGGGAGTGGAGAATGGCCGGGCGGGAAGGGCGCCTTTGGTCTCCCTCTGCTGGGAAAATCTTCCAAAACCGTGGCTCCTGAGGTGGGGCATCCTCTGTTACCACTGAAGGCTAGATATTCCTTTTGCGCCTGGGAAAACCCTGCTGGGGTATTTGTGCCTGGTTGATCGTGCCTGGTCCTATGGCCAGGAGGAAATGGACGGCGGTCACGGCCTGGGCGGCGCCTCGTCTCAGTCAGCATCGCTCTGGGCTTGTAGCGCATAACAAATACTAGAAATGCGGCATCACAGCGGCTGGACGTCTGGGCAGGCTTATGTAGCCGTTCTGCCCCCAAACGGCTTTGCAAAGCCAGGGGGCTTTTTAGGGGGGAAAGAGGCTGGGTGGTGGGGATTGAGGTTGCCCGAGTTCCGACTTACTACTGCCTGTGGGTAGAAGACCAGCAGGCCTCCTGGCCCTTGCTTGATACCTGTGCATCACAGGACAGTGACAATGCACAAGATATCCATGTTTTGCAAGACAATGAGTCACCAAAAAACCTTCTGTGTGGAAGAAATCTGCTGAATCTGCTTTCTGCTGGTGGCCCTAGAGCGGCAATCTAGGGGAAGAACTAGATCTTCTCAGGCTAAACTCTGAATATGGGGGAGGGGGGGTGTTTCAGCCGGTCAGCCTAGATGGCCTCTAGGGGACCCACTATTTGGGCCCACTGATTTTGCAGTCACATTGTCTTTATCCTTGAGTAATTGTGGCCAGGATCTTCGTGGAAAATCAGCCTCCCATCTAGAACCCAACTCTTCACTTCTTATTTCGATAGGAAAGCAAATCTACTCACTCAGTTGCTTCTCTTCTGTTCGCACTTGTCAAGCTGAAGGGAAAAAAAGCAAGTTGTTGCTTCCCCAAACACAGAATGACAAGTTTGTATTTGGTAGTAAATGTAGGGAAGAGGCAAGGAATAGCCTCGCCAGTGGCTTTCTGGGTTTGCTTCTTTGTTCCCATATGAGATTCTTCTCTGGGCCCTTTGCTGATCTATCATAAACCCCATTCAGGATGATCGAAACTTGCCAGCCTCGAAAAGGCTGCGTCTGGTGCTCTGAGTCCCTCGCAGCTGCCAGTGCCTGAGACATCCCAATTTGCCATTTGTGGCAGGAAAAAGTGCTCTATGCTGAAAGAAAATTCAAGCAATTGCTTCTGTTTTCACGTCCAGACGGAGAAAAAGAGTTGGCTCTTCTACCCCATTTTCCTCACCCTTAAGGGGACTCAAAGCGGCTGACAAACCTTCTCTTCTTCTCCCCACCACAGAGACCCTGTGAGGCAGGTGGGGGCTGTGAGAGCTCAGAAGAGAGCTGTGACTAGCCCAAGGTCACCCAGCTGGCTTCGTGGAGGACTGCAAAATCAAACCTGATGACCCCCAAGTAAAAAGTGACACCCTAACCACAAGACCAAATTAGGGTGCCACTTTTTGGCGGGGTCACCTCATGTATCTTTGGCAACCCCACCATAGCCCTGTCTTTTCTCGTCTAAAACGCACAAAATCCTTTGCTGGAAAACCGGCACTGGTCACGAGGTTTCAGCAGTAGAGTTTCTTAGGTAACCAATTATCTTCTGGACAGCCACCATTGTAGCTCTGTCCAGCGCGCATGTATGGAGGCCGGAACAGAGGTGAAAACCACCTCTGGGAATTCAATAGCAGCTGAAATACCTGGATTGTGCATTGCAAAAGCTCCATATAGTATCTGGCTGCTGTTCGGAGACAGCCTAAAGCCATTAGCTAACTAGGCAACAGACCCGAATTTTACAGGAACGAAGCTCAGTTCGGCCCGTCTCGGCCCGTCCAAAGAAGCCATCTGGGATGGTCCACGGTGCTGTCTTTTCCGTGGCCCTTGGATGAACAGCCTTTGCAGGGCTGGTTTGGTGGGGAACTCCAGGTTGTTGAAGTAACAGTTTCCTTCCACGCTTGGGTCAGGTGGAGCTTCAAGGCTGTGATGCAAACCGAAAAGATGTCGCAGGCGAAAGGTAGAAGAGTTCAGCCAGAAGCAGGATGAAGAGATGGTTTCCTTGTTCAGGGTTTTCCCAGATGTTTCAGCTCAAAGGGTTTCGCCAGTGACCAGCAGCCGTTCCCCGGACCCAAAATTTCAGGGAAATCTTTGGCCACTGCCGCCTCCCAAGACTGCAACCGCTGTGCAGATGGGAAAGTGTCCAGAAAAGGGGCCTGAGCTGTGGGGCTTTGAGGGGAATCTAAGACCGTTCGTCGACACCTCTGCCACGCACAAGTGTCCCTCCCTGATCTCTGGCCATTTGGGGACGTTTGTCCGATGCTTCGATTTGGTTCCGTGTTGCACGTCTAGCTAGACAACCCCGCAAAGCCCTTTTGTTTTGCCGTGGTCATTTTCTCCTTAGAGCAACCTTGCATGTGGGGCCGGCAGAGGCCGCAGCCAGTGTGAGGGGGACCAGCGAAGCTCTGAGCCTTCTGGTCCTGCGCCAACGCCTCCCGCACAGCGCCACTCCAGGGCCATGCCGTATTCTTTCTTTTCTGCCCCCTCCGTTTCTCCTGTAGTTCCTTATCCCTTTTATTTCTCAGAATGCGGTCACTCCTTCCCTTTAAACCTCCCTCGGTCCATCTTCAGGTCTGCCTCCTCACACCTTTTCCTTTGGATCTGTTTTATCTGCGACCTTTCCGCCCACAAATAAAAGTGGTCAGACCTGAAGATGGACTGAAGAAGGTTTAATGGAAGGCGTGACCGTGGCCCAGGTGAACGCCAGGGGATCGTGCAGGGGATTAATCCTCCTTTTGCAATTACCGCCTCCTGGCTGGAGAGCCCCTGGTCAGCGCCGCCCTGGGGCATTTTACTGGCGCATTTGACCACGTCAACACCTCTGTACCTGCAACTGGCACTGGATTTTCCAGCAATAATATTTAGCATTTGGTGAAGCCAGGATATAAATTTCTTAAATAAATGGCACTTTTTAGAAGGGAAAAGCTGGGCTATGGTGGCACTATATTCTCAGCATGTGGAGGGAGCCATGCTCTCATTTTTATTTCATGTCTCCTTTCCCCCTTCCCCCTTTCATCTTTTTCTGCATCTCTCCTCTCCTCTCCCCTGCCCTCCCTCCTCTTGGACGCTGCCCTCTCTCTCCTGTTTCAGAATGTTTTGGTCCACCATCTGCATTCTAGCTGCTCTGCTCCCAGCAGGCAAGGCTTCTTCTGCCTACCCGGATGAAACTCTGGACTCTCAGTGGGAGCTCTGGAAAAAGACCCACAGGAAGGAATATAATGGCAAGGTATGACAGTGGATGGGGGTGGGGCGGGGCTTGGGTGGCTGTGCCCCAAAGAACAATTCTTACTGAGTGATCCTGGGGGAAGCCAATCGCTCAGGATGAGAGCCAAGACAGCCATTCCCAGGCGCTGGGGGAATCCTGCCAATGCACGGTTTGAGCTCTTTTCTCTTCTTGCAACCTAGATGGAGGAAGTCTCCCGGAGGCTTGTGTGGGAAAAGAATCTTCAATACATCAACGTCCACAACCTGGAATTCTCACTGGGACGACACACCTTTGAAGTGGCGATGAACCACCTGGGAGATATGGTAGTCCAGCTTCTGCATTTCCGTCGTTTGCCTAACACACGTGGCGGTAACGTGCCAGTGAGAGCCGTGACACCAGTCTGGAACGGGAAAAGCCTGGTTGCTTACCTTGCCTGCTGACTCCTTGTGTCATCGTGGCTATACAAAAATACCCGGATGTTACATTTCTCTTGCGGTTGCTAACATCCTGGTATTTTTGAATGGCAATGATAACATTAAGAGTAGACAGAGGAGGTAAGAACCCAGGGTCATTGCTAGATTTCCAGTGTCATTGCTAGATTTCCAGTAATAGTGATATTCTAGATATTTAAACAGCTAACTCAGGACTGTACTGGGAATGCAATATCCTAATTCTCTGCAAAAGGATATAATGGTGTGTTTTTTAATGTCACCTTTCCTTCCCTCTGCTCCTTTCTGTGGTATTTCATTGAGAATGTTTCATCGCTCATACAATGGCACAGTATTGCACGCTCTGGCAACTTCTAAATTAGATTACTGTAATGCGTTCTACATGGGGCTGCCCTTGATAATTCCGAAGCTGCAGCTGGTGCACACATCACGTCAGTCCTGGCTGCTTTTTTGCTACTGAGCCCAATTCAAGGTCCTCATGTTAACATAGAAGGTCCCATGCAACTTGGGCCCCAAATATCTAAAGGAACACCTCCTCCCATATGGACTTGCCCATGCCCTAAATCTGCCAGTGAGGCCTTCCTGACTGTTCCACCCTCTACAGCAGTTCAAGGGTCAGGACACTTGTCAGGGCCTTCACGGTGGTAGCCCTTCTGAGGTGTGTCAGGCAGCTTCAGAACTGAAAGTCACAGGCTGCTTTTCCATGTTGAGCATATACAGTATTAGCATAACACAGGGCGCAATCAGACACTGCTAAAATGGTGCCTCCAGGCAGTGAGAAAAAATTGTGCGTCTTGTTTATTTCCCGTAATCACCTCTCGCCACCCTGAGGGACAGGAGGAGGGGATCTGTTCCAGCCTGAACCGGCATTGTCTGCCTGCGAATTCTTCCATCTTGAATCCTGGGAAAGGCAGCTCCACGACGGACGGAATTTCTGAGCGCCAGAGTTGTCTCTTTTTCCAAGCAAGTTGGGCAGCAAGCTGCCTAAAGAGGAGGCAGAGGAGTCCCTGCGCTGAGAAGGGCACACAAAAGTGCCGTGGCCTCCTCCCACTTGCATGTGTGGAAGTCCAGAGCTTCCCCCCTCCCCCTCCCCCAGGTCCATACCTCAGCCACCGTCTGTTTCGATCCAAAATGTGGCAACGCCCACCGAGTGGCGTTTCTCCCTACTCCCTTCCTTTGCTTTCAAATCCGTGCACTTCCACATTAGATCAGGGCCGCCCCGGTGGTGGCTCCTTTCTCTCCGCCCCATCTGACTGAACCTGCACTGTTGCCCTCCCATCTCCTGAAATCCATTCTCTTTCCCTTTTCTTGAAAGATTCCCATTGCTCAGCAGGTGGTGGATGCTGAACTTTAAGCCAGAAACCGTGAGAGGAAGAAAGACTTTTGAACTTCACTTTAGCCCTCTGATTCTTTCTTCTTTTATTCACGCTGCTCTTCTACACACACCCTACTGCCCTCCACCTCTCCCCGTCCTGGAGGATGCACCTGGACATCCCTTCCAGTAGCTATCGATACACCTGTCTTCCAGGAATTTGTCTAAGCCATCCAGGCTGGCGGCAAATTCCCACAAATCTCTCCTCCCGATGGTGGATCAGATGCGGATTAGGACTCCGGTGCAGCTGGCCCTGGCATTGCTCTGAAGGGACAGGTGGCGTCTGAAGTCCCCGGTTCTCACTCGCTCACCTGTACAGGTCTCCCTTTTCCTCTCTTTCTTCTGCAGACAAGCGAGGAGGTTGCACAGAAAATGACTGGGCTCAAGGTCCCCCCGTCGCGTAAGCGTGGTAACGACACCCTGTACATCCCGGACTGGGAAGAGCGGGCGCCCGATGCCGTGGACTACAGGAAAAAAGGATATGTCACCCCGGTCAAGAACCAGGTGAGCCCCCCTCTTTGCCCCATCCCCTCCTCGTCCTGCATCTTCATCCTGGGGACGGCCATTTGCTCTGACGTTTCGTATTGTTGGTTGTGAAAGAAGGGGGCTCCTGGCCGCTGGGAACAGATCATGTCCCTGTATTCAAGACCCCCCAAAGCTCACAGGGAAGGAGACAAAAGAAACCCAAGGAGCCACACGGGATCCAAAGAATATCCTACAGATGTGAAAAGCAATACACTGGAAGCTCAGAGGAGCCCTGCTGGATGAGGCCACAGCCCATCTAGTCCAGTATCCCAGGAAAGGACTAAAACTGGAAAACCCACTACCAGGGCTGGGTTTCCGGCAATAGTATTTAGTGCTTTTCTTTGAGGGGGGAGGGGGGTGATTATGTATGTATGTATGTATGTATGTATGTATGTATGTATGTATGTATGTATGTATGTATGTATGTATGTATGTATGTATGTATGTATGTATGTATGTATGTATGTATGTACGTACGTACAGTGGTACCTCGACATACAAGTGCCCTGACATACAAGTGTTTTGAGATACAAGCCGCCGAGCGAGTGATATTTTGCTTTGAGATGAGAGCAAGATTTGAGATACGAGTATGTAAATACAGTACAGTACATAACAAAAACAACTGAGGTGGTGTTTTGGGAGCTGGAATGGATTAACGGGAAAATTGCTTTGAGATACGAGCGATTTGACATAAGAGCAAGGTTACGGAACGAATTAAACTCGTATGTCAAGGTACCACTGTATGTATATTTCTAGCTTGCCCTATACCCGTAGGTCTCAGGGCAGGTAATAAGTTTTAAAACAACAAATTACAACCAATAAAAACAGTAATATCCGTAAAAACACGTAAGAGATCCAACATATTTAAAAGTGTGTACTAAATATTAAAGTATTGATCTATAGTGGGGAGAAAATATAGTCACATTAGCCAAAGGCCAGGGCAAAAGGATGCGTCTTCGCCGCCTTCCTAAATGTATGCAGAGAAGGGGCATGATGCACCTCGAGGGGGAGACTGTTCCATAGCCTGGGGGCCATTACCAAAAAGGCCCCTTCCCGGATGCCCACCCATCTCACTACTGAGGGTGATTGTACAACCAGGAGGGCCTCGCCTCCAGATTTCCAGGCACGGGCAGGTCAATATAGGAGAAGGCGTTCCTTTAGATATTTGGGGCCCAAGACGTTTAGGGCCTTGTAAGTCAGAGTTAACCCCTTGAATTCCAGTGAATCCCATGTAGGCCCATGTGTCTGGTGGACTAGGCCCAACCAAACACACCAAGGTGGAGATCTAAAGAATCCTTTCATTTTTTAACCCGAGGAGGCCCTCTGGGGGTGTTCAGCACTTAAATCCATTACAGAAGAATCTCTGAGAAACTCTTCCACTATCACTGAAGGAACTTAGGTGTGAACACAGCATATGTTAATGAAACACTAATCAGTTGCAAATGTTATCTCCCAGGCCAGAACTCAAAAAAGGTTGTATTCAAACCAGTCTTAATCCAGCTTCAGTCCACTTTCACAGTAGAAGAACACACCAGTAAAATTTTCTTTCCACATTATCTAATCCAAAGGTGGATTTCCTGAGCCGGATAAAGCCGAAAGCAAACAGCTTCTCTCTTTGCCAATGTGTTCTGTCATTCCAAAAGTTCACTGAAGCCCGATTAAAATTTAGGTGTGAGGTTTCTTTCTGGTGCTGCAGCTACCATCTCCTTTCTACAAGAGGCCTCTTCACACTACAGCTGGAACAAGTGTAGCGAAGAAGGCTAAGACACGTGGAAACGCTTTCCCCGTTCACACACACGTCTACACGCGTTCCTGCTTCCTTCCGTGCAAATGGAGAAAGCGTTCCCACGCATCTTAACCTGAAGAGGCCGGATGCCCCTCCCGGGCCTTCCTGCCAATGGGTGACTAACACCCAGGGGCGGGCAGACCTGGCGGGGCCCTTCCCCGGGTTCCTGCATGTTGTAGGGGACTGGATCCGGTTCCCTACAGCTGGCAGGAACCCCCCCCCCTGGGCACACACACACACACACACACACGTGGCCCGCAGGCACCCAGCACCTACCTGCTGGCTGTCCTGGGTCTGAATGACCCGGCTCAGTCAGGGCTGCGGTGCACAGCGCACACGGCACGGCTTCTGATTGGGCAGACTGCCCGCGTGGGTAGACCGCGGCAGATGGCAACCCTGGGCGTGGCAAGGTGAGCGATTTGCGCGGGCCTGCCACCTGCTGGGCCAATTTCGGGCCAATCGTGGCAGGGGGGCGTATCCCGCAGCTGTCAGGGAGGGAGGGAGGCGTGTGGTAGTGCTTCCCTCCCTGGATGGCGGAGGATGGCCAGAACGCGCAGGGGTGCATGGAGAGCACTTTTTAGTGCTCTGCTTTTGGAACACATCTACGACACGTCGGGACACTTGGGGCGGCCTGGAACGGATCCGGCCACCCCATGAGAGCGACTGCTCTGTCCCGGCGTGTTGTAGACACCTTCCAAAACCCCTCGTGCGAGGAGGCCTATGGTTTCCATCCCTTAGAACAGCAGTTCCCAACCTCCCTCGTGCCGTGACCCCTTAATGGAGTTCCTCATGTTGTGGGGACCCCCAACCACGGGGGCGGAGCAGCTGGGAGGTGGAAGGGAAGGGCGGCGGGAGGCTCGTCGCGACCCCTCTGAGAGGGCAATTCGACCCCCAAAGGGGTCCCGACCCCCAGGTTGAGAACCACTGCCTTAGAAGCATGGCTCCGTCAGAGGGCTTCTTTCTGGAGTCTCCATGCTTCTCCTTGGCCCAGCAGGTACATGAGCGAGCCCCACCACAGCAGCGTCATAATGGCGCTCAATTTCCCCGTGCGGATGGGGCCCACCTTTACGCCTGAACTCACACTCAATCTGGTCTTCTCCATAGGGCCAGTGCGGTTCCTGCTGGGCTTTCAGCTCCGTCGGGGCCTTGGAAGGCCAGCTCAAGAAGAAGACGGGCAAGCTGTTGAACCTCAGCCCACAGAACCTGGTGGACTGTGTCACCAACAACGACGGTTGCGGAGGAGGCTACATGACCAACGCCTTCGAATACGTGAAGGAGAACCGAGGCATCGATTCGGATGACTCCTACCCTTACATCGGCCAGGTGAGGCGCCTCCTGCCTAGCTGAGGGCTGTACTTTCTTCACATTTCTCAGAAACAAGCTCTTAAAAGTTCCCATTTTTGCCGGTACAATGAAAAAACAGACTTACAGGCTAGTTCTCAACCTTCCTAATGCCACGACCCTTTAATACAGATCCTCACGCTGTGGTGACCCCCAACCTAACTCTAACCCTAAAATTATTTTCGTTGCCACTTCATAACTGTAATTTTGCTGCTCTTATGAATCGTAGTGTACAGTGCCTGACAAAAGTTCTGTCGCTTATCCATGTTGTTGAAA
>MTQE01001340.1:1663068-1684291 GCA_014337955.1 Aspidoscelis marmoratus | reverse complement strand
GGGGGGGGGGAGCGGACTCCAAAAGACGATCGAGAACAGTTTTTCTCAGGACTTTTTTTCTGCAGATTTTCGCAGGATAGTCTTCATAAAATCCAGGAATAAAAAATTAAATGGGAAGATTGGATACCAAATTTGGATTCAGTTTGAATTTATAGAAAATTAAATGGGAATGTTCGATATCAAATTTGATTCAGATTTAAATGTGTATGGGAACGCAGCCTTAAAAGATTTAGCTTTTCAACTGAAATGTTGATGCTTTCTGCTTATTCTTAAAGGATGGCCCATGCAAATACAACCCGAGCTTAAGAGCTGCTACCTGCTCTAAGTATGTTGAACTTCCATCCGGAGACGAAGCTTCCCTGAAGGAGGCTGTGGCCAATGTTGGCCCTGTGTCAGTAGCTATAGATGCAAGTCAACCAACATTCTTTCTGTTTAAACGAGGTAAGTTGCATAGTGCTCCCCCATCTAATACCCCTGTAGTTCCAGTTATACCATCTAATTTGCTCAAAATTACATGTAAAGGCATTCAGTTTTTGCTGTGTTCACACCTAAGTTTTAATCGAGCTTCAGTTCACCTTTAGAGAGAGAAAATCCATCAGCAAATTGACCAATCATTTACTTTTGACATTATCCCAAACGTGATTTTTCTGAGTTAGATAATGCGAAAGGAAGAAGAAGAAGAAGAAGAAGAAGAAGAAGAAGAGTTGGCTTTTATACCTCTTTTCTCACCCATTTAAGGGGACTCAAAGCGGCTGACAAACCTTCTATTCTTCTCCCCACAACAGAACACCCTGTGAGGTAGGTGGGGCTGTGAGAGCTTAGAAGAGAGCTGTGACTAGCCCAAGGTCATCCAGCTAGCTTCATGGGGGAGAGCAGAATCAACCCCAGTTTTCCCAAATAAGAGTCTGGCTCCCTAACCACTAGACCAAACTGGCTCACTTCTCACTTTGCTGATGTGTACTCTCACTCTGAAAGTGGTCCAAAGCTGGATTAAATCTATGGTGTGAACTTGATTTGGGCTTTTTGTCTGGGTGGAGCATGCAATCTTTTGATTTCCTTGGAAGTATAAGAGTTACAGAAAAAGGCTGGTAACGCTTCTTTGCAGCTTATCTGTGCTTCTGATTCAGAACTGAAAATTACTTTTTAACTATCTGTAGACCTTTTGTTAAAAGTTTGTTTCAAAAAGCTAAACTTAACAGAAGTTATTGAACTCACCCCAAACAACTCACAGAATGACAGTAACCATCAGGATTATATTTTCCAAGAGCAACCCCAAAATGTTGCTTCTTATAAAAATGTGCATGTCCTTGAAATGATTCTGAAAATCTATTCCACTTAGGCATATACAATGACCCAAACTGTACTCCTAAGCATGTAAATCATGGTGTTCTCGTAATCGGGTATGGAACAGAAGGCAGCACAGACTACTGGCTTGTGAAGAATAGGTAAGAATAATCCACTGGCAACCAAGTCTGCAAATAACGTCCACTAGTTTGAAGACATTCTGAACTTGCATATCTATATAAGCATGAAAAAGGGTATAATGTTTCATGATATGACATTGTCCATGATATAGTACTTGCATAAATGAACTTTAAACACTGTAACTTAATAACTCCATGGCAGTATCTTCTAATATCTGAGTCAAGCTTCAGTAAAGGTTTCCATTTATTCCAAGGTTTCCAAGGATAATTTATTCCAAATTCCCAAGTTAAAGATACCCTCAAACTGAATTTGAGTCCTAGGGCCTATTTGCACTTGGCTTTATTCTGGAATATATCCCGGAATAGGGACTTGGTGTCCATATGCTAGTGCACGCTTCAGATATACTCCAGAAAAAGGCCAAGTGTGAATAGGCCCCTAGTGTCTACTTGGATGCAGCTATGCAATTTTCTTGGCAGGGATTTGGAAATTATTTGGCATTGTTTTCTTCTGGGACTTGCACTCAAGTAGTTCCTAAAGTGACTGCATAGACTTACCTACTATATCTTTCTTAGGCTGCTTCCAGATGGTACTTAAAGGGTGTGCCCCTAACATGAAGAAGGCAAACAGGAGCACCCCACTATCACACCCTGTGCTCACCATAAAGACTGGAAAAGTACACACTAAGAGAAGGATGAATACCTTTTCTGAGGAAATCATCCTTGAACCAGTGTTTACCACAAATCATCAGCCCAATAATGTGGCAGATGGGCAGGATTTTGCCTGCCATAATGGGAGAGGCACTCTAGATATGACTCTTTGCACCCATTGGGATGACTTCATTTGTGGATTTTCCACCTTCCATTTGGACTTTGCTGAATGGAAATTCCACAAATAAAACAGCTAGAATTGCAAAGGTGTGAGCAGTCAGACCTGAAGATGGTCTGAAGGTTTAAAGTGAAGGTATGACCATGGCCACTGTTTGGGGGAGAAGGGCGAATATTTATTGGTGAGATGCCACAGCATATTTTCGGTATCTATCCCTATCCTATACCATGCATGGGTAGGGCTAGATGACCTCCAAGTTCTCTTCCAGAAGTTAGTTACGATGAACTCCTTGTCTCCCGACCCTTGGCAATCTTTTGTTCCTTTATGCAAATAATTACACCCACTCTGATGTCGGAACATATTAATAATCTATTAATATTTTTCTCATAGTTTCATTCTTTTTTCTTATTTCAACAGCTGGGGTACCAGTTTTGGTGACAGAGGATACATTCGAATTGCAAGAAATGAGGGGAATCGGTGTGGCATTGCCTCCTATTGCTCGTACCCACAAATTTAGAGAGCATTTCCAGCTTGCGAGGATTTTTTCCCTTCTTTGCTGAAGAAGTCGTTTATTAAGGCAACTAATCTTAGCCTTTAAAAGAGAAAAATCAAAGCACTGTAGTTAAGAAGAGTGATCGGCCTCAGAGGGGAAGATCTGCCTGTCAGCTCCACCTGGCAGATCTGAGACCAGCAGCCAAAATAATGGTTTATCATAGGTTAGCTTGGAATTTGCTAAATCATCCCATAGGTGCTAGGAGGCTTAATTCAGTTAATAATATAATGTCAGTAATTCTGCTTTGAACAATCAAAGCTTTACAAAATTGTTGAGCATTAAGATGATTAGCACCATAAAGTATGCTGAAATAAAAGCTGTGTTGAATGTGTGCACTTTCGCTAACCAGGGCAATTTATTATTATGCAACCTCTACTTAATTAAACTGACTGAAACATACAGCTGTAATATATTTACAGGAAAGGTAAGGATAAGTTAATAAAGAAAGGACCGGTTTTATCTTCAAGGTAGTTGTCTGTACAGCATATTTTCAAGGAAAATTTATCCTGGATATAAGCACCTGCTGGCTTTCATCATCTGCATTCATTATTGCTTTGCACTTGGTATGTGGATGAATCTTCTGCCTGTTTTACCATGATAGTGGATAGAAGTTTATGATGAAAAAAATGTTCTGCAGTGTCTTGGAAAACAGAAATGTCATGGCAGAATATGCAGTTATGAAAAAAGGTGGGTTTTGTGATAGTGGGAACATGTTGGTCCAAACGCACAGACATTGCCCTGAAAACATTTGGGTATAGAGATGGGATAAAAAATGCAGATATGATGGACATAGGTCAGAATTGCCATTAAAGAAGGTGTGTGTGTTCTGTACTATCTTCAAAGGCAAACCTAAAAAAGACAAAAAAAAGTTCCTACTCCTCATGAGGGGCGTTGGCGTTTGTGAAGATTATGCCTTGGGCAGCATCAGATGCACGCGTGTTAATGACTTGTTAAATGAAATAACAGCGCCGTGCCGCCCAGAGCCCACACCAGCAGCAGGCTGAAGAATGCCAGCTCAGGAAGGGAAGGTCTGCCCGCCGGTGCTGCCGCTTTGGGCTTCACAGAGTCACCGTGACATCTTCTCTCCCGGATGCCCCTCAATGAGTGAGTCTCCGGGCCGGGGCGAGCGGAGACGGGCACGGACAGACTGAGGCGGCGGCGAAAAAAGGCGGGAAAATTAGGCGCGGTCGGAGCGGGTGCAGGGAGGGAGGGGGCGAGCGACCGTTAAGTCCGTTGGCCTGCCTGCTAGGCAGGGCGGGGCGGGGCGGGGGTGGGGGGTCTAGAGGTAGAGGGATCGATGCTGAGGAGGTCGGTGAAGCAAAAGCCAAAGGGGCTTTCGAAGCGTGAGGGGAAAACTGGGATTTTTGTGTAAAGCGAGGAGGTCGTCGTCGTCGTGTACATTAAACTCGGCTCGAAAGCCCCAAGGAAGCCGGCTTATTTATTTCAAATACAGCAGCAACGTCTATGTCCCTCATGAGGAGTAGGAACCTTTTTAAAGTCTTTTTCAGGCACCTCAGGCAGGGAATTCATTCCTTTCAGTGCACCTCCTCAGCTGACCGTGGCAAGCTTCTTCTTCTACCGCTCCCCGCCACACACACTCCATTTTTGGTTATGTCACTCTTCATCTAGACATCGTTTGGATAATTCAGAACAAAGCACATCCAGATATTCAGTTTATGCCCGATTATATCCGTGCTGTATTTTGAGTATCCAAATAATGTGGAATAAGTAAGTGAGGTTTGGATGAACCTTCAAGCTCCAGGTGGTGTGTGTGGCAGTGTGACTGCCAACCTATTTTTTCAGGCGCCATGTTGCTTGGGGTTGAGTGAACTGGCAACATGGCTGCCATCTGGCTAAGGAAGGATTGTGGCTTTTAAGGGACTTTGCCGTAAGCCAAGGATGGTCAGGGGTGTGGTGGAACAACAAGCACAAGAGGAAATTGATTAAAATATATTTGTTGTTGCACTTTTTAAAAAGCAAGCCAAATCCTCAAGGCGATTTTCAAAATGTAAACAAATTGTAACATCTTTGGAAACAAGAAAACACCAAAGGGGGAAAATAAGGAATCATATACATTCAGAACGTAAAAAACCTTGAAAATCTAGGGATACAAAATGTTGTCCATGTTCAAACTTAATTTTGTTTTGCTCCATTGATCATATAAGGATATATATTTTCTTCTCTTCCCCCATTTTAATCCTCTTTTTTAAAGATACTGGTGGGTTTATTTGTGTTAATGTGTTAATTGTAAACAACTTGAAATTCTAGTGAAGATAAATGATAGATAAATACTTGAAATAAAAAATACAAGAAAACCTGAAGGGAAGTTCTAATGAAATAAATGCAAAAGGAAATGCCTAAGTGCTGAAACTGTGAGCCAATTCCATGGCTGCATTTAACTAAAGAAAACATTTTGTAGTGCAGTAAAATACTATTAGCCCCTGACCGTTCAGATATCTTTTCCCATTCTGAAACACAAGACTTTTCCTCATCTTAATTAGGGAACCTTTAAGCTAAGCTACATGAGCCTGAGTTTCCAAAACCACAGTCATTAAACAGATTACAGGTCCAGTTTTAGCCTGAAGGAGAACTGATTTTTACAACCCTGCTTTTGAATAAAACAGAGTAGATGCAAGGATTAAACATAAACATTAATCTAAACTATGTACCCATTGAAATTTATTATATTTATTCAATTTATATCCCACTGTTTATCTGAAGGCTGCCAGGGCAGCAAACAGACTCAAAAATGCAATCAAGTTGTATAAAGCACGTTCTTTTTAAAAATCTAACACAGTGGGGGTTTCTTGGGTCAGGGATTTCTTATGCTTTGCACGTTGATGGGTGCTGTACAATGACAGAAACACTGTATTCTTTAGATGCCTTGTTTCTGCTTAGCATAAAAGTGATGAACAATGATTTAAAAAATCACGCCTGGATTCTTTCTACTACCAAGTTCCTTTTAGGGTGTGCTTTTTATTATTATAGTATGGTAACTTGTCAGTCTGAATATTAATTGCCCAAGTTCAGACTTATCAAATGTTTTTTCCTGATTGCAGGATCTATCCCTAAATAAATGATGTGAAATGGATTTTGAACCTGGTTCTAAAAATGATTTGTGCTTATGACCGTCCATATACAACTCCTATAAAATCACTGAGGTTTCTTATGCAAAAATAAATATAGGATTAATTTGTTTATATTTCTGTCTCACTTTACACTTGAAAGTCTCAGGTCGAGTCAGTATAAAATTAGCATGAAAATAGATAAAATGCCTGCATTGGTAGGGGATGATGCTGTTAGACAAAGATCAGAGTAAAGCTAAAGAGGGTGCGTAGCACGCCTCAGGAGGACAACTTCATAGCCAAGGGGCTATGACTGATTCTGTAGCCTTTCCAGAAGGATACCATGGTCAGTGATATTAACAGGAGATGGAAGATCCAGGAGAACCAACCAAGTAACAGTCCCCCTGTCTTTCTCCTGGAGAAGGTGACCACTGGGCTGATCAAGGCAATTTCAGTGCCATAACTGGGACTGAAACCAGATTGAAACGGTTTCCTCCAAGCGTGTTTGCAGTTGGGCAGCCATGACCCCGCCCCCCAGTACCTTGCCTAGAAAGGACATAGTGGCCACTAGGTGGCAGTTGTTTAGGTCATCTGGATCCAGGGAGGACCGCTTGAGAAACAGGCACACCAATGCATCTTTAAGAGCTGTTGGTACTGTCCCATCTCTCAAGGTGTTCACCACTCCCTGAAACCATCTTGTCATGTCCTGCCAGCTAACTTTTATCAGCCAAGAAGGGCAGGGATCCAGAGATCATGTGCTCATCTTTGGGCCTCAGTAATTGAAACTGCCCCAGAATAACTGAGGTGGCATGTTGCATAAAGAAAAAAGAGTATGAGAGGATTCCCTCCACATGGAAATTGTTCTGCATGTGGTGAAAGACACCTGAACAGCTGCAATATATTGTGTGCATGGTGCATTAGAGAAGCCATGGGTAATATGATCAGCCCACTTTGCAAATTTTCCATTTCCATTTCCATTTTTATTTATATACCGCCTTTCCAAAAATAAATTTCTGCCCAAGGCGGTTTACAACAAATGGAAAAAACAAAGACATAATATGAATACAATAAAAAAAGGCAAATACATATAGTTAGTTAAATAAATACATAAGTCAAAAATACATTGTATGATATAATAAATAATACATCATATAATAATAACAATAGTAATTTTTTAAAAAAACCAAAACATAAAACAGTCATTGTTTGCAACGCTGAGGCCAGCGAGAGTGGAACTTAAATAGGTGACTCAGCCCCACGCCCTTTTGGCTCAAGTGTGTTATACGCTGAGAAAAACAGTCTCTTTGGAGTCTTTGTGCCCATTTTGCAAAGAGGCAACTGTGTCATCTTGATTTTCTGGCGTGTTCTTTTCCAAAGTGTTATCAGGATTGAAGCAACAATTATTTTGAGCTATCTTGGGACATTTTGCAGGAGAGCACTCGCTTGCTGGAGGCTTCCTTACACCGGGTCTCCCTTTCCCTCCCACAACACAAGGACAACCTCCCACAACAACCACACCCTCGCCACCAGAGAGCTAGTGTTAAACAACCACCCTCATGCACACCCCCACACATGCACAGACACACATACACACATGCATACAGACACAAGGTTTAAAACAATATTAAACAGTGAAAAGAATGTAAAGACAGTGCTATTTTTTAAAAAGGCACACATATGCTCATGTACACCATCTTTCCTCTCCTCTTCCTGTTGTTCTTAAGAAGTTGCAGGGGAGGGAGGTGCCTGGGCACAGCGTTCAGGTAGCGGTCCGCGTCCCTCTTCCTCTGCCGTTCTGCAGTGTGCTGTATCACAATACTACCAGCATTGTTCTGCAGCATGGGATAATTGCACAGCAGGTTCTAGGGAAAGCATGCCCAACAACTTGGGCTTTCCAGGTGTTGGTGGAACAATGGCCATGCTAGTTGTTTGAATTCATGAGAGTTCAGAGAATCATAGAATTCATAAATTGGAAGAGATTTTGTAATAATCCTGGCCAATCCTGACTAATCTTCTTGATAAAACAGTTTTGCTTCATAATCTGAAATGTCTTGCTGTTATATTAATTCAATTGTTACATTAACTGTTAAATGCAAACTGATTTATTTGCAGCTACCTAACTGAAATAACACTTTGAAAAGAATTGGAAATATGGCAACTGCCCAAAAGCAAAGAAATTCATTGGTATGGTTCCAGTTGTTCTGCTCATAACATTAAATAGAATTCTTGTAGGAATCAGTAATGTGATTAGCTCAATGTGAGGAACATGAAATTACACCAAGGAAGTAGCAGAGTAGAGGGTAGAAATGAGAATATCAAATAAGGCACCCTCTTTAATGTATACACACACAGTGCTTATTAGTTTTATTTGTAAATCCAACTAGGAAAGTATTTTGATTAAGAATGCATCTTCACAGGCTAAACTAAATTGGAAGTAAACTCCATTGAATTTAATGTGAATGATTTCTGAGAAGACTTAGGGCCTTTCCGCACAGGCTCTAAAAACGCATTTAGAGCCTGTTTGGGGAAAGATTTGGACGTGGCATCTGCACAGGGAACCCAATTAGGGTCCCTTTGAGGACGCCACATCTGCACATCGGCACGCAAAAGCAGTTGTTTAAACCGGTTTTGCCGCCGAATCCTACCCAGATGTAAGACCTGAAAAAATCAGGTCTTACATCAGACTTTTTCCCTTAAAATGGTTTGGAAGCTAACGCTTCCGCACTGGAGGGGGAAAAGCCGGATTGCCGGTGCATGCTCAGCTGTCAGAGAGGCAGAGCACATGCTCTGCGAGTCTGACAGGTGGGCAAGTCCGGCAGCCAGCTTCCCTGCCTTCCCCCTGGCCAGAGAACCGACGATCCGCCCTTCTCTGGCCAGGGTAAGGCGGCTCCTACTCCTACTCTCACCCTCACCCCACCGAGAGTCCCTCCGACTTACCTCATTGTCTCCAGCCCGATTCTGAGGCTGGCCGGGCTGGTGCCAATTGGGCATGCGCACGCGGTGGCCCTGGCGGTCCCAGCAGCCCAGGACTACAATTCCCAGCAGCCCTGGGCTGCTGGGACCGCCAGGGCTGCGGCGTGTGCATGCGTGATTGGCGCCGGCCCTGCCAGCCTCAGAATCGGGCTGGAGACAATGAGGTAAGTCGGAGGGACTCTCGGTGGGGTGGGGGTGAGAGTAGGAGTAGGAGCCGCCTTACCCTAGCTAGAGAAGGGCAGATCGTCGGTTCTCTGGCCAGGGGGAAGGCAGGGAAGCTGGCCGCCGGACTCGGCCACCTGTCAGACTCGCAGAGCATGCGCTCTGCCTCTCTGACAGGTGGGCATGCGCCAGCAGGGCCGGTTTGGGATGGGTGCTGGTGCATTTGCACAGCACCCACCCCAATCTGTTTTCCCATCTGGCCCTGCCGCGTATGCGCGGGGACTCCAAGAATCTATCTCTATTTGAGACAGATTCTTTTTTAGAACTGTTCTGCCAGAAAATGGATCTCTTAGATCTGTTTTCAGTGGCATGTGCAGAAAGGTGCATACATACAACTGTAGATGAAAGGTCTCATAAATCTCATCTGAACTAATATGAAAGAAGCTGAGTATAAAGCAATTTATAGCTGGTATCTGATTCCCCACAAGATAGATAAAATTAGGACTATCCCGAGATTACTGAGCAGTGCAGCAAATGGTGCTCTTTCCTAAATCAAACTGTCTAACGCACACAGTTGTTAGGTGTTTTGTCATCTGAGGCAGAAAAATCCCACAAGTACCTCTTATTCTTGGCATTAAAATGTGCTGATATCTTTGAGGTTCAGTCCAAATGATGCCCACTTAGGCTACATCTAGACACATGTTCAAGTAGGAGTTGGTTAAGGGGAAGCCTATGTTCAAAAACAAGAGTCCAGATGCACATCAGATGGACAATATAGGGATCACACAGGCTTCTCTATGTGGTGAGGATGGACAGCCACCTCATTGATTGGTGCTTCTGCCTGTCAGTCACCAGAATGCTTTTCCCCACAGGTTTTACTTAGAGCATGTGGTGAGCAGCATGTTTGGAGGTCTTTTCCCCCTGCTGTGTCTCACATAGACCTCTTTTTAAAATTTCTATCCTATAGCTGAAGGTCTCAGGACAGGTCACAATAAAATATAATGACAACTAAAATAGATAGACCAAAACAGTGTCAGTGTCTGCAGGGAGAGAGTGTGCTGTTCCCTCTGCCAAAGAACAAGGTGAAGAGGTGTGTCTTTTGTGTTGCTAGTGATAC
This sequence comes from Aspidoscelis marmoratus, assembly GCA_014337955.1. Lineage (NCBI taxonomy): Eukaryota > Metazoa > Chordata > Lepidosauria > Squamata > Teiidae > Aspidoscelis > Aspidoscelis marmoratus. Next base: position 1,674,171 of record MTQE01001340.1, on the reverse strand, counting down.
TTGCTCCTTCTGGAGTAATGCTATTCTCAAGAGAGGCAGCTTTTCACCTCCCAGCATACTGTTCATGCTCAGGGGTTGCAGAAGAGAGAAGAGTGGCTTTTGTTTCTTTCCTTTCTCCTGTTCATCAGAGAAGAGAGAAAAGAGAGCCAGGCATAGCAGTTTTCTTCATAAGATCAGGAAAGGAAAGTTGCTTTGCTGCTACCTTTTGTGCTCTCAATATCCCTCCTGTCCCTGGGTGAGAGAACAGTCAGGAGTAGCACCAGACTGAGGTGGGTGCACATTTGGCTTGCTCACCTTTGTACCCCATTCCTGGATCACCCTGAGCAGCCAGCTGAGGGGTGGTTGTGGTAAGTGGCAAAGATAACCTTGCAAGCTGGGTGTAGTTGATCCCCAGAGCCAGGCCCAAGCCAGACAGAGGCCACTGAGAAGTGTTTCTGGTGAGGCCACCCACTTGAGTATCTCTGTGGGCTGGAGGGAGTCGCTGCATATGGAGAGGAGGCTAGCTTCCAGGCTCAGGCCAGCTGGCTTAACCTCAGACTCCTTCTGAAACCTGGCAATAGAGGCTTTTGCCCCACTGATCTAACTCTGCCCGGACCAGTCTTGCAGTGCAAAGACTGCCCATGTACCTCTCTGGTCCTGGCTTGCCCAACTTGGGGTATGGTCACACTTAAGGTTTACTCCACCTTAAGTCCACTTTCAGAGTGAGACAATACATCAGCAAAGTGACAGACTGTTTACTTTCATTGTTAAAAACTCAGAAAATTCACCTTTGGGATAGGTAATGTGGAAAAAAGTTACTGGCCACTTTGCTGATGTGTTCTGAAGGTAGACTGAAGCTGGATTAAACCTTAGGTGTGACCACAGCCTTGGTGTGTTTGTCCAGGACTGTGGGAAAAGCAGAGCTAGGCATTGCTGGACTGGCTCAGTATTGCCCAGCAAGACTAGCAGGAGGGGTGGCAGTGAGGAGGAGGAAGGGCAGACACTGGCAGAAATGCATAATTGTGTGTCTCTGCACTGTCTGCCTCTCCTTATGCAGTGGCTTTCTCCAGCCCATGGAGACACTTGCGAAGGCAGATCTTCCCAGTAGCCCCTGTCTGGCCAAGAGCTGGATCCAGCTAGAAATGACACCCAGAGTTTTCTTCACTATTTGCCGAGAATACAGCCACCACAGTGTTCACCTTCTCTCCAGGCTTGCTCCCCCAAGGCAAAACACGAATCTATTCAGTCTTAGGAGTACATCCCGCTGTGATTAAGAGTGCTTACTTCCAGGAAAGTTAAACTTACTGCTGCTCTTTTGGCATGCCCAGCACCCTGCTAAAAGCACAGATTCCAATTGCTGCCTGGCCCCTCCAGGCCTTCCCTGTTACCAACTTAGTTAAATAAAAGATTAATAATGGTAAAGTGAGCATAACTTGAGGTGCAGTGCATCCCAATTCAATGCTCAGAAGTAAATCCACTAAGGTCAATGGATTTACTTGCACATTTCTGTGTATCCACTACAGACTCTGGAGTGGCTGCAGTTTTAGCAGTACAGTGACCACTCTCAAAGCAGTCACAAATTGAATCTTTGAATCTCCTTGAGAGAAGGTAATAGCAAATCACTTTCGTGTCATTGCCAAGAAAACTGCACTGATGTGTCTTACAGTCACCAGGAATTGGATTCAATTTGTGGGTGCCTTTATTTTGTTAACCATCAACTATTGTCCATGCTTTGACTAAAGATTAACATTCACAAGATTCATGTGCCTTCTAAAAGGTTAACTGCTTTTTCTCTATATTCCAGAGTGCAGCAATATTTCCTCCTAAAATATCCAATGAACAAGAGTCCCTGTTAGTAGTGAAAAGACTGCTGGCAATAGCTGTGTCTTGCATTACGTATCTAAGAGGCATCTTTCCAGAATGTGCCTATGGAACAAGATATTTAGACGGTAATGGCTTTTCCACCAGCAGTCTAAACTTCCTCCGCAATGTGGAGGGTATCTATGTAATGTGAGCACTGTAAGTTACAAAAGAATAAGAACATAAGAACATAAGAGAAGCCTCGCTGTATCAGGCCACAGCCCATCCAGTCCAGCATCCTGTCGCACACAGTGGCCCACCAAATGCTCACGGGCATCTCAAGCAGAGACAAGGACAAACCTTCTCCTGCTCTCGAGTCCCAGCAGATGGCCTTAGAAGCGCCCAGTTCCTCCCCCCCCCCCTCAGCCTGAAGGATGCACCTAGGCATTCGTTCTAGTATCCATTGATACATCTGTCATCCATAAATTTGTCTAACCCTACCTTAAAGCCATCCAGACTGGTAGCTGTCACCACCTCTTCCGGCAGCACATTCCATAAGTTGATGACCCTCTGGGTGAAGAAATACTTCCCCCTATCAGACCTGACTCTCCTACCCATCAGCTTCATAGAGGATGAAGGAAACCTTGCATGTAAAATTGAAGTTAACTTTATTGTTGCAAACTACTATTGATTGAGGAAAACACCCGTTTCTGTAAAGAACAGATTTACAGAAAGAAGTTGCAATGCATAATGTTATCTGTGTTGTAATTAAGGTTTCTTTCTTTTTCATCTTAAAGATCTCTGTGTTAAAATCTTGAAAGAGGATAAAAACTGCCCTAGTTCAAGTCAGTTGGTCAAATGGTATGTAGTAGTGGCAAAACAAGTCTGTACTGATACTTGGAACAGCTCATCAGGGGGTCATAGTTTCTAGAGATGTGTGGGATCCTTACCTTCAACACAGAAAACAGCAACCCCACTCAAGAGTGAGAGGGAAGAAACCCAGCTTCCCAGAGGCATTCTGGAAGGCCATACCGGGATGGAATGTACTTTGAGCTGAGGGGCAGAAAATGCTTTTCCATGGCAACCGTGTAAATATGATTTTTATACAGTAGTTGAGTGCTTTGAAGAAAACAGAGGAAATGGTCAACACCATACATTTTAATGCCAGCTGGTTCTTTTCAGCTGTGCTGTACTTTTGGGTATAGGGAACTGGGAACTGGAAAAATTAGAAGAAGGGCTCAGAGGCTCAGTAGAAAAAGTCTTTAGGCGCAGTATTTCAGCTTTGATGCCGCACTGGAAATCTTCACCAGAACAGTAGAGTGCATTGGCTACAAATGTAATAGAAAAGAGCCGAGAGAGAAGTGGGGTTCGAAGATGGAGATGTGGCAGGATTAGGGATGATCAGGTGTAGGGTGATGCAGTTAAAGGTCTGATGGATTTGAGCAGAAGCACTATTATTTTTGCAGGATGCTTGGATGCTATGATGCATTGCAGAAGAAATATGTAAGTTACATATGATCTTTAACCTGTGAACAACTAGACTCACAGACTCATCTTCACATTATACCAAAGATACTACAGAGCTTCCAATTTCTAAATATTTTTTTCTTCTCTAATATTTTAAATAGCTCAGATTGATCATCTTAGCGGTAAGTCTAAAAGTATGGCAACCATTCAAAAAGAATCCATGTTATACTGAAATATTTTACTTTATTATTATTATTGTCCTGATAACATTGTTTACTGTTATATATAGGTCTACACCAGTCAGGAGAATCCTGAGGTATGTCTGAGATGACATTACAGGCACTTTTTATTTATTTATTTCATATCAAGTGTTGCATTCAGCCAAACAAGCCGTAAAAGGAACAAATGCATAAATGAGTTTAAAAACAACATCCAGATTTATAAAACATTAAAAATTGGATAAAATAGTATTGATAAAATAAGTGCAAATAAAGATAAAATTAAATATTTTTTGGCCAAATGAGCAACAGCGACTGCATTATCTGATACTGAGCAGTTCCTTTATCGAACTTTGCTTTGTCTTATATGCATCAGAATTTGTCATGATGTTCAAACAGATACTTGGCTTTGTTTTATTTTTGTTCACCTTCCATATCAGTCTTCTACTGTGTTCCCTAACTATAAAATTGTTAGTCACTAGATGTCGCTATAACTTTATTTAATGTGAAAATCTTGTACTGGTTTAAAGAACTTTTTTTTTAATGTTCAGCAATGCTAAACTTTGTAGTTTCAATGTACATAATATATGCAAGATACCCAATTCGTAACTACAATTCTCTATGTTTAGATGATTACAGAATGCTACCAATTTAAATTCAGATATACTAAGCAAGGCCCATCAATGAATTTCACAAGGTACAGTGTGTTTTTTTCTCCATTCTGTTCCATCAAGCAAGTTTATAAAACATTTTTCTAGCTCAGGAAAACAAAACTTGGATGTTAACACAGACCTCTGTCCGGTAGTGTTTTGTTGTAGTAGGACAGATAATAACATCAACTCTCAGCTGGTTTCTAGTTACATTTGTTAGCTAGACACAACAGAATTGGTTTAGGAAATGTTATCAAACAGCAAATACACAATCACATCAGTTCCTACTTTCTGTTATAGTTTTGTCTCCTGGGATATGGATACACTTTAATCAGTGCTTTTAGATATCATTTTTTTAAGGAGAAAAACTTTCTTCCAACATTGTTATTCCTAGGATACATTCCAGGAAAGGCCTAAAACATGTGGTCCAGTCTGAGCAGATTGCTATATAGAATATTTGATAAGAATTCTCCTTCTGGATTTTGTGCAAGTATTTTCTGGAAGAGAACATATTGAAACACAGTTTGCAATATATGAGCCTTAGAAATTCAGCTTGGCTTGGTGGATTTAGTTACGGTCATATCAGGTTGTGTTCACATGGCACACACACCCCACACTAACTTTTAAGTTAGTTTTGAGGAAGAAGTCACTGCAGGCAGAGCTTTGCCATCAGGCAGAGGCAATATACACAGCTCCCCACTGAGTTAGCTTGTGGGGGGTTCTTGCATCTTTGTGGAAAAGGCAGTTGCCATCCTGCCCTGACAGCTGGCTATTCTGGCCATGGTTGCATAGATGCCAGCAGCGTCTCTATTTAGCTTTGAACAGGACACCGTCAGAGTTTCTACTCTGACATTAATTTGCTGGCTCTCTTCCCAGGATGACTTGCAAAGCACCAGGGTGTAGAGACATCATCTGAACCTCCCACTCCTGGGCACATCCCCCATGAGACCTGAAGGCATCTTTCATGTACATATGAACATGCTGCCTGACTTTGAAGCTCTGTAAGACATCTGTGCATGTAACAATGTTAAAAAGAACTTTCTGGACCAGTTTAAGGCCCTTTCTGGATCAAGGCCTTGGATCTCTGGTAGTATCGATTCAACAGTACTACCAGAGATCCAGTTTAAGGACCTCTTAATCCAGATCAGGCTCCATCTAATGCAGATGGAGTGGGACCAGCAGGGGGCAGGGTCTCTTTGATCCACATTAATGTTCAGATGGATACCCAGAATGTATTTCTCACAGTGACTAATCAGATGCATCTCCAAGAATCTACCTAATTCCTTATGGCAATATTCATATTGGCCTGCTTTTGTAGCAGGTTCCCAGAGCACAGCTACATACTGATAGTTTTGGGGAAGCATTTGAGGAACCACCAGCCCTGAACCAGTAAAGTCTTGCAAAATATGGTGGTTTCACTGCAAAACCAAACAAAAAGTAATAAGCAGGGTCCTTGCACATTGTGCTCCTTTTCTTTTAAAATATCTGAACATCAGAGTTTTTTGCACTATTTATGCAGTTTTCATACATCAAGGCAATAGTGTGAACAAGCCCTTTAGACACATCCCGTCATATATGGAAAATTAATTTCTGATGATGAAAGGAGTACTTACTCTTCTCTCCTGAATATTCTACATTTTCATTGGATAAACTCAAGTGGAGGGCAACAAACTTCCCAACAAACTTCCCATCTGTTTTCTCCACGATGACTGCATTCCTATACAAGTCTAAACGCGAATTCAGATTGTTTTCAGGATTGTTCAATCCTGTTTATTTTTTTCTTCCTGGACTTTATGAGGATTATCCTGCAAAAATCTGCAGAAAAAAAAGGCCTCAGAAAAACTGTTCTTGGTCCTGTTTCGGAGCCCAGCAGGCTTTTCTTTTCTTCTTTGGAAATGCTCCTGGACTATCCAAGGAAGAGACCAGCCTTTTGGACTGCCCTCCCCCCATATACTTCTGGCCAATGCTCGCCAGAGACGGGTGGGATTTCACATCTGGGAAGGTCTCCCCCCTCCCCTTGCCATCCCTGCCATGCTAGAGCCCTGATTTTAAAAAGGCTTGGATTTCCCCTGAATGCCACTGTAACCATGAGAGATACATTAAATTGTAGCAGCTAGCAATCACTGAGGGAACTCACTTCCATTAAAAAAACAACTATGTATGGATCACAGCATCCCCTCAGCATCCCCTGCTTTGCCTCAGGAGAAAGTTCCATTGTCAAGTTATTGCCTCCCCCCACCCTTCCCTTCCATTTTAAAAGCAAGCTTGAACCCCTTTCCTTGCAGCAACTCCCTTTAAAGGAGCTTGCCTGAGCTGCTGCAGGGAAAGGGATTTGAAAGAAAGAGATTGCTTTGTGCTTTCTGTTTGTTCTTTTGCTCTCCTGCTTGTGCAGAAAGGTGCTGCCTTCCTGGTAACATGGATGGAGGGGAGGAAGCGTCTGATTTGAAAGGGATAGTAAATACTTTGCCCTGTGTCTGTTCTTTTGCTCAGCTGATTCTGAGCGGGGCAGGCTTAACAGGGCTTGGACAAGGGGTGAAGATTAAAGGTTCCTGTTTCTCTGTGCTGGAGATTTGTGTGGGTTGAGTGGGGACTACAGTATCCAAATTCAGCCTGTGTTATCCTCAAACAAATGAGGACAGCACACTCAGTCCTGAATCTGGATTTAAAAAGTTAAGTGGGAACATGGCCAGTGTGTCTATTTTTTCAGTCCTCTGTCATGTCACATTCCCAAGTCAACTTTTTTAAAAAAAAGAAGTCCACAACACTGCATAACAATTTCAGTTTTACATTGCCCAATACAATTTATAGACTAGTACATCATTTAAAAATAAATGAAATGGTCAAATATTAAATAACTATACATTTATACAAGAGAAGGAGGAAATCACTAACTGACGGGTCCTTAATGAAAACGGGAAAATTTTACAGCATTGTATTTGTCATCCAAAAGAAGTATTACATAAAATTAATCTGAGTGGCCCAGAATGTCCTTTAGTGGGAAAATTAACTTGGCTCTGTTGTCAGCATCTGAGTAGTATATGGGCTAGTATTTTCACAACATCATAAGCATAAGGATTGGGGGATGTTTTGATAAATTCCAGTAATAAGGGCTGATGGCAAGGCATTGAAGCAGCTCTCAAAAAAGCTCATCAATATTGTGTGAAAGTCAGGCTTGGAATTCTTTGAGTGAGCAGTGGATTCCAGAGGCATTGTATAAATCTGTTTGGTGCTCTAGCTCTTGGATGGTTTGCTTAATTGCAGTCTTAGCTTTTTTTTAAACCTAAAGATACTGAATATTTTAAAAACAATCCCAGTTTTGCAGTGGGAATGTCAACCTAGTGTTCTTCATAAAGCAACCAGCCATGCAAACACTGTAGTCAGGAATGTTTCTGGAGTTGGCCAATTTTTATATTCCTGAAAACAGGGTTATGCTATTTGGCCCAATTTGGGGAGCCTTTATGCCCACATACTGGCCACTCGTGTGTGAGTGTGTGTTGCTCCTACCACTCTGCTGCTTAAGTGCTATAAAGATATGTGCAAAATGTGTCAGAATGTGCATGCCTTTGATAGAGATATGAAGACCTGAGAAAATTCAGGGAGAGACATTTTTCCCTGTGTTTTCCCAAGGCATGTTTGTTTGTTTGTTGTTTGTTTGTTGGAGGGGACAGGAAATATTCATTCTAATTCTGCAGCCTCCCGCAGCCTTCATAGCTCTGTGCTTGGGTCGGGAGAAAATCTAAGTGCACTTTAGAACTGTTGTTACTTTGGCGTATGACACGTGGATATTTTGTGTTCTTCCAGTAAAAACCAAGGGAGTAATTCCAATGTCACATGTGCAGATACTAAGAAAGCTAGTATCCTGCTGATACGGAAGATTTTCATCTTGATGCAGAACCTTGGCCCCCTCCCAGATGATGTCTATCTGACTATGAAACTGTTCTATTATGATGAAGGTACCACTTTAAATCTTAAATCTGTTTAACGTTTATATATCAAATTTTTAATTGCTGAAACAAACATTTCTTATCATGGAAATTTGCAGTTACACCACCAGACTATCAGCCTCCAGGATTCAAAGAGGGAGATTGTGAAGGAATGGCATTTGAAGGAGAACCTATCTACCTAAATGTTGGTGAAATTCCTACCCCTTTTCATATGCTGAAAGTGAAAGTGACAACCGAGAAAGACAGAATGGAACGCACTGACAAAGCTTTAATTAGAGAAGGCAACTCTTTGCCTTCTCTGAAGGCAGAACACACTGATAAAGAACTGGATCAGAAAAACAATGTAAGGATCTTCAGGAAAGTATAATTTTGTTAGGATTTATGGAATTGCTGGTTTATATATTTAAGTGTGTCTTCAGCCCTGCTGAAGAGTTTATTGTTTGTGTGTGTCTTACAGGAAGATTTTATTGTAGAAAATAGAATACAAGCAAAGAAAACTACACATAAGACTCTTCACGCAAGAGGTACAAAGCACATGTTGTTTTTCATATCGGTGCACAGTAGCATGGTTTCCACAGTAATATCTTTTCTGAACATATGTTTAATTTTATGAAGATGTGAGTGGCTGCAAAGCATGCTTCTTTGTCTTTAGTCTTTATACTAGGGCTTAACCATTTCATAAAATACTAAAATACAAGAAAATAAACATCAAAATTACTTTAAAACAACTATAGTATTGAAAAGAAAGTAAGAAAACAAGTACTTTTCTTCGCCAGAAAGTTACGGTAACTGAAGTTTCTTAAAAATAAGATAGCACAACTCAGGCTGGATCCACACCCTGGCAGTTTCAGCCAATTTTATGGCCAAAGTGCTTGTGCCAGCCATGAAAGTGGAAGGTATGCTGTTGTGTGTGTCCCCTTGTCCACAGCAGCACAAAGATCAAAGCCTTGATGTTTCTACTCAGGACCACTTCTGAAGATATAGGAAGTGGCCATAGAAGTTAGGCATTTTCTGTTCATACGCCTAGAAATGCTTTGAGGTCTGTCTCCATGGCCACAGAGGAGTGGCAAAATGAGGCAAAGCACTTTTTCCTGCTCTGCTTGGAAAGCACTTCTGAGGTGGAGTGCTTATTTGCTTATGCAGCTCCCACACCTCCAAACACTCCCATGGCACCTTTCAGCACTTTGCAGATGCTCCCTCAGTGCAATACTTTGCTTACATGTCATCATTCATGAAGTGGCATTTTTGATGGCAGTTACTCCCAGTAATGGCAGCCAGTATTCAGAAGACACGGTGGCAAAAGGCACATTACAGGATGCCTTACCGAGTCTAAAACACCTGTTTTTGAGGCTGCTCCTCTATATTTTCCCATATTGAAAATTTTACAGTGCAGTCTGTATTGTAGGACTGTTCCCAGTCTTTTGATGACAGGGAAAGGAAGGGAAAAGTTATGTTCTTCATGCAGTTATTTGGCAGCTATAGTGGGATCTTAGTGGTAAAGTTCAGCACCCACCCATCCCCGAGAGGTCCAGGTGACAGACAAATCTCACATAGGGTGGCATAAGCCTAACAGGGCTCAGCAGGTGACACTGATGACCCCCTTCTCTTACGGTTGTATTACTAGCACTCCCTTTTACATGTTTGTTAAAAAGTCTCCTGGTCTGTGATATCACTTGGGTTATTTAAAACGGAATTAACAAAAATGGATGTGAATGCGCATTAAGCGTGTTCCTTTTTTTAAAAAAATTCCATTTTAAAAAGTGGAGCACAGCAGCGGCATGCAGCAGCAGCGGCAGCCGAAAGGGAGGCTGGGCAGAGCTTGCTCACTCACTCAGCCGCCACCCGGGGTTCTTCCTCCCCATGCCTCGGGAGCGCCATGACTGCTCAGCGGCTGTGACGCAGCCCGAGAGGCCAGCGGTGGCTGAAATGGCAGGTGGGCAAGGTTGTGGTGGCAGTAGGTGGTGGGCGGCTGAGGCAGAGGCTGAAAGAGCAGGCAGGTGGACAAGCAGCTGTGTGAGCATGGCGGAGGTGCCAAAGCCTGAAAGTGCAGGTGGGCAGGCGGGTGGGCGAGGTGGTGACAGCCAAAAGGGATATGGCAAGTGTGCCATTCTGAAAGAGAAAATAAAATTTGTTAAAAAGAAAAATGGGAGCGAGAGTTCTTTAAACAAGTTTTTTTAATGCTTTTTTTTTTCACTTTACTCCTCTGAAAGTCTGGGAAGCCAGTTTTCACTGCGAACAAACACTTTTCAAAATGTTTTCGATATGCAATAAAGTCTCAGTGGGAACGAGGCCCTGGTGAACTGGTCATTTTGTTATTCAGTTATTTATAGGGCAAAACTTTCACCTCTTCCTCTAGAAGTTGTTTCAATTCAAAGGGCTTTAAAAGAATTGCTTTTTGTGACTTTAGGCCATTTGGGTTGCTTCCGCACAGGGGCAAAGAAATCCGGATCTCCTGCACCCGGATTTAGTAAAACCGGCTTCCAAGGGAACTGGTTTCACCAAATCCAGATCCCCGGTAGATCTGGATTTAGGGGGTAGATCTGCATCTAACAGATGTGGATCTACCGCTTGCCCTGTGCCTCCGCACACGCGGCATAAATCCGGATTGGAGGCGGGTACTGTGTGGGTGCACAGCACTCGCCTCCCATCCGTGCCCCTGGGCCCTCACCTGGCCCGCCATGATTGGCTCACCGGAGCCAAGCCTGGCGAGCCGGGGGACCTCGCTGCCACAGCTCGCCCTCGCCCCAGAAGCGGCAGATCACCGCTTCTGGAGCCAGGGCGAGCTTCCCTAAAGCCCACCCGAGCCCACCCTGGTGGGAGCGTGGCGAATCCCCTCCTTACCTTGTCAGCGTTGCCCCGATTCTGAGAGTAGGAGCCCAGGATGCAGCGTCCCTGCGTCCTGCGCCACTCCTGAGTGGCCGGGGCGCCTGCGCAGAACGCCTCCTGGGCTCCTACTCTCAGAATCGGGGCGACGCTGACGAGGTGAGGGGATTTGCCACGCTCCCACCAGGGTGGGCTAGGGTGGGCTTTAGGGAAGCTCGCCCT
>MTQE01001340.1:1650957-1662905 GCA_014337955.1 Aspidoscelis marmoratus | reverse complement strand
CAGAAGCGGCAACCCGCCGCTTCTGGGGTGAGGGTGAGCCGCGGCAGCGAGGTCCCTGGGCTCGCTAGGCTTGGCTCCGGCGAGCCAATCATGGCGGGCCGGGGGAGGGCCCAGAGTAGGAACACCTGTGCTGTGTGGCCGCATCCTAAATGGATGCGGTTTCACAGCGCAAGACCACATAAAATGTGGTGTTCCAAAAACACCCATTAAGCACACATTAAGTCCGGATAGGTGTGGACGCGCCCACCGGAAGTGTGCTACTTACACCCCGCAAATGTGGACGCGCCGCCGAAATCCGCATTAAAAAGGGTATCGCTGTGCGGACACACCTCACCGGAAGTGTGCCAATCTGCTACCCGTGTGCGGATGCACGCTTTGGAATGTGTGCTTAATGGGTGTTAAAGGGCCTGTGTGGAAGCACCCTTGGTCCCTTCTTTTCTGCATCATGTGAACCCATAGACTGTGGAAACAGTATTCTCAGGAAAAGGAGAAATATAATTTTTTTGTATAGAGTGGGTTTCTATATTCCAGCAAAGGCGTAAAGGACTACACTCTTTTAGCATATTATGTTTCTATCCATTTCATATTCGGTTTATGGGGAGGAGAATCTTTAATTCAGTTTTTTGAGGCTTGGTATAGTTGTTTTAAATGCTATTCACAGAGCAAAATTTAGAATGTGAAGAAGATGAAAACATGAGAACAGAAGAAAGCCAAACTGTCTCCATTAGTTATTCTCAGGTATAGAAAGACATTTTTATTCTCTTCTTTTGCCAATTTCCTTTCCTGATTTCAATGCTTTGTGATGGAACATCTGCGGAATTTAACAATTGCAAAAGTTAAACATTTGCAGAATGTGGATGTTATCTGTATTGTTGCTTTGGAACTTCCCATAAATAGGCTTTTAAAGATGAACAAAGAGCCAAATCACTGTCTAGTCTCACTATTGCTTTGTCAAGCAGAATATTTTAAGGCAAGAGATTTTGGTTCCTATAAACACTTGAAGATAAAACAGTACATAGCCAGTGGAACCATTTGGAAGTGTTTTCACTATGGTCTTGGCAAATGATGTCCTCCTGCCCCCACCAGGGTCATGCACAGTTATAATAGTTTGCTATAGAAGCTTGCTATGCCAGATCAAGCAGGCTAGTGTTTGAAATTCCATGATTTATGCATTTATTCACTTTATTCTATCTTTCAGTAATATCCTTCAGTATTACTAGCATATTTACTGTACCTCTGCACCCACAGCACACAGGCCTGCTGATGCCTTAGGTCCTGGGGCAAATGCACTGCAGCCGGGTGACCCAGGATCAGAATGGTGCACGAGAGGCCTTCAGGTCGCAGGGCTGATGGGGGGCAGATGTTGACTCTGTTGTCAGGCTTCCAGAGGACACTGAAGGGGAGCTGGGTGGCCTGATCCTAAAAGTTAGTTTCTGCCCCATGCACAGTGACTGCCTCCAGCACAGAGAAGCACTTGACATCTCAGTGGCCCTGTCCAGTTGGGGGCTGGCTCCAGCCAGCAACCAAGCCCTCCTGGCCTGCGATCACACTTAAGGTTTAATCCAGCTTCAGTCCACTTTCAGAGTGAGAGAATACATCAGCAAAGAGACAAGTTGCTTTCTTCCAGGGTTAAGTAACTCAGAAAATTCACCTTTGGGATAGATAATGTCGAAATAAAATAACTGGTCTCTTTGCTGATGTGTGCTCTGGCTCTGAAGGAGGACTTAAGCTGGATTAAACCTTAGGTATGACCACAGCTCTGCAGTATTGTCCCTGTCAGTTGCTGCAACAACCTCACCAGCTCCTGCCTCCATGGGCTTGCTACCCAAGGCAATACTGCAACAGGATGCAGAGGTGCTCAAACTCAATATCTGCCTCATTCTGTTGGTACTCCTGATCCTATCTCACCTGCCCTTCTTTCACCCAGGACTTCCATCCTTCGGTTGTTGGCAGGTTTAGCCTCCTCTGGTCTAGGCTGGCTCCATCTTGGATAGGACAGCCTTCAGGCGGCTGTCTCCACCAAGGCAGTGAGAAATCCCCCTCATTCAGTTTAATGGGTCACACCTATTCCATGCACAGGAATCTGGAAGCAAAGGCAGCTGGGCTGAAGAGGACTCACTCCTGAGTGTTTATAGTTCCATTTACAAGGAAGGGGCACAAAGATCACACGCTGCATTTTGAATAGTGTGTCATGCATACATAGAGAGATAAAGTATGTGTAACCCCAGCCTAAGAATGTATAGTAATCTTGACTGCAACTTCCCAAAAAGGGAAGAGTGGGGAAAGAGGCAGGGGTGGAACAGGTGGTTTGACTGGTGCGAGTGCATCCAATCTCAGAGGGCAAAGGGAGGGCACGGAGGGGAGGGGTGAAGAGGAAATAGGGAGAGAGAAGTGTTTTGGCAAAGATGGGTGTGATTAAGCCAATATCAAAATCAGACTCTCTTGTGCCCTAAAAGGGACTAATCTGTTTTTGCATGGGGAGGATCCATTCTCATTTTAAGTATGTCTGAACACAGACCAAACAGTTTTCCTTTGTTAAACTATTTATTTCTTTTAAGGTGGAACATCTAGTTAATAAGACTTCAGAGCTTGAAGTAGCAGCAGGGAAAACCAGAAGTGGAAAGAAATTTCAGTGTAACACAGTTAGTCTCTCTCATCTTTATCATTATCATTATTTAGAACTAGCGTACAATTATTTTGTTATTCTTGATAGTCAAGGCCCTAAATTGCTCTCTGTTTTATTTTCAGAACTATCTCTTCTGTAACAAGCACTCCTCTTTTTAAACATCATTTAAACTCCCTCCAGACATCAGGAAACTCTCCAGTCCTTCTTGCAATGCATTGGGATTGTCGGACAGCCCGTAGCCTTCCCAGCGCAATGCTGATTGCAATGTGCAGAAAACATGTTACCATGCTATCACGGGAGATCCAGCAGTGAAGTTGGATTTCCCATAATTGGCTTACCTGCAGGTCTGGCAATGTATGCACAAACTTGCCTCACTGGGGACTTCTGAGAGCTGCCTGAGTGCACAAAGAAAAAGAAAAGAGGGTAGCAGGCACAGGCCCCAGTGAGCCGATCTCTTATGCACCTTGCCAGACATGCGTGGGGTAAGGCTGGGATTTATAGGGTGCTTCTGCACAGGCCCTTTAACACCCATTAAGCACACATCTGGAGACACGCCTCCGCACACGCATTACTGTTTCGGACACATCCGGTGAGGTGTGTCCGCACAGCAACACGAATTAGAAACACTTTCACAGCGGCGTGTCCGCATTTGCAGGCCTATTTAGCACACTTCCGGGTAGGTGCATCCGCACCTATCCGTCACTAAAGTGTGCTAAATGGGTGTTACTTGCACACCACATATTATGTGTGCTTAATGGGTCTTGAGCTGTGAAAACACATCCATTTAGGGTGCGTCTTCATAGCACAAGTGTGCCTACCGGGGGCCCTCCTCCGGCCCACCATGCTTGGCTCCTCGGAGCCAAGTATGGCGAGCCGGGGGACTCCTACCTTTCGGCTGTCCCTCGCCCCACCCTAAAGCCCACCCGAGGGAGACCGAGCAAAATCCCCTCCTTACCTGTTTGGCGTCACCGCGATTCTGAGAGGAGGAATCCAGGATGCAGCTCGCCTGCATCCTGCACGCCTCCTGAATGGCCGGGACTGGCAGCCCCTGCCTTCAGGAGGCATTCTGCGCAGGCGCGCTGTCTAGTCAGGGCAGCGCACCTGTGCAGAACGCCTCCTGAAGGCCGCTTCTGGGGCGAGGGCGAGCCGCGGAAGCGAGGAGCCAATCATGGCGGGCGGGGGGAGGGCCCCGGAGCACGGATGGGAGCCGGGTGCTGTGCATCCGCACAGCACCCTCCTCCAATCCGAATCTATTCCGCCCAGTGCCGCATGTGCGGAGTGACAGGGAGGGGGGTAGATCCGCATCTATTAGATGCAGATCTACCCCGTAAATCCGGATCTACCAGGGATCCGGATTTAGTAAAACCGGGTGTTCAGGAACCCGGTTTTACTAAATCCGGGTGTGGTAGATCCCGATTTATTTGCTCCTGTGCGGAAGCACCCATATTATCCTATGTTGCCATTTGCTGTTTCAAGGCAGATTTTCTGAGGCTTCGTTGGTGATTCCCCCCATCAACCTTGATGCTGGGAGTGCAACTCAGAGAATTTTCAGTGGAGACACCGTAAATTTGATATTCCATCATCCCAGGCCAAGATCCGCTGGGTGGGAGGAGTGTTTAAGCCCACTTCAAATATTCACCTCATTAGATTTGCTTTCAAAGCACAAACTGCAGGGAGACCTCTTCCATTCTTATAAGTTATTTTGCTTGCCCTTGACTTTTATTTTACTTTTTTAAAAACCCTGATGATTTAATAAGATTTTGGCTTGTATGTTTTCCTGGGAACCTGGAGAAGAGTTACTTTATAAACTGATGAAAGAAATGAATGAAAAGAAATACTAGGTCATTTTCGAACATGCCTACTAACTGCTTTACTCAAAGGTACACTTTCACCTATGTATACTGTGGGGAAGATTCAGCCAGAATCAGCAACTTAGGCAATGCCCTTCAGAAGGTACAATGGTGAAAGTAAATCATATGTCAACATGATCAAGCTAAGGCTTGCCCTTGCTGTCGCCACTCCTAAAGAATTCTTCATTAATTTTTTAACACAAGTTGAGGAAGAGTAACGGCCTACGGATGTACAACCATCTCCTTAATAGCTATTTGCAGACCTCTCTTGTAGCGCTAACGGTTCCTCTGTCTCTGTAAAAGGGTGGTGTGGAAAACAACAAAGAGCATTTAGCAGCAAAGTGTCCTAAAGCCCAGAAGAGATGTGGTTCAGATTCAGGCAAGATAGTAAGTGTCTCCAAATAGTGCAAGCTCTTTTTATAGCATGGTTTCCTCGCATCTTTATGAATCTGCAGTGTTTGCTCAAAAGCAATTTTTTTTGTTTTTTGTTTTAAATTTGTTAAATATCAGTAAAATATTCATTGCCTTGACCACCTTTGAAGAAGTGAAATAGAAATTCAAAAATACAATCAGCACAATATGAAATTAAATAAGTTAACTGATTTATAGCAATGCCTTAATTGATGTCCTTGTTGATTCCACCTAATATGCATGTTTGTTGTTATTTGATACCATTGAATCAGGTCTGGCTTATGGACCATATGGGCACCTCTATTGGGCGTCTCTATGCAGTTTTCTTGGCAGTTTTCATTAATGGTCTGCCACAGCCTATTTTCAGGGATCAGTTGCGGAACCTTTAGGCAGCAGGGCCCTTTTCTGGGATATATCTTGGAATAAACCCCAGTGTGGAAAGAGCTGTAAACATAACCAGGTTTGAGAGGCATGTGATCAGCCTAAATGTGGGGGTTCAATCCAGTTGCAAGCCATACTGGAGGTGGTGGTGCTGAGTGGTTTGTCCAGCTGAATTCACCCTTTTCCCCTCATACTGTGGCCGCCGCCTCTTCTCTCATACAGCCTTCCCAAGTAATTCTTCCAAATGTTGGTCAGTATGCTTTGCTTTGGTCTAAGCCATCCAGAGGGGAGGAAGATGCATCCTCCTAATGCGCCACACAGTTCCACTTCCTGGAAGAATACTGACCAGCATCTGGAAGAACCATGCAGCCATTGGTAGTATCCTGGGCTGGCAAGTGGGAGAAGAGTACATGGGTATGAGGGGAATAGATAGAGGAGGAGGCTGTGGGTGTGAGAGAAGGTGGAGGCTTTGAGCTTAAGAGGGTAGGTTCAGTGCAAATATACCCAGATAGCTGGATGGCTCTGTTTCATGTTGAACTATGCAGAATCATTATTTGAACACCCTTAATATACAATTTATGATGTTTCTTGACTTTAAAAAAATCTTTAAAATCATCCTGAGTCCTGTTTTTATTTTTCCTAAATATTCCTAAGCCTTCAAAAGTCATTAACCTGTAGCTTTGCCAAATTAATACGCATAGCTCATATCTGATCAGATCCAATGGAGCCAGTGGCTTCCATCTCCAAGGAATAGTAGTAGTCCAGTATCTGAGGGGCATCAGGTTAGCAAAAGCAGTTGTAGATGAATGGTGGCATTATTGTTGTGGCAAAATGAGAGCTCTTTGTTTTTTATAACTTTTTTTAAACTACAATCCTAACTGAAACATTTTAGAAGTTAATTTATTGTTACTATTTTTGTTTTTAAGGTTCATCAATATGAATTCTCTTCCAGTCAAGATTCAGGCCCGAAAAGGAGAAAATTTAGTGAGCCAAAGGAAAAGTTTTAGATAACAACTTCTTGGACTTTTCCCAGAGAGAGCTATTTTCATCTTAATATATTAGGGAACTACATTTTAAGCTACTAAAGTTATTAAGCATTATTCTTTGTTGTCTTTTTTGACTCAAGAATGCACATTAAATTCAGTCTGAAAAAAACTCAATTTTTGTAAATCAGCATTAAGAAAAGAAACTTGTCTTAAAATACAACTGCAGGCAGGCACACAAGGCAGATTATCAGGTTCCCATTAAATTCAGTTGCTACACTTATGGGACTTGAATTTGTGTTATACTTTGTGATGGACATGAAATGGACATCTTTAGAAAAAAACATTGCCAGTTCCTTTAATAAAGCTTTTTCTAGTAAGGTTTAAGCCAAGATAGTTTTTACTGGCTATCCTACATGTTCATATTCTGAGATTATTCTGAAAATAGAACCTGGATTTTGAGCTTTTCAACAGATCTTCTATTTTAATAGGTTTCTGGGTATTTAGAATTACAACCCAAGCAGTATTAATTTATTTCTTCGATTCTGAGGCTCTTCTTTGCAATAGAACTGCTTTAAAAATTCCAAATAATACTGACTGGGGGGGAGAAAAAGAGTATGGAAATAAGTGAATAGATAAGTTATTTAATATCTGTTATGAAGACACAATCATTCTTATTGTTTTAGCAAAATCAAGAATTGCTTTTGATCTTTCCATCTGAATTCTGCAATTTCACTTGATACTAGAGATACGATATGAATTAGAAGAAAAAGCTCAGTTTGTAACCAGTGACCTGATTCAGAAAAAGTTAATCAATAGTCTTTCAAAGCAACTGTTACCGTGTTTCTCTATATAAATATAATGAAAAATGTAGAGAAATGTTAATAATTTTATGCTATATAATTCTTAGAAGAACATAATGCAACTATGACTCAAAAACATATTGATTTCTAATGAAAAGTTTATAGAGCTATGCAATGCATGTTGCTCTGGTTCCAATTTTATAGCCACAATAAAATATTTACAACTTGAACAAGCCTCCTCTTTTCAGAACCTTTGCTTTAAATTTTGATTCCTTCCTTATCACTCTGTGCTGTTCTGGGTAGTTCTAATCTTTAGGTCTTTTTTGTAAAAGTGCCACATTTGCAGAATATTGTGCGCGTACAAAATATGATCTGTATCTTTTTCTGTGTATAAAAACTTTTGCACGCTTCATCCACATGTGAGTAATTTAAGGATGCAGAAGCCACCCTGAATTGGCAGCAGCTGCCTTAACCTGCAAAGTATCAGTGGCTGTTCAGGAATTTACAGGGTAATTCTAATCATGTTCTACTCTGAAGTCAATCCGTTTGTATTTAACAGCACAATCAATTTTGTTTACTGGCAAAAATGGCCCCATTATTTCCTGAATGCCACAGAGTCAAATAAAATGGAGGCCTTGCACTGCCGGTTTTAAGTAAAACAGGAATACTGGAAGGCAAATTTTCCTGTGAGAATATAGCAGCATTTTCCTTTTGTTGGATCGGGTATCATTTCTTGATTTCCGGTTATTAGCTGTCCTTGGGCATTAGGTGGGAGCAGAACTTTTACTTCAGCTTTTTAGCATTCTGGGGAAAGGGGAGGATTTTCAGACAGCAGGGACTGCAGGTATGGTATGATGCTGGCTTCCTGTTGCCCTTCGGTCGCAAGAGAAAGCAACAGGATCCCCATCTTCCCTCCCTACCACCTCGTCCTACATGAGCGGGCAAAATGCTCAGCCTCCCCACAATGCGAGATGCCGTTTTGAATGCCACTCAGGAGGCAGCACTGAACATAAGAACATAGGAAATGCCCTGTGCATCTCGCCCAGCAGCAGTTCTCACTGTGGCCACAGTCAGGGTGAAAGTACGAACAATCAGAGATGGACAATGCGGACGTTGAATTGACCTCAGGCACTCGAACCATTCCTGCCGTTCCGTAGCTATTCCTGTTATTATGAACCGATGTGTTGACTGGTCTCTTCTGTATCGCCCAATTATTCTTATGGCCACATTCCTCAGTTTCCCCTGCAACTTCTAGAGCAGTGTTTCCCAAAGTGTGGTACGCGTACCCCCAGGGGTATGGGAAGAGTTTGGTGGGGGTGCGCGTTGCACCGGAGCTTGGTGGGGATCACGTGGGAATATCCACTGCACCGTGCTTAGCTGCGCCCACAGAACAAGGAAAGAAATAGGTGCGTATCGCAGTTTTTACATGGGAACAGGCGCCTGTTTTAGTAAGTTCCACTGATTTTGATTAGGGATAAAAATTGTATTTTAGAAAAATGTTTTTTATGAGGGGTACTCAACGTTACAAAAATTATAGAAGGGGTACACCTATGTCAAAAGTTTGGGAAACACTGTTCTAGAGCTTCCTTCCTTCCTGCTGGTGGGGGCAGGTGTTTCCCACCCAGTCTCTGCCTCCTCGTGCCATCTTAGTGGCAGCTACAAGGCGCTGAAAAGGACATGAAATTGGCCGCACAGCTGAATTGCAGTATGCCTCACACCAGGGCAGCGGAAAAGGGAGATACTGGGTTATTATTGGCTTCTGTCATCGAGAGCAGAAGAGAACTCGTGTCGGCCATTTTGTGCTGAAGGACGATCAGAGCGGGATCCCCCAGGAAGGCCGTGGCAGACGCCCGGTGCGTGACGCCCCCGATCAGAAGCGAGGAAAAGGGAATTAATCAGTGGCCACACACTGTGGCGGCTCCTGGCTACTATTCTCCCTTAGCAGCCCCCTAGGGAACAAAGGCAGAGCCCACAAATCTCAGGAGTGGAGCAGCAGATGCATGACATGAGACCCTCCGAGGGGGCCTGAGCTTGTGGCATCTTCCCCTCGCATGGTCCCAGGACAACCTTTGTGTGCGGGAATCCTGGGAGCAGCGACCAAAAGAGGCCTGGCAAATGGGAACGTTTCCCTGTAAGAACTTTCCCTGACACACCCCAAATTATACCTGGGCAAAGAACTTTTCTGTTTCTGACTTCTCAGGCGAGGTGCTCCATTCCAGGGCAGAAAAAGTGCTTCTGTGGCCTTCAAAAGCCATTTTTACCTCATTTTCAGGATACTTGGGGCAGGGGGAACGACAGATAACTTTAATGTGTTACTTTTTACTTGGAGGCCTGGCTGCCAAAAGCTTCAGCAGCGTCAGCCCCACAGGTGGATGGAGTTTGGAAATATTATTTTCCGAGCTCTGGAGGTGCATCAGAGCCCCGAGCCCAAGCCGGGCTTTGCGTTTATCTAATCTTCTCCAGTCCCTCTTCAGGTCTTCCTGCTCACACCTTTTCCTTTCTGTCAGTTTCATTTGTGCACTTTCCACCCTCCGTTTGGACTTCTCTGAATGGAGGGCACAAATGAAATGGACGGAAGGTTTCAAATGAAGGTGTGACCACAGCCAAGGTCACCAAGCCAGGTTTGGACAGAAATGCTGGTTTAGGAGATTCCTGCACTGGGCAAGGGGTTTGGATGGTTTGACCGCTGTAAACCCCTCCAGTACAATAAATAAAAAATAAAAAAAAACCCCTTTAAAGCCTGATTAAAAAAACTTTTTTCAAAAATTCAAAAAGTTAGAAGGCCTTGAATTGAGAATGACTCAGGTACCTCCATATAGTTTCCTGGAAGTGGAAGGCAGAAGTGGTTTCCTGTCATAGGCCCCGTCCAGACAGGGGGATCTAGTGCCATTATAATGCTCCAAAGGTGTGATTGCCTCCTGTATCATGGGCAACCCCAACATAGCCCTGCTTTTCAACCCCTACAAAGCCCTTTTGACTATTGCTGGAAAACCCAGCACTGGTTGTGGGTTTTCTACCAATAGAGCTTTTTAGGTTGCCTGCTCACCTTCTGGATGGAGCTGCTATCACAGAGGCCAAACAGGCATCCATACGTTCATGGACATCTAGCACTCTGATGCCAGGAAACACACGTAATTTAATACATGCGAAGGCGGTTCCAGCTTTGGTATTGTCTAGCTAGGAAGAGGGTAAGGGTGGGGGATCAATATCCCATGTTATTTCTTGTTACCACTTAGAAGTGACCATACCTTTACTGGGAAATGCCAGGGGTTAAACGTGAGGGCCTTCTGCATCCAGCACAGAGGAAATTAAAGAGAGATAAGCACTAAAAGAAAAGAGAAGCCTTCATGTGCAGAACCAGACAGCAGAGGAACTTCTAACAACAAAGGCTGCTGGACCTTTCCTTTTAGTCTCCATTTATACGGTAGATTTTTATTTTAATTATTGTTTTGAGTCACATAAGAACATAAGAGGAGCCCTGCTGGATCAGGCCACAGCCCATCTAGTCCAGGATCCTGTCACACACAGGCTGCGTCCCCATGCACATTTGGTACGGTTCTGAATGTGGGATTGGCAAGGGGTGTCCCCATGTGTTTTGGATTTGGTCTGCAGAAACCAAATTTGGTACCTGAAAAATTAAGTCTTGGCACGGTTTGGGGTCCCAGCACATATTGGTTAGCGAGCCGAGACAGGCAGGATAAGTAATCACGGTATCCTTCTGGAAAGACTATGGCATTTGGGACCTGGAACCACCGCTTTGTGATGGTTCCACTCTTGTCTCCAAAGCCAATACCTAAGGGTCGTTGTGAGAGATTCTTGCGCGATTCTTGCTCCTGAGAATTAATTTGTGGAGTTTCACAGGGATCAGTCTTATCTCGCATGTTCTTTAAAATCTATACGGAGCCACCGGAATAGGTCAATATGCAGGGGACACCTGGCTCTGTCTGTCTGCGCCATCAGAATCAGGAGAGGTGGTTGAAGTGCTTGGCAGGTGCTGGGAGGCAGTAAAGGGTTGGATGACAGCCAGTTGGGAGGCATCCTGTTCCTGATGGGGTTCCTTTGCCCTGTGAAGGGCAGATGTGCGATGGGCGTGCTGGAAAAGAAGATGTGCAACGCATATCAAATGGTCTGCAGACTTTCCCATTCCATACAAGAATGCTTGCTTGACTGAGAAAGAATATAGTCATGCATGGTGTGGGAAAGGCGGATAAAGATTATTTTCTCTGCGGTACATCTCTAGATCTATGAAGTCGAGAGCGTTAAGACCAATAAGGGGAAGTATTTTTTCACTCAAATGGTCATTGGTCTATGGAATTTATTGCCAGAGGTTGTGGTGACAGCAACCAGCTTGGATATCCTTAAGATACAAAGAGATTCATGGAGAACAGGCGTATGAATGGCTATTAGGATAGATACCTAGGTACCACCTCCAGGTTGGGGGGACAGGCAGGAGGCCCCTCAAGGCCATTTTCTGGGATTTGTGAGCAGGTGAAGGTTTTGCCTTCTGCTCGAGGTGCTCAGAAGGAACCGGTGGGCCACTGTGGGAGAAAGGATGCTGGACCAGATGGACTGTGGCCTGGTCCAGCAGGGCTCCTCTGAGGTTCTTATGGACTGGATGGACTGTGGCCTGATCCAGCAGGGCTCCTCTTAGGTTCTTATGGACTGGATGGGCTGTGGCCTGATCAAGCACGGCTCCTCTTATGTTCTTATAGACTAGATGGGCTGTGGCCTGATCCAGCAGGGA
This sequence comes from Aspidoscelis marmoratus, assembly GCA_014337955.1. Lineage (NCBI taxonomy): Eukaryota > Metazoa > Chordata > Lepidosauria > Squamata > Teiidae > Aspidoscelis > Aspidoscelis marmoratus. Next base: position 1,651,107 of record MTQE01001340.1, on the reverse strand, counting down.
TCCTCTTAGGTTCTTATAGACTAGATGGGCTGTGGCCTGATCCATCAGGGATCCTCTTAGGTTCTTACGGACTGGATGGACTATGGCCTGATCCACCAGAGATCCTCTTAGGTTCTTATAGACTAGATGGGCTGTGGCCTGATCCATCAG
>MTQE01001340.1:1617352-1649454 GCA_014337955.1 Aspidoscelis marmoratus | reverse complement strand
TCCAGCAGGGTTCCTCTTAGGGTCTTATGGACTAGATGGGCTATGGCCTGAACCAGCAGGGCTCCTCTTAAGTTCTTAAGGACTAGATGGGCTGAAGCCTCACCCAGTAGGGCACCTCTTAGGTTCCTATGGACCAGATAGGCTGTGGTCTGATCCAGAAGGGGTCCTCTTAGGTTTTTATGGACTTGATGGGCTGTGGCCTCATCCAGCATGGCTCCTCTTAGGTTGTTATGGACTAGATGGGCTGTAGCCTGATCCAGCATGGCTCCTCTGAGGTTCTTATGGACTAGATGGGCTGTGGCCTGATCCAGCAGGGCTCCTCTTAGGTCCTAATAGACTAGATGGGCTGTGGCCTGATCAAGCAGGGCTCCTCTTAGGTTCCTATGGACCAGATAGGCTGTTCCCTGATCCATAAGGGGTCCCATTAGGTTTTTATGGGCTAGATGGGCTGTGGCCTGATCCAGCAGGGCTCCACTTTGGTTCTTATTGATTAGATGAGCTGTGGCCTGATCCAGCAAAGCTCCTCTTAGGTACTTATGGACCAGATGGGCTGTGGCCTGATCAAGCAGGTCTCCTCTTAGGTTCTTATGGACTAGAGGGGCTGTGGCCTGATCGAGCAAGGCTCCTCTTAGGCTCTTATGGACTAGATGGGCTGTGGCGTGAGCCAGCAGGGCTCCTCTTAGGGTCTTATGAACTAGATGGGCTGTGGTGTGAGCCAGCAGGGCTCCTCTTAAGTTCTTAAGGACTAGATGGGCTGAAGCCTCACCCAGTAGGGCTCCTCTTGGGTTCCTATGGACCAGATAGGCTGTGGTCTGATCCAGAATAGGTCCTCTTAGGTTTTTATGGACTAGATGGGCTGTGGCCTGATCCAGCATGGCTCCTCTGAGGTTCTTATGGACTAGATGGGCTGTAGCCTGATCCAGCAGGGCTCCTCTGAGGTTCTTATGGACTAGATGGGTTGTGGCCTGATCCAGCAGGGCTCCTCTTAGGTCCTAATAGACTAGATGGGCTCTGGCCTGATCCAGCAGGGCTCCTCTTAGGTTCTTATGGACTAGATGGGCTGTGGCCTGATCCTGAAGGGCTTCTCTTAGGTTCTGATGGACTAGATGGGCCATGGCCGGATCATGATCCTTCAGGGTCATCTTAACACTCTTGTGCAGCGGTCATTTCCCCCCTTACCCATAGACTGAGACGCACACAGGGAAGCCATCCTCCCCGGCTCACACCTCCCCTCAGCTCTTGCCTTGCAAAGAGCCCGAGCGGCCTCCTTATCTTCCTCCTCCGTCTTCCTCCTCCTCCTCTTCTTCCTCTTCCTCCTCCTCCTCTTCTTCCTCTTCCTCCTCTTCCTCCTCCTCCTCCTCTTCTTCCTCTTCCTCTTCTTCCTCTTCCTCCTCTTGTTCCTCCTCTTGTTCCTCCTCCTCTTCCTTCTTCTCTTCCTCTTCCTCCTCCTCTTCTTCCTCTTCCTCCTCCTCCTCCTCCTCTTCTTCCTCTTCCTCCTCTTCTTCCTCCTTCTCCTTTTCTTCCTCCTCCTTTTCTTCCTCTTCCTCCTCTTCTTCCTCCTCTTCCTCCTTCTCCTCTTCTTCCTCCTCTTCCTCCTCTTCTTCCTCTTCCTCCTTCTCTTCCTCTTCCTCCTCCTCTTCCTCCTTCTCTTCTTCCTCTTCCTCCTTCTCTTCCTCCTCCCTCCTCCTGTTCCTCCTCCTCCCTCCTCCTCCTCCTCCCCCCATGCAAGCGCGTCTTTTATTATTTATTTTTGCAAAAATCGCCCCCATTTTCCCTGAGCCCCTTTCCCAGCGTGGCGGTGGAGGCGGGACAGCGGCAACCCCTCCCTCGCCCATTGGCCCGCTCGCCCATCGTGCTCGCAAGCTCCGCCCATCCCCGGAGCCAATTATTCGCCCCCTTCCCGCCCTCCTTCCACGTTTGCGTGTCACAGCAAATCCCGCCTCCTGCCGGAGCCCATTGGTCGCGCGCCTCGCCCCGCGCTCCCCCATTCGCTCCCCCGCCAAGTTAGGCTGCCCGGGGCGAGCAGGAAGCCGGAGGGCCTCCGCCGGGCGGGGCGCCCGCTCCCCCTCCCCTCCCTCCCCTCCCCCCCCGCGGTGCTTCCTCCTCGTCGCGGTGAACCAGGAAGTGAAGCTGGCTGCGCTCCGCTCCGCTCCGCTCCGGCTCCGGCTCCGGCTCCGGCTCCTGCCACGACGTTCGCATCGGGCGGCTCAGGGCGCCGGAGCGCCGACCACGCACGGGCCAGCGGGGCGTCGCAGGTGAGGCGTGCGGTGTGAGGCGGGAGGGGCGCCGGGGACTCCCCTTCCATGTGGACGAGTCTGTGGCGAGACGAGGAAGTTTCGCTCCTCGGAGACTCGTCGGGAGACGCCGCTCCGGCCCCGAGTTGGGGTCGCTCGACCAGCCGCGAGTCTCACGGGGGGATCCCTGGAGACGCCGGCGGGGGGGGGGCGAGCGAGCGGGATTCCGGCCGGCCTGGCCTGGCCTGGTTCTCTGGAAGCCCGTCGGACCCTTGGGTGACAGTCCTGCCCTGCGCCTCGGCTTGGTGGGCGTCCAGGAGGCAGGAAGAAGAAGAGGAAGAAGAGCTGGCATTGTGGCCCACTTTTCTCACCCATGAAGGGGACTCAAAGCGGCTGACAAACCTCCTGTTCTTCTCCCCACAGCAGAACACCCTGTGAGGCAGGTGGGGTTGTGAGAGCTCAGAAGAGAGGCGTGACTAGCCCAAGGTCACCCAGCTGGCTTCGTGGCGGAGGGCGGAATCGAACCCGGTACTTCCCAGATAAGAGTCCGGCTCCCTAACCACTAGACCAAACTGCCTCGCTTGCCTGCGAATTCTCTTGCGGGGGTGAGAGGCTCAGGAGCCGGAACCGGGGATTTTCACTGCCGCAGGGAGAGGTGGCAACTTTGGAGGTGACTTCGGTCCCACCTGCACCTGAGCTTTAGTCCAGCATCGGTTCCCTTTGCAGAGTGTCAAGCTGTTTTCTTTTAGCCTCATCTAATCCAGAAAATCCAGGCTTAGGATAGACAAGGTGGGAAGAGAATGGTTGGTCACTTTGCCGATGCATCCCCTTACTCTGGAAGTGGACTGAAACTGGATTAAAACTTAGGTATGGATGCACCCTGCATTCCTGTATCTTCAGCCTTCGAGAGGAGAGAGAAGTGATAGTTTTTCTTTGCATCTCCCGGTAGTTGTTTTAGGCATATGTGGCTGTATGTTGCCTATTCTGGTGCAGTTTCCTTCTGGTCAAGAGCACTGGCTTCAGGGCAGCCGCTTTCCAATAAATCTTAGGTTATGGCCTCAGGTTGTGACTCTGATGTCGTTAAATCTTTGTCGGCCGCTTTGAGTCCCCTTAAATGGGTGAGGAAAGTGGGTTAAATGATGGTTTAGGGGCCTTTGATTTGCATGGGTTTGTTTTCTGTGTTTTTTTGTCACTTTCTACATGTTTCCCTGGTTATTTCGATGAAAATCAATAAATTAAAATCAAAAAGGGGGAAAAGCAATTGCTGTGAACAGATGGTTTGTTTGCAAGTGTTATTAGTATGCGTGCAAGACAGTGGCCCCTTTCTGTACTTGTTAATCTGGATTAAGGAGCTGCTAAAAACACATCATCTACATGTCAGTCTGGATCAAAGAACTGCTTGGAATACATCATCTGCACCAGAGTAAAGTTGATCTGGTCCAGAAACACGGTCTCCATCTGTGCTAGCACTCTTTAGCACACACGTGCTGTTCTGATCCAGTTCTACCTGATCTGGATCTAGCTAATCCAGATCTAGTTGATATGGCTTATCTGAGGCAAGTGCAGAAAGGGCCTCAGTGCCTGCCATTTCTGCCCGTGGTTTTGTGAGGTCCCGCCTAGGCCACTAGTCCCTTGAAGATGGTCCTGATCTCTTTAGAACAGGTGAGAAGAAAAGGGAGCAGCCAAGTTTCAGCACTGAGCCAGTTCATAACTGGCCCGGACTAAGGTTATCAAAGCAAGCACACCAGTCTCTCCAGCGGCATCCCCCTTGTCCCGTCAGCTTTCTTCTTTCCAAAAAGTCAAGCAAAACCATCTTTCCTAGGATTCTGAGACGCTGGAAGCGGAGGAGGCCTGGGTGATTGTTTGTGGTTATATAGAGTTCTTCGTTGGCTTTTGGTGTTTTGTTGTGAACTTTATATTCTTCAAGAGATCCGTAATGCAAGGAACAGTTTTAACATTCTTTGCAAAGCTGCCTGTAATCCTCTCCCTTTTTTATGGAAAAGACTTCTTGGGGAAGCCAGGTAAATGAGATTTGCTTTACTCTGTCTTGGGGAATTGCAAAATCCCTGGATAGTGGTATGTAGTTCTAAATACTACCTTATTGCAGATAAATTTAGCATTCACTTGCAAGTGCTGGAGAAAGGAGCAGAATTCTCTGCTGAATATGGTGCTTTGTGTGTCTTTAATTTTTATTTTATTTAAATAATTTATATTCCACCCTTCACCAAAAAGTCTCAGAGTGGGTCACAGTCTGTTGCAAAGGTTGTACTTTTTACCCTGAGGGCAATGAAGATGCATGCAGATTTTATTAGATTTTAAGTTTTTATGTACTGTATTATATTTCTGTTTCTGATATGGTCATATGGACTAATCAATAAAATGCCTTACTTTACTAGAAAAGAATAAAATACATAAAAAATTAAAACACATATAAAAAGTTTCCCTCCTTCCCTTAGCAGGACAGCGCCCCAAGGAATCTATTTAAACATCGAAAGCATGGGTGAAAATATGTGCCTTCACCGGGCTCCAGAAACCATACCATGTAGGCACCTGGCAAACTCCAGGAGGGAAGTTGTTTGAGGACCTGGGGGCCACCACAGAAAAGGCCTCCTTGTATGTCCCTGTTCTTTGCATCTCTGAAAGAGAAGGAACTACCAGAGCGCCCTCTTCTCCTTGCGTGAATTAATGCTTGTTTTTCAAAGACCCCAAAGCAGTGAACATTGTTCTTCATGGATGATCCAGGGCCGTCTAGTGAGCTTCTTTGTCTCTGTGGGGTTTGAACCGTGGTCTCCTTACCCACTGATCCGGTCCTGGGGGAGGGGGCGGCCCTGCAGCTGCGTTCTGGACTTGATTCTGCAGGTTGAACATGCGTGTGCGTTGGGCCTGGGGCTTCCTTATTTTGCCTTGTGGTTAGAGTATCGGACTCTTATCTGGTAGTCTCCTGTTTGATTTTGCACTCCTCTGCAATGCCAGCTGGGTGATCTTGGGCTGGTCACAGCTCCATGTCTGAGCTCTCATGGCCTCACCTGCCTCACAGGGTGCCTGTAGTTGTTTGTCAGCTGCTTTGAGTCCCCTTAAATGAGTGAGAAAAGCGGGATAGAAAAGCCAACTCTTCTTCTTTGTCTTCCTGCGCAAAGCCAGTTGGGTGGCCCTGGGCAAGTCACAGCTTTCTTTCTGAGCTCTCACAACCGCACTCACCTCACAGGGTATCTGTTGCGAGGAAAAGAACAGAAGGTTTGTCAGTTGCTTTGATCCCCCTTAAAGGTGAGAAAAGCTGGGAATAAAAACCAACTCTTCTTCTTTTTCTAAATGGCAGGAGCCGCCAGACTCCGTATTGCTGCACCTTTTCCAGTCATGGCCACGGAAGACGTCCCTGAACCGTGGCCTCTGTCTAGAGCTTTCTTCTTTTCTTTCTCTTGCTCCCCAGCACGACAGCAAGGCTATGACCACATTAATTCACCGAGGGCGGCGTGCAGATGTTGCCCGGAATGTCAGCAGACAGGTGGAGGGCGAGGAGGACTCTGAGGCAGACAAGACCGTGGCTGAAGAAGACACCGGTGACTCCAAAAATATCCGTCTCACCCTTATGGAGGAGGTGCTGCTCCTGGGACTGAAGGACAAAGAGGTGCGGGACGGTCGAAGCGTCTCTCGCGGCTGGTCACTTTGTGGAGTGGGGTCTCTTAGCTGGGTCAGCCGAGAGCGGACGGGACCAGGGAAGGCTGGTGCCGCTGAGCTGCCCCAGCCGCAGACGGGTTTCTGGCTGTGTGGACTTCAGAGGACTTTGAGCAGATGCGGGAGAGGCTTCCGGCTGCTCTCATGCCTAGTGGGCATCACTGTCACAGAAGCTGTTTGCTCTCCGGGGAGCCCTTAAGGATTGTGTCTCGGCTAAGAGCGTATAGTAAGGAGAGACACTGGGGACCACGTTAATGTTAAAGCGTTACACCATCCCCTCCAGGAAGATCCCACTAAGTAGGTTTAGGTTGAACTTGCAAAAGAGGGGAGGGAATTTGAGATTTTTGTGGAATGTTCTAGAAGCCAGAGGGGAGATGCTGGTGGCATTGTGATGGGGTGTATGTGCATTCATATGGATAAATATCATTCGCTGAACAAGGTTCTATTTTTCACACTGTGGATTAGGCATCCTAAGAATCATCATGTGTGATTGAGAGCACAAGAGGAGCTCTGCTGGACCAGGCCACAGCCCATCCAGTCCAGCATCCCGTCTCACACAGAGGCTCATCAATTGCTCCTGGGCATCTCAAGCAGAAGATGGAGGCAAAAGCTTCACTTGCTCTTGACTTCCTGCAGATGGCCTTTGTAGGCATTGTGCCTGCCACTCTAACCTAAGATGGTACCTGGGCATCCATTCTAGTAGCCACTGATACACCTTTCCTCTGTGAATTTATCTAATTCTTTCTGGTCAGGCTGTTTCCTGTCACCACCTCTTCTGGCAGTAAGAACGTGCCAATGCGAAACTTCAAGGTCTGCTAATTGGGACTGCATTTTCTCATCTGTGTGCCCTGATGCTTGTGGTGTTGGTCTACAATCAAGGTTCAGATTTCCACAAGGCCACGGAAGTTCACAAGATAACCTTGGTCCAGTCAGCCTAACCTACCCTCAGGGTTGTTGGGAGGCTGGAATGGAGGGGAGGAAGGAAAAAAGTGATTGCCACCTTCAGCTCTGCAGAACAAAGTCAGGGTGTAAAAGAGGAAGTGATAGTTTTGGCCAGCAGATCGGTTATGATGCAGGCTTCTGAGGCTAGAGCATTCACCATCTGATGGTGACAAGGAAGTGTCTTCCATCAGTACTGGTTCAAACTAAAAATAAAAATAGGGGAGTCCAGAATCTTTGAAATTCAAGAGATCTAAGCAGATGCTTTTCAGTACAAGTGAAATCTCTGCAAGAGAAGCAAGACCCCAAGAGCTGTTGCTGGCAGTAAGAGAACACTTCCTGTACATTCGTCTTTTGTAACAAAAGGGACCGCCCAAGGTAGCCATGGGTTCAAAGCTTTCTAAAAGTAAGCAAACACACTGAAAATACATAAATAAGGTGCAGGAGGAATTCAGCTCATTCAAAGGAATATCGGAAAGGAAAGGGAAGGAAGGAAGGAAGGAAAATCCATTTTCCAGTGAGGAGAGCAGCATTTGGATTAAACTAACATTTGTGGCTGAGACCTTTGGTTTTAAAGGAATTTATAACAGACTGACAAAGGGGAGTCCTGTCACCCAGAGGGTCATCGGTCCGTGGAATTTCCTCCCGGAAGATGTGGTGACAGAACCTGCCTGGATGGCTTTAAGAAAGGATTGGATATATTCACAGAGGATAGGTGTAGCAATGGCTATGAGAATGGATGCCCAGGTACCACCTCCAGGTTGGAGAGCCAAGCAGGAGGCCTCTAAAGGCCACTTGCAGGGCATGAAACCCCAGTTGGTGGACCCCTGCATGAAACAGGATGCTGGACTGGATGGGCTGTGGCTGATCCAACAGGGCTCCTCTCGGGTTCTTATGCCTCTTGGAATCTCTAGCCGTAAGGGTAGATTTGGGGGCTGGAGGCCAGGCAGCCTTAGGGTGGGCTTTGCTGAGCCGTTCCCAGCCGACACAGACAACCTAGATCAGGCGTTTACTGTGTCATGGCAGTAACATCTCCTCCTTTGGGCAAGCGTTTAAATTATTTTGTGCCGTCACTGTATATACTCAGTTCTTTTGTGAAGAGGCCGGCTCAGGTTTCCTTTTGCTGGTACACTTCAGGGGCTCAGGTTCTCTTCTGCCTGTGACAGGGAAGGAGTTTATTTCCTTGAAACATCCCTGTACCATTTTTTCATATCAAATCCTGAAGTGGCTTAAGAATAAAATTTAAGAACAAGGTTCAAAACAGAGGAATATCAACACATTTAAACTGGAGGGGGGTCGGGAGGCAGCCTGAGGAGGGGCTGCTTGCGTTAGCAGATTTTTGGCAAGCGTGTCAAAGGCTCTTCCTGTCCGTGGCCTGCCCAAGTCTTCACTGCCATGTGGATAGCAGGCACCTGTTCTGGGATGTAATCTGGAATGAGGCTCAGTACAGAAAAGGCTAAAGAGAAAATAGCCGGAACCTGTAGGCTGCCCTGCAGGTTTCTCCCAGGCGCTTTTACCTTAATGCAGTGGTTCTCAACCTTCCTAATGCCGTGGCCCTTTTATACAGTTCCTCATGTTGTAGTGACCCCCAACCTAACTCTAACCCCCAACCATAACATGATTTTCGTTGCAACTTCATAACGATCCCTGTGAAAGAGGTGATCGACCCCATAAGGGGTCGCGACCCACAGGTTGAGAACCGCTGCCTTAACGGGAGCTCAGATTGCAGCAGGTTAGTATTGGGAGGAGGGACAAAGCTACTTGTGAACGGTGCGTGTGGCCAAGGTAGAATCCATAGCTCCTCAGATGTGGTCTCCACATTGTCCAGGGAAGCACAGGGCTCAAAACCTGAGAGCCACCTGTGGGCACCAGGCTACCCCACTCTTTGAGAACAAAGCCACCCCAGGAGGCTTCCTCTGTTTGTTCATAGGGTGGCGTTCATTCTTTGTGTGCTTTGAGGCTTGGGTCGTGCCGGAACTATGATCCTTATTTGTTTTCTGGGGTTTTTCCTCCCTGCTCAGTCGTTCAGCTCAAACAGGTTCTTCAAGTGGACAATTGCTGCCAATATTCCAGGAGTTAACTTTATAACTTGGCAAACAAAAGATCCTATTGTGGTCACGGGCACTTTTGGAAAGCAGCCGTGATGTGGCACCTTTCATTTTACTTTGAAAGGAAGCTTTTCCTTGTTACTGCTGGGTTCTCCTACAAAAATGTGTCTGGGTGCAGCAAAATACTATCTTTTTCTTGTGAGCCAGTTGGGTCTAGTGGTTAGAGAGCCGGACTCTTATCTGGGAATACCAGGTTGGATTCCGCCTTCCCCCATAAAGCCAGCTGGGTGACCTTGGGCTAGTCACAGCGCTCTCCTGAGTTCTCACAGCCCCACCGACCTCACACCTCTGTTGTGGGAAGAAGAATAGAAAAGCTTTGTCAGCCGCTTTGAGTCCCCTTGAATTGGTGAGAAAAGTGGAGTAGAAAAGCCAACCCTCCTCCTCCTTTTTCTTGTCCAAACTCCAGCTGATATAAGAGCACAGGTTGTGGGCTGATAACTTGGATTATTGAGGCCAGAGATCAGAATGCCTTTGTGAATCTCGTGCTGAAATACAAGGCTTGTTTTCACAGACTGTTTGTGGTTTGTGGGAAAAGGGAACAACAAGAACAACATCTTTCTAGGGTTCTGTTTTATTAATGCGAAGTTTTAGCTATGGCAAACGCAAATCAATAGATCCAATTTGACTTCTTGTCAGCGAAGGCTGGAGCATTGTTCCTCCTTCCAGAAATAAGGCCCAGTTGAGATAAGGCCCAATTGCAAATCTTTAAAATAAAGTTGGCCTGTAAGCCATTAAGTTAAAGGCGCTTGGGAGCCTGTTCTTATTTTTTGAAAAAAAACACTTGTTCTTCTGGGCGGCTTTTATTACCTTTGAAAGACAACAGAAAGGTGACTTGCATAAAGGAACTCAGATTCAACATTCCTGCAAGATGGTCTACCGTGAAGTAATAGAAAGTTTCTTTCTTTTCCAAGTAAATAGGAAAGCTTGCTTCTAGCTGTTGTAGTTTTGCCCCAACCCAGGTGGCTTTGAACTTGTTCTTTTCCCTGGGTGAAACCAAAAGTGACGGGGAAGTCAGGGTAGCGTCTGAAAATGCACGCTAGATATCTGCCCAGGCAAAGCAGAGGGGATCGGGCATGGGGGGGGGGGTTCCCCCAGAAAGGATGTTGTGGAGCTTGAAAAGGTGCAGAAAAGGGCAAGCAGAATGATGAAGGGGTGGAACAACTTCCCTCACAGAAATCAGGCTGCAATGTCTGAGCCTCTTTGGCCTTGAAGGACTTGACTGAAGTGCATAAAATCATGCCTGGTGTGGAAAAAGTGGATGGAGGAAAAATATTTTCTCAATTGCACAACACAAGAGCGGGGGGGGGGGGACTCTGTGAAGCTGAAGCACAGGAGAGTTAGGACTGCCAAGGGGAAGGATTTCTTCACCCAGAGGGTCATCAGTCTATGGAATTTGCCTCAACAGTAACTAGTCTGGATAGATTGCAGAAAGGGTTAGATAAATCCATGGGAGGAGGCCAGGTGTATCAATGGCTACTGGAAAGGACACCCAGGTACCACCTCCAGGTTGGAGAGATAGGCAGGAGGCCTCTTAGAGCCACTTGAAGGAACTTGAGAACAGGTGAAGGTTTTGCCTTTGTCTGCTGCCCGAGTTGCATAGAAACAACTGATGGGCAACTGTCAGAGCCAGGATGTTGAACTAGGTTAGCTGTGGCACGATCCAGCCAGCTCATCCTGGGCCCTTATAGACAAATCATCGAAGACAGTTTTATCAGCGGCTACAACCATGGATGCCCAGGTTGGAGAGACAAGCAGGATGCCCCTGAAAGCAGGTGAGGGTTTTGCCTTTGTCTTCTGCTTGAGATGTCCAGAAGGAATTGGTGGGTGCTGTGTGAGATGGGATGCTGGACTTGATGGGCTGTGGCCTGATCCAGCGGGGCTCCTCTCGGGTTCTTATGGACTTGATGGGCTGTGGCCTGATCCTGCAGGGCTCCTCTTAGGTTTGGATGTTCTTGGTTTCCTGTGTAAACAAGCTTTGCTTATGCTTCAGCTTGACACCACATGGCTGAAAGGTAAATCCCAAGGAGGAACACCTGGTGCTTTTTCTGTTATCTCTCCATCAGCCTGTGGTTTGTGTTGTGTTCATGGGTACCACTGGGAAATCTCTCTTTCCATGCTTGTTTAAAGAGAACTGCAGATCAAGGTAATAGACCAATGTTGGTTTATGACACCATCTTGTTTTTGTCCGGAAACCAAGACAGGAGCGTGCCTTCGTATTCTGATTGTAAGCTTCCAGATGTAACAGTACAGGGCCCTTACTTCTTAGGTTTTTGCAAAACATCATGCTGTAGGCTGGTTATGGTATGATACAGTTTGATGGCTGTAAATTATTTCCAGACAGTGATCCCCTCTATTGGCAAGTGCAGACCCCTCGGGTTTTGTGTATTTATCAGAGGGGTTTTGATACCCTCCCTGCCTCCCTCGTTAATCAGTATCAGAAAGCGACAGCATGCTTGCATCTTCACCTGTTTGACGCAGACAAGTGACTGATCTCCAGGCCTCCAGATATACCAAGGCGGGCTGAAAATCCCGTTTGGCAGGCTCTTTATTCAGATCCACATTGATCTCCTAGAGCCGAACTTTTAGCAAATAGTGAAAAGCTGCTGGTTCTGCAGATGAAGAAAGTAGAAAAGTCTTGTGGAGAAACCATAAAAAGGGAACCGAATTCTCCAGGACTGAGGATCTCAGTCAGACGCCAGAACAAAGGTCTGTTTTAGCAGTGGCCTATTATTGATAAAGGCAAGGAGAGCGGAAGGAAGTATAGACACCAAGCAGGGTAGGGAAGCCCCCTATAATGGCCGTATTGTGTTACCCAGACTAGAGGCAACCTAAATGGGAGGGCTCATCCCCTGTCTTGCCTTACCTGCTCCTGGTTGCCAGTTTGGTCTTGTAGTTAGAGTGTCGGAGTCCTGTCAGGTAGTCTCCTGGTTCAAGTCTGCCCTCTTCCATGAACCCAGTGGGGTAACCTTGGGCTAGTCACAGATCTCTTTCCGACCTCCCACAGCCCCACCTACCTCACAGGGTGTCTGTTGTGGGGAGAAGAACAGAAGCTTTGCCAGCCGCTTTGAGTCCCCTTGAGTGGGTGAGAAAAGCAGGGTAGAAAAGCCAGCTCTGCTTCTGCTTCACCGCCACACCTGGACTTCTTGAGTATCTTTCTGCCTCTGAGATTTCTCCTTTGCCTCTGTCACAGGGTTATACATCTTTCTGGAATGACTGCATATCTTCAGGTCTCCGTGGAGGTATCCTCATTGAGCTGGCCATGCGCGGGAGGATACAACTCGAGCCGCAGACAATGAGGAAGAAGCGCCTGCTAGACCGGAAGGTGAGCCTTTTTCCTCACGCTTGTGGTGTGAGCCAGGCAGGGGCGTCTCTCTCTCTCTCTCTCTCTCTCTCTCTCTCTCTCTTACTCCTGCTGTCTTTGTACACGTGCATTTCCCCTTTTATTGCCCTCTCCTAGGTCCTTCTAAAATCCGACGCTCCAACTGGCGATGTGCTTCTAGATGAAACGCTCCGGCATCTCAAAGCTACGCAACCTGCTGAGACGGTGCAGAGCTGGATCGAACTGCTGACAGGTCAGTGACATATTGCCAGTGCTTTGTGCAAAGCAGCTGGACCTCTCCTGCAGGCTCTACAGAAGGTTTCCCCCCAAATAATTGGATTCCTTCTCTGTACTTATAATAGCCCGCCTTTGTAAAATGCTCAGAGGTTGAGGGTGACGCACAACTCCTCAGATTCATAGAATCATAGAGTTGGAAGGGTCCTCCGGGGTCCTCCAGTCCAACCTCCCTAAATCATCCCGGATAAAGGTATGTGCAGCCTCTGCTTGGAGACCTCCAGCGAAGGAGAGCTCACTGCCTCCCGTGGCAACCTGTTCCACTGACTGGTCGCCCTCATTATCCGGAAGTTTTTCCTAATATCTCATCTGCATTGACTCCCTTGAAGTTCCATCCTGTTGTTTTTAGCCCTCCCATATTGTGCAAGTGAGAATAGGGGCGATTCCTCCGCATGTGAGAGCCCTTGTTTTATGAGCCATTCCTTCCGCAGCATTTCAGGAGACAGACATCCCTGCCATAAATTCATTCTGCAGGTCTGTCTCTTTTCCCCATATCAGTCTTTCTCTTTGTCCTGTTCCACTGCAGGTGGTCAGTTTTCTTTACCAGCGGGCAGATCTGCATAGCAGAGTCCTCTCAGGAGTGACTTCCAGTCTTGAAATGCTGCAGTTTCTTTGCTCAATAAACAGGCTTCCACTTTCAGAGTTAGAGTTGGTGGCTGAGCGTGAGCAGGGGCTTTTCTCTGGAGGTGACCAGAGTGTGGAATGCATTCCGCCATGGTGTGCCATGGGCTGGACACCTCATGACTGTCCAGACTCCCGAATTTTTCATCCTTATGTCCCAAGGCGGAGAACAAAGCAATAACTTAGTAGTACTGAAGAGTTAAATGTCTCCACAGTTCATGAGGTGGCCCCTAAAACTCCATGCTTTTCTACCACAGTCCAGGGTAGGCAAAGGTGTCATTACTAACCTGTGGAAGTTGAGATGTGCTAGAAAGAAATGGAAAGGATTTGCCCACTTGTGGCTTCTCTGGAGAGCAGATCCTGGCGACAAGCGAGCCGCAGATACTTGAAATCCTGCACTTCCCCCTAGGTGAGACCTGGAACCCCTTCAAGCTGCAGTACCAGCTCCGCAACGTCCGCGAGCGGATCGCCAAGAACCTCGTGGAGAAGGGGATCTTGACCACTGAGAAGCAGAACTTCCTCCTCTTTGACATGACCACCCACCCCGTCACCAACACCACGGAGAAGCAGCGCTTGGTGAAGAAACTTCAGGAGAGCGTCCTGGACAGGTGGGTCAATGACCCTCACCGGATGGACAGGAGGACGCTGGCGCTCTTGGTCCTGGCCCACGCTTCTGACGTGCTGGAGAACGTCTTCACCAGCCTGGTGGACGAGAAATACGACGTAGCCATGAACAGATCCAAGGACCTTCTGGAGAGAGACCCTGAGGTGGAGGCCGCCAAGGCGAACGGCACAGAGATGATCTGGGCTGTCCTGGCGGCCTTCAACAAGTCCTAAATGGTCCTGGTCAGGAGAGATTGCTCTGAGTGGACTTCACCCCGTCTCTCTAAGCCCGGACCTTTCATTCTGTGGGATTTTCTCAGATTCCTTGGTGGCTCACAGCTGCCACCGATCCTGGGCACCACGGGGCAGCATTCGGCGGTAGGAACGCCCGTGTCTCCATCACCACCATCACCATGTCCTCCTCCTTAGATTTGGGGACCAACTGAAAGAATGAGCAGAGAAGATTGTGTGCTGCCCCCCGACACTTTTTTCCTGTTTTGTTTTTCTTCCCTGCCACCTCAAGTTAAAATGAAGGTCTGTGTTGTTAGAAATTGTTTGAGCAGTCTTTCTGCCTTTACTTCTTGAACGTGCTGTACCTCCGATTCCCCGCTTCCTCTCCCTTCCTTAGTGGTTTCTAGCAAAGAGTGACTTGGACGTTTGGGTTCAGGATTTTTGTTTGTTTCTGATCCAAAAACTGCAGCCTCGTTTTTGCTGTTCCCTCCCCCCCCCCCCCCCCCCCCGGTTTTCTTGTGCTGTTTTCTTTGTGTTTGTTGGAGAAGAACATTACAGCACAAACCTCTATGCAATCCCTTGTGGTTCTTTTCATTCAGTTTTCAGTTCCTTCTCTTTTCCTCGATTACAAACCATTGATCAAATGCAAAGGAAGTTTGTAAACACGCGGTCTGTACCTTGTTTCCCAGTTGTTGGGTTGCAACTCCTAGAATCGTTTCTGGACTCTCACCAAGCTGGGTAGCGGTGATGGGAATAGAGTGGCACTGTGGCTGAGCAGCATCAGTGAATTTTCTTTGGGCTAATGGCAAATTAAGGGTCAGATCTAAATTTGGTTGCCCGGAGTATCCCTTGAGATCACTGGGGCAACACTTTTCACATTCAGTTTTCAGGGAATTCTGAGTTATTCTCGTTTTATACTAAATAGACTTACATAAGCCACATTCTATGTTTTTTGTTATTGAAAACCAGATTTTCATCACCATAAACCTAGTTGTGGAAGAATGAGACTCCCCTGCTTTTGGACAGATAAAAGTTGAATTCAACAACATTTGGTACGTATTCATTGCATAAGAGGATCCCTGTAGAGATGTGGACAAATGTTCTAAACATTTGAAATTGGATCAAGTTCGATCAAATGTGGACATTGGAATTTGAATACAATATCTACACATTCGAATTTAACCATTCAGACAAATTTCCAATGTTCCAAAACATTCGTTCAAATGATTCAAAACATTTGAATGTGCAGATTCCTATGTATTACATACATATCTGTACGAATCTCATACATATCTGTAATCATTTGCGCTGATAGTACAGGATGAAAACGGGATGCATACGAAATGCATACAGATACATATAACACATAAGAATGTTGTCAACGTTCGTATCTTATGATTTGAATCTAACATTTGAATGAATAGATTTGAATGTATTGGATTCAGGGTGGATTTGATTTAAATCAAACTGATTTAAATAATTTAAATCACTACTCAGTAAGGCTTGATTTAAATCATAGTTTCTACATAAGCTAATTCTTGCTACTTTAATATGCAAGTAAATGAAGATTTTTAGAATAACAACTTTTCATATTAGTTTTTTTATCCCGAGTTTAATAGGTTAATCATTCATATTTGGACACAACTTTTCTGTTGTACTTAGGAAGGAGAAAAATAATCATTACCTTAATAATAACAATTTAAATAGATTTATTCAACTGAAACAATAACACTACAGCATATGTTATTTGCTTAAACAAACATCCATGTTTGTTAACTAATTTGGCTAAACAATATATATATATTAAGAAACTTAGACTGTCAGCCCAGCTTACACATGAAAAACTTAAATACTGTCCTCAAAAAGCATTTTATTTTTAAAAAATCCGATTTTAAAAAAATCCGATTTATTTTTATTTTTTTAAAAAAATCATTGATCTTTATCCACCCTGATTGGATTTGAATTGTTTTTTGTTGCATTTGGATTCTAAATATTCGAATCAGATCAAATGATTAGATATTCAATTTGACTCGAATTCGAATCCAAAAAATCTGTGCCCATCCCTAGATCCCTGCCAGACGAAGGCACAATCCATCTAGGGCAGCAGGAGCCCACCAGTTGATTCTGGGCATTTCAGAGACAGGCAAAGCCGTCACCTGGCCTCCTTTCCACGCCAACGGCCTCCAGAGGCACCCCGACTGTCCCTCCTACCTGGAGACAGTGCAAAGGCCTCTGTGAACGTTTCTAACGCTGTCTTGAAGCTGCTGCCACAACTCTTGTGGGAGAAGATTCCATAGACCAGTGACCCTCTGGGTGAAAAACTATTTCCCCTTCCCAGTCCCAATTCTCCTCTCCATCATCTTCATTGAGTCCCCCATGGCGCTCCCTTTTCTTAAATTTTATATTTCAAGCCTGCAGAGACCTAGACCTTGCAGTCTGATTTCATCAGGGATTTTGTTCCAGCCCCTTAATCGTTCTGGTTGCCCTTTCCTGCACCTTTTCCAGTTCCACATGATCCTTTCTGATACACGGTGACCAGAACTGTACACAGTATTCCAAGTGTGGCCTCACCATAGATTTCTAAAGAGGCAAAATGGCACTTGCTGGCTTGTTTTCTGTTCCCTTCCTAAATAGCCCTAGCATTCGAGTTGCCTTTTTTCACTGCTGCTGCGCACCGGGTTGTCCATCTGTCACGGATGTGGAGGTTTTCACATTCTCTTTCTGTTTTTACTGCTCTTAACTACGTAATGTCATTAGCAAACTTGGCTCTCTCATTACTCATCCCTACTTCTAGATCATTTATCAGTGAATTAAAAATCATGAGTCTTAATATCGAACTTGGAGGACCCCACTGTGTGAAGTGGCCGTTTATTACTACCGTTTATTATTATTATTATTATCTGTTTCTTTAGCCGATTGTCATCTTATTCCATGATGCTACAACTGATGAGTCAACAGACTTCTAAGGAGCCTCCTGAAGACCAGGCACACGCGGTCAACTGCCCCCCCCCTTTATCCATGCGTTAATTAATGCTCTCAAAGAATGATTAGTGTGCCTGTGCCATATTTTTGTGGCCATAAGAAAATCACATTTAGAGTTTGCTGCCCTTCTGCTTTGACACGCCCTCAAGAATAACACCTGGGACTCTTCCAGAGAAAACCTGCCCAGGTTCAAGAAAGGTTGGAGGTTCAATAGCTCAGCAAAGGCAGAACAGAAAAATCCCAGAACAACTTGAAAAGTTCTCTGTTGTGGGGATCAGGTGTAGCCAGGTTAGCAGGAGGGCATCCAGGCAGCCGTGGCGGTTGGGTTGCCGGCTGGAAGTTTTGTGCCCCTCAGGGAAGACGAGGGGCAAGAGAATTTCCTGGGGGAATTCTGGATGGAGGATCGGGAGATGAGTACCTGTTGGGTCGTGTTTCCTTTGTGATTTTATCTGATAACTTACAAATCAAAGCTTTTATATGGAGCAACGTGGGAAGCGTCTCCATTCGAGCACCGGTGCTTTGGTCTTTGGACTTCAGTCCTTTGGGTTCTGAGTAGCCACCTCTCTTGCTGCACAGTGCTTGCTTGTGGAGGGCAGATGTGGCAGGAAGCGACAGGCGTCCCCCCAGGACTGGGCTGCACATCCCACACACCCGCGGCAAGGCAAACAAATACTCTCTTCACCATTAAAAGCTCAAAAGCTACGCTGTATTTCAATTCAGGACATTTACTTTTTGTGAATAACATTTCACCACGAACAGATACAGGATGAGGTATCCAAGAAGAAGAAAGAAAGAAAGAAACTTTGGTATAAAATGTACAGCTTTTTAAACTTTTGTTTTCCATTTTCTGGTTTACAGGCCAAAAAAGACTTTGGTTTTTCTTGCCCTCTCATTCTTTCATTTGCTCATTCGCTCGCTCTTTTTTAAAGTTAGCACAATTGACAAACATAAGAAACATTCAATTTATTAATATATAGTAATGCACTGCTTTGCTTAAAAACATGACCACACCACTCAGCTTCCACCGAGCAGAGGCAGGGAAAGGGGGGAAAGAGAGCAGGGATGGGGGCAAAACTATGTTGCTGTCGTCTCTGTAGGGGTTCCACGATTTCTCTCTTTTCCCTTTAAGTTCTCATTGCTCCTCTGCCTCCAAAGAAGAAATTTTGTGTCCAGAAAGCAGGATGCTGGACATCCTTAATATTAGGTTCACGTCCTTCTGTGCATTCTGCCTGCAGAGGAGGGCGGCTGCCGTCCTTCGGGGACGGATGGTAGCATAGTCATTGGCAGCTTTTAAAAGTTTTCAAATAATGTGACAAGCGTTTGTTTTCCTAAGGAATGCAACCTTATTTCCAAAACACACACAGACACGCTCTGCCCACTTTAAAATAGTTCACAGAGAGCTGAAAGGGGCTTAGGGGAGGAGCCTCTTCATTCCTACCATTGGAAAATATTATCGCTAAATGAAAAGGGGAATCGCTGAGCCAAGGAATAAGCTGGTTTTCAAGAGCTGTTTCCAAGTCCAAAATGTTGGATCTTGCAGTGTTTGGAAATCATGTGTTTCTCGGGCTTTGGTTAAGGTGGGTGATTGTGTGAAGGAAAAAGGCAAATCCAGTGTGCACAAACCGGAGAATCTGCCAGTCTCCCCAGTTGTGTGTTGGAGCACAGCATCTTCTCTTCAGCACCTAGGTTCTTTGGAATGTCACTGCAATGCACCTCTTCCTAACTAATTGGATTGTTCAGAATACTGCAGCAAATTTTCTGCTGTTGGGAATAGATGGTCCCTCTTACTGAGGCCTGTAACTCTCGTTTTTGTTTCAGGGTAAGGCAGTGTTTATTGCAGTTGTGTGCCATGCAAAGAGGAGTTCTGCTTTGTCAAATCCGCCATCTCCCTAGAGATTGTCAGAGACCTGCTGACTACACGGGGAAATTGGTGGCCTCCACAACCAAGGGTTGGCCGGCTGCACGGATGTGTTCTTGCCAGAGAAAGTGCATGGATGTTTTCCAAGGCTTCTTCCGCTTCCCAGACTCTGTCATTGAGTCCGGCCGGGCAAGGATGCCATGCAGAAGGGAAGGAAGGCATCTCTCACGCCCTTGGGCATCCCCTTTCAGAAGCTGTGGCTGCTGCCGTGAGCCCAGTGTGCTTTTAGGCATAACTCACCTTGGAGCGGGAACTTTGTGTCAGGTTACCGCTGAGCACCAAAGAAGGGATCTGCATGGGGAAAAATTCACATCCATTTTGCTCTCGAATAGAAAATCTGATAATGAGTTACGTTGTTGAATGGTTAAATCAAAGAAACTGGATTTTTGAATTCGTTTTTGAACTTTTTTGGTGATTTCCCCCCCCCCCCCATTTTCATGACCCCCAACAGCGTGAAATACGAACACCTGCTCAAATTGTTCATTTTTGCAAGAAGAAAACTATTCCTCTTTGATTGAATTTTTGAATATTCAAAAACCCAGATTTTGATTCGAAGTGAATGTCTGCAAATTTGAAAAGTTCGTTTGAACTTGAGAATGCGGACATTTGAGTCAATGCCATATTTGAGAGTACGTGGGGATGGCTGGATTGACAAAACACCCTGTGGGATTCCTGCTGTTTAAAGCAAAATGCGCGGTCACCAAGGCACCTTTCCCTTTAAAGCAGGAGCAAAGAGCTGCGCAGCCATGGAGGTGGAGGTGGTCGCCTTGTCCACCTGAGTCCAACGTCTTTCTGCAAGTTGCATTGGAGCGCAAAGCTGGCGGAATGGACGGGGGACCCTGCCCATGTCTCGGCTCTCGCTGGCCTCCAGAGGCTAAAGAGGGCTAAGAGAGAGAGCTAGAAACCACGTTCAGTAAGGGACATCCCAAATATGTGCTGCAGGCTGGACGTGTTGAGGTGAGAGGTGACCGGAGGGCAGAGAACTAGCAAAGAAATGGTTGCTACCGCTGGAAGGGGCGCTATCTACGTTGCTCTGAGGAAGGGGGCCGGTGGGGTGGGAGAGTCAGGCCACCTGCTGTCTGCTTCTCTTAGGAACCACTGGCTGGGCAGCTGCCCCTTGGAATGCCGTGGCCTAGGACCCTGGAGGCCCTCGAGGGCCCTTCTGTGCTCATGTGGTTACTCCACCTCCTGCCCAGGACAGCCCCAAGGCTTCAGTGGACCCTCAAATTCTGTTTTGATCGACTGCTCCGTATTACTGGTAAAGGAAGAATTCATTTCCCTTCCTTTTTAACGGCGGAGCAACAATATTGTTTTAAAGCACACTGTTCTGTATTTTTAAAGTATTTCTTTTCAAGGGCAGAAAATATTCAGAAAATCTCTTAGAAAGGTAAGTTATTCTTAAAAAAGAAAAAAGTAAAACCAGCAGAATTTAAGAGGAGTAAGTGATGTGTTCCCATAAAGTGGCACATTCTGTATGGCTTTTCCTACACAAAAGGGGATTTTTTTAAAGAAATCCTTCCTTTTTTGGGTGCCGGGACAGCCCAGTGGTTTTGCTGGTCTGTTTTATGATGGCAGATGTTTAACATCTCAAAGGTGTGTTAGTGGCACAAGAGAGCTGCGGCTCAGAGGTGCAACCAGGAACCTAGAAAAACGACATATCTGCCTTGCCTGATCTGCGCTGTTTTTTTTTTTCTTTCCTGGAATCAACTTTTATGTGGGAGTGAACCAAGGCTGGAATGAGCCTTTTCATTTTGCTTCAAACGAAGCCTCTCCAAACCACTGGGGGAAAAGAAATCATTCTGACTGCCAAAAGTCACAAGATCTGACTCCTGACGAAATGTTCCGAAGACTTCTGAAGGCCACCTGGAAGAGGCCAGCCTGTTTCGACAAAAGTTCGAATGAATTGGGGTTGGGACCGTTGGAACAAACTGGAAAGCCAGCGCCGTGGGCAAAACGTAGCCTTGCAAAGCGGCCGACTGACTCCCCGGATGTGCCGTTGCCTTCCGGCTCCTCCTTGGAAGGGCGCTGGACGTTTCTTTAAAACCGGACATCTCTGTCCTCACTTTGCTCTTGTGCGATTTGGGGCCTGTAAGAAAGGACCTTCCAAACACCTAACCCTGTGGAGTAATCACTAAAGTGCATTTTATTAGTAACATCCGTGGGGTGGGGTGGGGTGGGGTGGGGTGGGGTGGAAGGGGGCAAAGGAAAATGTTTCATGACAAATTTGGGGGTTTGGTCCCCGGACCAAGGTGGGAAGGCCGCCGCCCCCTCTGTCCGGAGCAAGCTGAGAGTTCTGACACAAACAGTACTTTGAGAAGAAGCCATGCAAAAAATATATAGAAATATAGATATATTACGACACGCACACCCACCCACACATTCTCAAACACATGTGCACCCAACGTGGCTGCACAAAAGACTCCTTTGCAAAACGAAAAACAGAAAAATCATCTTTGGTATCATTTGGTGCAAGAGACAAAGTGAGGTAGAATTTTTTTTGTTTCGGCAATTTCGACAAATTCCAGACAGGGGACACCCGACGGGGACGAGGTGGGGTCACCATTCACACGTAGGGGGCGTAGGGCATGGCCGTGCCACTGGGATCTGTCATCGTGTGGACAGCCGGTTGGCGAGAAGCAAAGCTGGCTATGGCAATATGGATGAAGGCCGGCTCCCGAGGCATATGGCTAATCATTTGCATTTGGTAAAACACCTTAAAAGAGGTTGAAAGCGGTTCCCTTTATCCAAACAATGTTCCTGCCCGTTGGCATTCTGGGAGTGGAAGCGCTTGCCGTCTTCCGGAACCCAAACAAGGTCTGGTTCATGCCACTGGCTGTGGCTGCGTCCTGAAGCCCCGTCACGGCGTTTGAATAAATGTTGGTTGAATAAATGTAACTTGTGCGGCAAATAGTTCTTCAGCTGCAAAAATTTGGCGTGGGATAAATGCACATATTTTCAAAGCTCTCGTTGAAAACTGGGTTCTACCAGAATCCTACAAAGATCTACACCCACCTATATTCCAGGAGTCCAAAAAAAAAAAAAGGTATGAGGGGCATCCCTTGGAAGAAAAAAACCACATTCCTCTGTCTGCATCCTCAGTGAGTCAAACGCAGAAAAATCAAAATCTTCAGCTCTGGGGGCCGCATGGGGACATGATGTCACATTTGCTTGACAACCGTATAAGAGCCGTTTTCCAGCAGCGGTTCGGGGTACCCCTCCCTCCCTCCTTATCTAATTACCGGGAGACCAAGATGGTGGGACAGATGACAAGAGTTGGTTGTTGACAAATGGTACCATTGTCAAAAGGAACCAGAAATTTAAGGGAATTTGTAAGCGGATCTCATATAGTTGATCTTGTTTTAACCCTCATCAGTGTGCAGTTTGGGGGTGGCGGGGTTGATTTGTGTCCCACATGTTTTTAATCTCTTCAACCACCCCATTTATATTATTGATCTGATTTATTTTTTTACCCAGGGGAAAATGTAAAATCGCTGCGTCATCACGCTTTTCAAGCTGCAACCAAAAGGTCGATGTCTGCAGTTTTCCTTGGCTGGGATACAAATTCTCCCATCCATAGTGGTCGAGATTATGAAACAGCACAGGCGTCTTTTCTTCTAGAAATATGTATGGACAGCAACTCGTGGTCACACCTTCCCTTTAGAACTTCTTCAGCGCATCTTCTGGTCGCAATGCTCAGACCTTTCCATTTCTATCCATTTTATCTGTGGATTTTCCACACTCCACTTGGACTTTTCAAGGTGGAAAGTCCACAAATAAATAGAAATGAAGAGGCGTGAGTGTTGTGATCAGAAGATGGACTGGAGAAGGTTTAAAGGGAAGGTGTAATCATGACCTCAGTCAAGCTTCAGGTAAAGTGTTAAAATAGAAGGAAAATAAAGATATTTTCATCTTTCAATGCCATTCCACATATTATTGAAGGCCTTAATGCCCAACGTGAAAGGGAGGATGAACTATTAAGGCCTCCTCACCACATTTTAAAACAATCCCTCCTTGCCCTTCCAGAACCAATCTGCAAACTGAAATTCCTTGACGTTGCTGCTGCTTTAAATTTGGCAATCCAGTTCTTCCAACTTTTTTTTTAAGACATCTGTTAAAGAAAAGGGAAAAACTTAGGGAAAGGAGACAATAGAAATGGTGAGGGAGAGCAATTGCTTGCAAAACTATGCACAGTAGGAGAAATGTGGGTTTGGAATAGTAATTTTAGGCCCCTTCATAACCACAGCAGATTTTTTTTTTTTTTTGGGGGGGTGTTCCACTAGCACTAGAGTACCCAATGCGTCCTTAGTGGGTACTCTAGTGCTAAGTGGAAAAAAACCCCTGGAGAGAAACCGAGACCTTGCCGAAATAGTCCATCTTATTAAGAAAGAGGCTTAGAAGGCACAAACTCCAAGCACACCCAAGACCTGACAGTCCTTCGCTGGGCTCACGCCTTTTTGTTCCCATCCTGAGACTCTTTTATGACTTTTTTAGGTCTCCACCCCTCTCTCTCACGTTAGGCGAAAGGGAAGGCAAATTCATGCAGAATTCTCCCACTATAGCCCAGTTCAGCACCTTTCGCCCTCTTCCCCGATCACACCCCAAAAATGATTAACCCTCTATGATGGTTTGAGACCTGGAAAAATCAGCATTTGGGAAATTCCAATTGAAGGGATGAAAGTCCACTAAACGGGTTGGACTAAAAATGGTGAGCGGTGGGTTCCAAGGAGGGATTAAAGCGACGATGTGACCGTGGCCCTGGTGCGGCTGTGTTCACACCCAGGCTTTAATCCAGCTTCCGCCCACTTTCAGAGCACCTTCCGTCCACACGCCAGCAAAGTGACCAGTCATTTTCTTTCGAGTTTATCTAGCCCAAACATGAATTTTTTGAGTCAGATAATGCCGAAAGCGAGCAGGGTGCTTCTCTGCTGGTCCATCACCTTGCTCCAAAAGCGGAGGCGTCGGTATTTGGAAGAGACTTTTCTTTCCTCCCTGTGTCTTCCACCCCCTTTCAATATCCTTCCGTAGAGAAAGGCCCCGTCCAGACGGGGAATGTAGTGCCACTGAGCTCCCACTACGCTTGAGTTGCTCTTGCATCTGAGACAACCCTGCACCATAGAAAGCCCTACATTTCCCAAAAGACACATGAAGATACTATGTAACGGCCTGGCTGGCTCTGAAATGCTGCCATTGAGGAAGATGCCATTGTCTGGCAAGAGTAGAGACAGACTGGATGGGCAATCATTAAGAAAGCACGATTGATCCAGGATAAATACCGGTCCAAGTTAGATTCTGGGTGTGATTTTAAATTTGATTGCATAAGGTTTTTAGAACTTTTATATCGATATATCTTCATATGTATGAATTCCTCAAACTTATCTGTATATATTTATATTCTGAGGCGACCCGACCGTAGCCCTTTCCCCTGAGAAGTGCTAGACGCTATTTTTGGAAATCCCAGGGCTGCTTGCGGATTCCCCAGGCATTGCACTTTTTAACCACCTTCTGGACGTTGCTGCTGCACCCCAATCCACTGTGCACGCGCAGAGGCCAAAACAGGCGCCCACGCATTTGGGACTCCTTAATGACCAGATGCGTGCGTCAATAAAATGCGCAAAGACAGCGACGGGTGCAGGAATCGGTAACCGCAGAGGGAAAATTTCTGCCGCCATTGCCCCTAGTGGGATATCAATGGCAGGTAATCCAGGTTAGCGACGGGCATGAATTTTTTTCATTTGAATTGAATGTCAACATTCAAGTCGATTCGAATGTTTACAAATGCTAAAAACCCCAATTCAGATCCTTTACGTTCGAATCTATTCGTTCAAATGTTAGATTCGTATTGAAAGATACGAATGTTGCAACATTTGTATGTGTTATACGTATCTGTACGCATTTTGTATGCATCCCGTTTTATCCCGTATTACAAGTGCAAATGTATACAGATACGTATAATATCACATATGTATCTGTACGTCTGAATGATTCGAATCATTCAAAGGAATGTTTTGGAACCTCCGAAATCCGTTCTCATGCCTACATTCGACGGTGTCCGCATTTGTTGGCTTTGAGTAGAACTTTTGACTCTCCGTGCCCATCCCTGGTCCAGGCGCCCCCATACTCTGCACCCCGATGGTTCTGGTGCTCCTGATCTGAAACAGAATTGCTGCTCGGAGTTTCCTTTCCATTCGGCAGCTTGCCCAGAACTGCGGTTCACGCAGAGACGCAACCGGTGGGCCTTCAGCAGATCCCACACAGCCAGGGGAGGCTCCGGGATTAGACTCTTTCCCGGGGGAAGAAAGGTTCCTCGCGAAGCCCTGCATTAAACGTGCGCTTAGCTGCCTCTCGCTTGGGGAGCATGCGCGTAGCTTTCCACCTCCTCTCCAAGGCTCCGTCCGCAATAAACTCTCCGCGGCTCGCCTCGCAAGCGAGGAAAGAGTGCCGGGCCAAGCCCTACCTGCGCATCTCCCTTCAGACGAAAGGTCAAGGGGGAACCCGCAGCTTTGAAGGGCTGGAGTAATTAGCAGGGCCAGCCGAGAGCCAGTATCTGCAGCTGGCTGGGGGCAGGTTTAAGCAGCCGACGTGTGCCAGAGTTGGTGCAAATAGCTTTGGGGATCCGTTTCATCCACAGCCTGGGCTAAGATGACCAAGAACGGAAAGGTCTCTCTTAAAGGGCACTGAGTGGACCAAGAGGGTTGCCAACAGCCAGGTAGGCAGGTCTGCAAAAGCAAGAATGGGGCACTTGCAAACGCTAGTACAAGCCCTCCCTTCCCCTGCAGGTCCATGGACCTACGCGTATCGTGGACGCGTGCTCCGGGCGCCACCATCTTGCTTCCAGGTGCCGACACCAGTGCATACGTACAAGCACCGTTCCCGGGATAACAGTGACTCGCAGTCCAGGTCACGCGATGTGCCAGTGCGCTTATGCGGCGCCTCACACGATCCTGCAGCACTTGGATGAGGTGTGAATGCTCCGGCACTGGTTACAGGTAAGTGCGTTCCTGCACAGAAAAGGCGTTTCTGAGTTGGAAGCAGCCCCCCCCCGGTGCCGATGCTCCGCCTGGGAGCGCACTGGAAGCAGACTCCAGACGGGATCGCAATAGCACCATTGTGGCACTGCCATGGTCTGGTCACCCCACCGTAGACCTGCTTATTTGCCCCTAAAAAGCCCTGAAAACTATTGCTGGAAAACCCAGCCCTGCACCGGTGTTGGGTTTTCGAGCAATGGCGTTCTTTTAGCAACGGACATGCCCTTCTGGATGGAGCAGCACACGTGGGCAGGCTGAAACAGCTGACTGTGCATGAGCAGATCCAGGAATTCAAAGGCAGCCAAATTACCCAGACTGTGTGCAACTCCAGTCGCAGGAAGATGGGGCCATCAGGACAGAAAGCCGTCATAGCAGAGGAGCAAGACACCCCCCCCATTGCTTTCTCCCGGAATATTGGGTGGCGTCTGGAGGCGGCCGGAGCCTCCGCTTCCAGTCCAGCATCTCTGCACTCTCTTCTGCCATGACACCTGCTTTGACCCTCATTTGGCTGCCTTGGGAAAGCGGACGGTTCCTGTAAGGACACGAGCTTCCTCGGTTCCCTTCCTTTGCCCTCGCAGAATCTCACTGCCCGCCACAACCAATTTCACTCAACTCGGTGAGCGTCTGTGAACTCCAAGCCCAGAACTGAGCATGCGTGCGAGAGAAAGCTGCCGTGTCTCTCTTTTTGGTCTGGTGCGTGAATTGCACGGAAATACTCTTGGGATGTCCACTGCGCATCGGTTGTGCTGCACTCTCTATCGACTGCGGCAATACACTAGTGTATAAAACTCAAACGTTTTTCCCACTGATAAATACAGGCCTGCCTGTGCCTCAGTGAAGCCCTCTGAGCTGTGCCACCACCTCCAGCAGTTAATGGGCCTTCTTGGGGGTGGCCCCCCAGCACCTTCACTACATAGATTTAGATGTTCTCTCTACCTCAGCCTTTAGTTAATCTGGATAGGTCGTCTGCTCTGACCACTGTCCTTTTAATCCTATTTTATTTTATCTTAGCTCTGGTTTTAATGCATTCTAGCTTTGCTTTTTGACTTCCTGGGTACTCTTTTTATCTGCTATAGGCCGTCCTGAGGCCGTATGGTTTAGGGTGGGCTATACATAAACATGTCAAATCTTAATACACATTTTTAGGTCTCACAGGCATCAGGCTAATGTCAGGATGCCTTTAGCCAGTGCTGGAGGGGAGCTGAGTAGAAAGGGGAAGCTGGCTCTGCACTTCTGCCGTGCTTTCAGCTCACCGCTTGTCTGGCGAAGTCTCTTGGCATCACAAAAGACTTCTGGGAGCTGTGACCGTTTCCTTCCTTTAGTCTCTGTGTGTATCCCAGAATCCCTTGCAGCACTAAGCCAGACTTAGTTAATCACGATTACTTGGATAATCCGGAATGAAACACTTTTGACGCATTTTATTCCAGATTATCCATGCATAAAATGTGCCCTTTGCTCCAGATTATCCAAATAAAGTGGATTAAGTAAGTGCTGGACGAATAAAGCTTTAATACTTGCTAATCAGCCTAGTGAGCCAGTTTGGTCCAGTGGTTAAGGAGCTAGACTTTTATCTGGGGATACCGGGTTTGATTCCTCCAATCCCGCACGAAACCAGCTGGGTGACCTTGGGCTAGTCACAACTCTTATCTGACAGCCCCACCTACCTCACAGGGTGTCTGGGGAGAAGAAGCTTTGTCAGCCACTTTGAGTCCCCTTAAATAGGTGAGAAAAGCCAAGTAGAAAAACCAACTCTTCTTCTAATTAAAATTCTGCTGAATTGGGGGTGGCTGAATTAGTCTTGAATGTCCTCCCTCCAAAGGAAACTGTGGGTCAAAATGGCAAACCCAGCTTCCCCCTTGGCTATTTTCTGTACTTTTAATTTTCTAGAATTGCCATCTTCACTCTCCCCCAATCACAGGATCCAGAGGGATGTCTCCACAGTTCTCCTGAAGACCTTTATCTGGGCGGTGGGTAACCCTGACTCTTCCCCTTGGTCTTGGCTTAAGTGGGCAAAGCTAGTTATTGGTGCTAAAAGGAAACCGCCCCTGGAACTGCATCTGACCTCCCCAGTAGTATTTGGTTACTTTAGGCTGGTCTAAATCGGATAGTAGGAATGGCCAAACCACAATAAATTTCATTTTTCATAAGATTCTCGGGTCTAATTCCCTCCTGCCTACGAAACGCCTCTGAATCCTCTTTGGATCTGCTGCAGACGTAACTGGACGGCCACTTTCCCGTCTCCCCAGGTTCACAAATAGAAGGAAGCTTCGAGCAAATGTATAGAAGCATTCGAATACCGGTCTTTGAATGTAGCCAGTATCTGATTCTAATTCAAATATCTGAATTTAAAGGAAAGCGATGAATATTCGTGCCCTTCCTTCCCTTATTTCTCTGCCAGGCTGTGGGGTGTTTTTGAATGAACCAATAATTCTCATACGTACATTTTTGCACATTACATGGTCCGTCTGTTTGCAAGCAATTTCTCCTGCTCTGGCACGTTGCAAATATCTTTTCCCTTAAACACCCATTTCCAAGCAATTATTTCTCTGCAAATTCACCTTGTGAGCATTTTTCCCCCCTACAAAGAACCATATCAGAAAACGGCAAGAGATGCGCGCTTGTAAAAGCACACTGAAATCTCAGTGCGGAGACTGGTTCAGGAAGAGCGAATTTTGTAAATATTCACTTAGAGAAGCAGAATAAATTCCTGTGGAAACGAACTTTTGCTGTTCAAGGGTGGCGGTTTTGCAAGAACTGGACTTGGCCACATCGTCTGTGATTCTCGCTATTTGTTCAGTATTTCAGTAATAGCAGAACGGGGGACAGAGAGGCTGCCAAGACCTTCTTGCCTGGTTCATGCGCTTTGAGCTCCTTCAGGATCCGCACCGCCAAGGCTTCAACCTGACAATAACTTCTCAGAGATCTAGAAGTTCTGAGAGCCCAAATGGATCGCTTGGAGCCCAATGATCCTGAAGACTTTTCATTGGAAAGGGACCAGAGCCAGAGTTGCACTTCCATGTTTTTGATCACAGTGGCGGCCAGATACCCCACTAGAAGACGACAATGAGGGAAAATCACCCTCTGCGATTACGGCTTCCTAGCTAGACGGCGTCGTGGCCAGCACCGTCTTCGCACTTATACTGGTGTGCACATGCGGGCATTCAGGAATCCGGCGCACGGCGCACGGCCAGACCTCCGTCTAGAAGGTCAGTAAAAAGTGCTGTTGCTGGAAAACTGCAACCAGCACCGGGTTTTCCTACAACAGTTTCTAGTGCTTTTTAGGGAGGGAAATAGACTGCGATGGGGTCACCTACAAAACCCACCATGGCACTGCCATAACGGTTCCGTACTTCCCTGGCCCAGAAGGGCCTTCGTACAGCAGTGGAGAATTGTGGTTTCGTTTCCAAAGCCGGATTTGGGGTGCCTTTCCCCCGCCCTGCTGGGAAATGGGTTCTTTCTCCCAGGGGTTGCCTCCTGCTTTGAGTGGATTTGAAAAACACTCTGCACTTTTGCTCCCTTCCAGACCAGGAAGGCTGATCTAGAGGAATCTGGTAACAACAGTGAATAAAGGGGTGCCATTTTTTAAACATTAAAGCAAAACAAATAAAACACGAAGGACGGGAAACCGCTTTGGAAGATATCCTGTCATCTGTTGGTATTGCAGCGGAAGTTTCTCTCTGGCTTCTTCTGATTCTGTTTCCTTTCTGTCCGATCGCCTTTGCCGCCCACGGCTGAAGAGGGTGGCCTTCTCTTCTGCGAAGCGAGCGACGCCTAAGTCGAGGATGGCCGGCAGATGTTCCTGAACTGCAACTCCCGTCAGCCTTTGCCTTGCAGCTCCTTGCTGGGGACTTCTTGAGCTGAGCAACATCTGGAAGGCGCTAGTTTGCCACCTGTCATTTTATCAAGCCAAACCGTGTGGTCAGAAGTACGCGAGTTGCACGCTAGCGAGCCGACAAAGGCGGTGTGTGTGTGTGTGTGTGTGTGTAAGAATAGGCAGAAATCCGGCAGGTGAGGCTCTCCGTTGTGCCGTAGTGTTATACTATAACCACTCCTGAGACTTTTAAGGTATAGGGTGGAATCGAAATGCGAATGAAAAAGGTCCATCTTCGAGCCTTTGTCCTGCGCCTTTTAGGAACAAAAGAAGTCAAGTTGCGGCTCCGAGGTGCGTTTTGCCTAACGGACAGCTGTGTGTCTCCAAAGCGGCCTTCGACCATGCCAGATGTGCCGGCTCGCCATGTGCGCCAAGGAAGTGAAGGGCGTCGCCGCCACCGCCGCCGCCTCGCCTCGGCCCACCCGCCCGGCGCTGCCCTTCGGCGCAGGCCGCCCGGGCGGGGGCCGCCAGATGCCAGAGGAGGAATCATTTCGCCCCCCCATCACCCCGCTGCCTGAAGGGATGGGCGAGGGCGGAGAGGGCTAAACGCGGCGCCCCGAGAAAAGGACCTTCCGCCCCCGCCCGCCTCTCACCACGAGATGGCGCCGCCGCCGCCGCCGCCTGGGAGAAGCGGGGCGCCCGAGGGCGACGGGGTCCTCTCGGCTTTCGTCTCCCAGTCCTCCACCCATGCGCCCCCCCGGACTCCCGGCCCCCCGAAGCGCCCGCAGCCAGGCGCGGCCAAAGGGCAGCCCTGCCCGGAGGCGAGGCGCGCCGGGCGGCGGGCGGCGCCGGGCGTTACGCCTTGGTGCACGCGACGGCCGAGGCGGCGGGCGGCGCGCGCCCCTCGTCCAGCCACTTGTCGAGGCTGCGCCTGCGCGCGTTCATGAAGAAGTTGCCGACGGTGGAGAGCTCGAGGCCGAGCTGCTGCGCGATGGTCACCTGCAGGTCCTTGGAGGGCCGCTGGTTCTCGTGGAAGATGGCGTGCAGCGTGCGCCGCTGGATGTCCGTGAAGACGAGCCGGTGGCGCTTGGGCGCGTGGTGCCGCTCGGCCTTGCTCTGCTCCTGCTCTTTTCTCTTGCAGGCTGCGGAGGGAGGGAAGGAGGAGCCGGTCAGTCAAAGAGGCCCGTCCCCCGAGGGCCGCGGCCACCCCAAGCTTAAGGCGGCTTCAGTCCGCCTTTGGAGCAAAGCGGCCGGCCCCTTCCTTCCTGAGTTACTTCACCCTGAGCTTTGCGGCTAACCGTCCCGGTGGCCGGCGATCCCCGTTCCTCCTCCCGAAGAGCCCAGGAGGTCCAGGATCCCGTCGCTCGCCCGTGGCTTTCGGGCACCTGAAGCGGAAGACGAGGGCGGAACCTTCTGCTCTCCGGTCCTGCAAACGGCCCCGAGAGGCATCCCGACGTCTCTCCCACCCGGAGGCAGAATCTGGACGCCCGTTCCAGTAGCCCTGTCTAACCCAGGGGTGTCAAACTCAATTTTGCAGAGGGCCATATATTAAATTTAGAATGTGTAGGCGGGCCAGATTCAAATAAAAAAAATGTACTGAATTATTATAACATTTTATTTATTTAATTATATAGTATAGTATAGTATATACTCAAAGCAGCTGACAAAGCTTGTGTTCTCTTCTGAGCTCTCACTGGTCCAACTACCACCCTGTGGGGAGAACAGAAGCTTTGTCAGCTGCCTTGAGTCACCTTTAATGGGTGAGAAAAGCAGGTATTAAAGCCAACACTTTTCTCTCTCTCTCCCTCTCGCCTGCCTGCCTGCTTCCTTCCTTCATGAAGCCAGCTGGGGGAACTGACAGTTCCCCCAGCTGGCTTTGTGAAGCAGGGAGGGAGGGAAGGGAGGCAGGCAGGCTTCATTTCTTCTCCCATCACGGGGGCAGATCCCTTCCGTGGAGATGGAGAACTTAACTCGCAGCTGCTGCCTCCGCCCCTTGCAAGCAACGCCAAGCCGAGGGGGGCAGCGGCAGCAGCAGCAGCTTCAGCTCTCCGATCTGCACGGAAGGGATCTGCCCCCGTGATTGGAGAAGAACTGAAACCGCCCGAGAAAGAGCAAATTTCTACAGGCGCCGGCTCTCGGCTCTGCTGCTGCTGCCGAGAGAACCAACATTAATTCTCTCAGCAGCAGGAGCAGAGCAGAGACGGCGCCTGTAGAAATTCGCTCTCTCTTTGGTGGCAGCCTGCACACGGCGCCTCCTCCTCCGTGAAGCCGGGCCTCGCCTTGGCTTCACAGAGGAGGCGGTGCCACGCTCGGGCAGCGGCCCGAGAAAGAGCAAATTTCTACAG
>MTQE01001340.1:1603159-1617124 GCA_014337955.1 Aspidoscelis marmoratus | reverse complement strand
CTGAGAGAATTAATGTTGGTTCTCTTGGCAGCAGCAGCAGAGCCGAGCGCGCGGCCTGTAGAAATTCGCGCTCTCTCCAGCGGCAGCCTGCGCGCAGCACTGCCTCCTCCGTGAAGCCGAGGCGAAGCCCGAGCATATCAGTCCTCACCTTGGCTTCACGGAGGAGCAGGCGCCGCGCACAGGCAGCGACCCAAGAAAGAGCAAATTTCTACAGGTGCCGTCTCTGCTCCTGCTGCCGGGAGAACCAACATTAATTCTCTCAGCAGCAGGAGTAGAGACGGCGCCTGTAGAAATTTGCTCTCTCTCTGGTGGCAGCCTGCGTGCGGCGGCGCCTCCTCCGTGAAGCCGAGGTGAATCCCGAGCGTATCGGGCACTAAGAGGGAACGAGAGGGCTTGTGCTGGGGATTGGGAGGGGGAAAGGGAACCGAATGGACCCGACGCTGGGGAGTTGACAGAAGGAAAAGGGAATTGAAGGGGCCCATGGTTGCCCGGGGAGTGGGGAGCTACAGGCAAAGGGAGCAAAGCACTCACCTTACTCGGACCAGTGGCCAGTAAGAAAATGGCGGCAGCAATACAGCCTGCAGAGAAGGAAACTTGGTGGGTGGAGCAAATCTTTCTTCCACCAATCAGCTTCCTTGGGGTGACGCTCTCAGGCTGCGCCCTTCCAGTGTAAAAAGAAAATGTGCCTTGAACCAATATAGACACGCGATTGAATCCTGCAAGGCTGGGATTTTTTAAGAAGAGCTTCATAGAAGTCAATGTAATTTCTTTTTGCCTCTGACGGTTGGGTGATCAGCGCCTGTGTGATTGCGGGCCGTATTGATACGGCCCGGGGGCTGGATGCGGCCCGCGGGCCTTATCTTTGACATGACTGGTCTAACCCTTTCTTAAAGCCGCAGATTTGGGGATGCGCAGATTCTTGCTTTCTGAATCCATTCGGACACACAAATCTACATTTCAGTCCGATAAACGGCTAGGCGAGCAGGCGGTTTTATGGAATTATCCAGCCGCTTTGAACGATCATTAATAATTAAACTGTCACAGTGTTTCGAGCTGCGGTCACACCTAAGGCTTAATCCAGGCTCGGTCCACCTTCAGAGCGAGAGAGGACGTCAGGAAAGTGGCCAGCAATTTTCTTCCCGCACCGTCTGTCCCAAAGGTGAATTTTCTGAGTAATTTAACACCGAAAGAAAACAGTTTGTCACTTTGCTGATGTGTTCTCTCACTCTGAAAGTGGACTGAAGCTGGATTAAACCCTAGGTGTGCCCACAGCCTTGGTTGTTCTTTGGACGACTTAATATTTTTTCCAAGCCTGTCATAGGAAGAAGACCAAATTTACAAATACAGTAAGGAAACAGAAGAAGAAAAAGCAATATTTTGCATTCAACTTTTCACCCTTGGTGAAATTGGAGGCCCTAAAAAGTGTGTGTGTGTGTGTGTGTGAGAGAGAGAGAGAGAGAGGGGGGGGGGGACGTGAAAATTTGCTGTGCTACCCTGGGAATGACCTCAAGTAAGAGCCTGCGCTGCTCTTTGCTTTTCTGCCTGCATTTAACTGCCCGGGTGAGAGAGGACGGATGAAGAGAAATTTAATGCCTAATCAATAGCCCTGTTGGCTTCGCTTTTCCGTCTCCTTCCTCGCCTCAGAGGGTCTCGGTTCCCGGCGTGTAGTTTTCTCTCGCAAGAAAGCCCTTCCCTCCCTGGGTCCTGGAGATGTCTTCCTACCTCCAGATCAATGGGATGAGACGCCTCCAGAGCATCTGGCACCGCCGCCACTCCAGAGAATCCCAAAGTGCCCCTTTAAGATCTATTGAACCGGAATAAACGGCCAAGATTCCAAAGGTGGACGGGCGCTCGGCCGTGGGTGGGTTGTTGGCAAAATGGTGCAGGTTTAAGGGAGGGGGACAGCTCTTTGGACCTAGTTTGCCAACGGGGCCTTTCAGCCGGAGCGCGATGCTGTGTTTTTGTTCTGTTTACATTGGTTAGAGTGTCAGACTCTGACTGGTTGTGTCCTCCACAAAGCCAGCTGGGTGACCTTGGCTTGGTCACAGCTCTCTTTCTGAGCTCTCAGAGCCCCACCTGCCTCACAGGATGTTCTGTTGTGGGGAGAAGAACAGAGGATTTGTCAGCAGCTTTGAGTCCCCTTAAGGGTGAGAAAAGCAGGATATAAAAGCCAACTCTCCTCCTGCTTCTCTTCCCAGCTGTACACACTTGCACCAACCACTGATGTGGCCGCTCTGTGGGACCTCTGTTCAGCTCACAACTTCTCTTCCTGCCATACTTGATTATGAACTTTTTGGCATAAAATGGGGAACCATTTCAACAGGTGCATGTTCAAATTGCTTTTTTTTTGGGGGGGGACACCCTACTTACTGTGCCCACAATGCAAGGTGCATGGAGTTACTGTGATAGGAGCCTTTCTGCACTTGGCATCCGGCCTCCCTTGTCTTCCCTGATGAGCTTCTGCACTGGAAGGGCCGTTTCTGACCCCAGAAACAGACGACATGTGGAGCAGGGTTTCATGCTTCACATGTGCACTTACCTTAACCCGAGACGGCCTTTCCTGCCTCTGGTGAATCCAGCCACACCTCTATGGTGCTGAGTGGGTCAGCTGACATGCCACACGAGCATGCCGGCACGTCGGGGGACCCAGAACATGCCACCTTTGTCCCGGTGACGGCACACACACACACACGCACACTGGCACCAACATCCAGACAGGAAATGGCCGTGTCCAGACACACCTGCGCACTAAGGTAAGCGTCCAGGCACACGGGGGTGGGGGGTGGGCCTGTACTTGCATTCATGAGTGTGGGGCCAGGTTCCCCATTCCGGACCCCCAGACGGAAGTGCAAATTTGTGCCAGGCGTATCTGTTTAAAGCGTCTTCTGAAGCAGGAAGTCTGGCACGAGTGTAGGATGGGTTCTTGGACGAGAAGGGAGAAGAATGCCAGATTCCCTTCTTGAGTCCAGGAAAACTTTCAGCCAGAGGCAGATCTGCACAGGCTGTTCGTGGCACCGTGGAGACACACTGGGCCACAGACTATTGCGGAGGGGTGAAAATCACGCCAGAGGCAGGAAGCCGAATTCACAGGTCCCGTCCTGCTGCCCCTTTGCATGCTTCTCTGTGCTGCTTTCTTCCCAGGAATCTGTTCACTCTGGAGGCCCTTCCACACTGGCTCCATGGACAGCCAGAGGCTGCTCCACACACAGCACGTGGAGCATCCCCCAGGCACGGAGCACGAAAGCACGCGCCACCGCTATGCTAATCGCCAACTGGGATGGCCCAGCAGGGCGCCGTTCGTGGCTCTCTGGAGTGGGGAGCCTGGCGCCAGCATGTGCGGCCGCGACGTGTGCCGCCTCACCAGGTTGCAGCATCAGCAGAGCCGCACGTGCCCACGGCCACGTTGGGCGACCGGAGAAGCGCCAGCTGAGTTTGGAATGGGTCGGGTGTTGTAACAGTTCCGGTCCATTCCAGAACTTCGTTGGCCGTCACATGTGATGAAGGAGGAGGAGGAGTTGCCTTTTATACCCCACTTTGCTCACCCTTAAGGGCACTCAGGGCGGCTGACGAACGCTCTGTTCTTCTCCCCGCAAGAGGATGGGGATGCGCAGAAGTATTCATCACATTTGAAATTTGTACAAATTTGTCTGAATTCAGACATTTCAATTTGAATTGGAATTTGGTCCATTCAAATATTGACATTCGAATACGACTCAAATGTTTCTATACATTCATACGAAGCTTCGTTACATTTGTGCGCCAGTCACATCTGCAATTGATCAGAAGTGGATCCAAAGTGGATTGAGAATGGATTTGACATGTTCAGAGCAGACACATAGGGAATATGTAGGGATACGTAGCAGGGATTAAAATCGGATTTGCATTGAGCATTCGTATCGAATTTGCATCCTACCACATACGAAAGGGATCTATTCCAAGAAATACGAATGTCTTGCATTCAATTTGATGCGAATCCAACAGCAAAAAATTCTTTGCACGTCTCTGCAAGACAGACACCCTGTGCAGTAGGTGGGGCTGTGAGAGCTCAGAGAGAGAGAGCTGTGCCTAGCCCAAGGTCACCAGCTGGCTTCATGGAGGAAGAAGAGGTGGCTTTTATACTACACTTTTCTCATCCTTCTAAGGGGTCTCGAAGTTGCTGACAAAGCTTCTGTTCTTCTCCCCACGGCAGACACTCTGTGAGGCAGGTGGGGCTGTGAGAGTTCATAAAGAGAGCTGTGACTAGCCCAAGGTCACCCAGCTGGCTTCATGGAGGAATGTGGAATCGAACCGGAGACTGCCAGATAAGAATCCAAGGCTCTAACCACAAGACCAAACTGGCTCACAAGGTGCAAAAAGGCCTTGAAAACACAGAAAATGACTTACTTCTGGGACCCTTTTCTACACCTTTGGAACCAGGCCCAGGCAGAAGCATCAAAGCTGTGGAACATTTGTTCCCCAGTTTTGACCTTAGTGTGGATGAGAAGGGGGTGGCCATGGAAACAGCGCACTGGCCACCTCCGTAACCCACTAGCCAGAGACAGGGTTTTTCCTGTGGGGTGAGCTGACCCAAAGCTCTGTGCCACTGCCCTTATGAAAAACATACAAATACCAGTCAACAAGTAAGCCTAGAGTTGCCAAATTATTTCCTTGCCTCTCGCTCCTCTGCCCTTCTCTCCGCCTTAGGAGCTGCAGCTATCAGCAAGTAACTTAGCTTGTCAGGTGAGGGATAACTGATAAAAGAGTTACTTGTTCATTCGCAAAAGACACAAACTTTCTCATCTCAAAATGGTCTGTAGGGCTGGCACTGCCTGTGTGTGATACGGTGATGCACGCATGCAGGTATTTCAGCGGGGCAAAATACCCAGAAGTGCGCAATTACCACCACTGTGGAAGTGTGGCTGCCTTTTTCTGGCCCTGCGCATGCGCAGTGACCACAACAAAAGTGGCGGCTCCATTCACCCAGTGGGACTTGGGGGGATATAGCATGCCGGTGGGGGGCTTGCCACAGGTTCAAGGAGCTTCCGTATCATGCAGACGTTATACATCCCCTAGTCAAACTACTTCCCTGTTTTAAAAAGACCAAAAGTTGGCTTTTCTACCCAGATTTTCTCATCCATTTAAGGAGACTCAAAGCGGCTGACAAATGTTCTGTTCTTCTCCGCACAACAAACGCCCTTTGCGGTGGGTGGGGCTGCGAGAGCTCAGAAGAGTGCTGTGACTAGCCCAAGGTCACCCAGCTGGCTTTGTGGGGGATTGTAGAATCAAACCCAGTGACGACAAGTTATGAATCGTGCACTCTAACTACAAGACCAAAGAGATCTACCCAAGAGGCGTGGGAAAAATCCCGTACACAAGCGCCAGGCCAGATGCACAGTCCATCACCAGGGGGCACCAATTTGTTTTTTTTTTGCGGGGGGGGGGTGGAAGGAAAGAAAAGAAACGCCCTCGACACCCTTTTCCTCAGCAGCCCAGTTAGTTCTGCCTGTGTCTTTGCATCTGCCAAGAACGCAGATAAAAAATCTCCCAGGGTAGCTCACCCGGCTCCATTATAATACTGGAACACTGCAGAACTCTGGTGTTATTTGGGAAGCTGGCAGAGGGCGCTCCGTTAACATTTAATGGGTGAGGCTTTTATTGCCCCATAGTTCAAACCATCCACATTTATTTCCCCCGCAAAGGGCTCTCTTATTTCAATTAAGCAGTCGTGAGAGAACTTCCCGAGTTGGCCCAGGCAGGGCTGGCATTTGGTGTGCCAACCTCATGGAGAGAGAAGTTACATGGATTCTGATCCTGTCGTGCCGATTAAGCTTGCAGTTAAAAGCCTGGGGCGATGTGGGGCGAATGTGCTTGTGCAGATTGGAATCCAGAGCGCGAGAGAAGAGTTCTTGTACGAGTTCTGGATTGCCCTTGGCTTGGAAGTGTTAGGGCCACGTCCACCCTTATGTGGGGGAGAGTGGGCCACTGGAACAACTCAGATGGGAGCAGTTCCACCCTGGAATGGTCCCTTTGGCCCAGGAAAAGAAGAAGAGTTGGTTTTTATACCCCACGTTTCTCACCCATTTAAGGGGACTCACAGGGTGCTTCCGCACGTGCCCTTAAACACCCATTAAGGACACAGGTGGAAGCAGGCATCCACACAGCGGCACCTTTTAAAGCCGCTTTTAGCATGGAGCGTCCGCACAGTAACACCCGTTAAGCACACATGTGGGAAACCGCGTCCGCACAGCGGCACCCATTAAGGACGGAATGGGTGGACACCGTGTCCGCGCCTATCTGTCTCTAATGCGTGCTTAATGGGTGTTAAAAAAACACCACATATCATGTGGCCTTAAAGGGTATTTCGCGGTGAAAACGCATCTGTTTAGGATGCGTCTGCACAGTGAAACGGCGCCTACCCGGGCCCTCCTCCGGTCCGCCATGATTGGCTCCTTGGAGCCCAGCATGGTGAGCCGGGGGACTGCTGTCGCGGCTCGCCCTCGCCCCAGAAGCGGCGGCTCACCACTTCTGGAGCCAGGGGGAGCTTCTCCAAACCCCTCCCAAGCCCCCGCAGGGGAGAGCCCGAGCAATCCCCTCCTTACCCCTTCGGCGTCTCCCCGATTCTGGTCGCGGGGACCCAGGAGGCTGCACAGGCGTGCAGCCTCCTGGGTCCCCGCGACCAGAATCGGGGAGACGCCGAAGGGGTAAGGAGGGGATTGCTCGGGCTCTCCCCTGGGGGGGGGGCTAGGGAGGGGTTTGGAGAAGCTCCCCCTGGCTCCAGAAGTGGTGAGCCGCCGCTTCTTGGGTGAGAGCGAGCCGCGACGTAGGAGTCCCCCGGCTCGCCATGCTGGGCTCCGGTGGAGCCAATCATGGCGGGCCGGGGAGGGCCCCCGGGGCATGGATGTGAGGCGGGTGCTGTGGCATCTTGTGCATATCTGTGTGCCTATGTACAGAAAATGGGATTCGCGTGGGATTCAGACAGATGCGGACAGACGTGTACGAGATTCGTATCATTGGATACGTATCAAATATTCATACAAATAGATAAACGCGGAAGTATTCATATCGGTTCAAAGGTCCAAACGTTCATCTTTCTTTATTTGTACGAATTTGGATATTCAAGTTTTCTATTCGAAACGAACTGAATGTCGAAAGTTGCATTTGTGCGCACGGCTGCCCGGTCCGTTGGGCGGTCATGGGTTCTCCTGTTCTGTGCCAGCATTGTGGAAGGAGCGTCCCGGAAGATACCGAGGCTGCTCTAATGGGAAGACTGGAGAGGGAGAAGAATACCTTTTCAGCCTTCGTGAGGACGGGTTGGATGAACAAGGACATCGGCCGCATGTACGTGTGGACATGATTTTTATATCTGGTTTGAAAAACGTGATGATTTCGCACAACTAGGGACAGACTTCCTTGCAGTACTCAGCTCCATCACATGCACACAGGCACCACGGCCACCTGCTGATGCCACTGGCAGTGGTCCAAACACATGGGCCACGGCACAAGTAACCCCCAGCTCAG
This sequence comes from Aspidoscelis marmoratus, assembly GCA_014337955.1. Classification (NCBI taxonomy): domain Eukaryota; kingdom Metazoa; phylum Chordata; class Lepidosauria; order Squamata; family Teiidae; genus Aspidoscelis; species Aspidoscelis marmoratus. The sequence continues at coordinate 1,609,627 of MTQE01001340.1, read as the reverse complement.
CCTTGGAGTTCACTCTCCCATCTGACTTGAGGGTGAAGGGGTGATTCAAAGGGTGACTCCCACTCAAACCGTCCCCCAGCCACACCATGCCAGCCTTTAGGAGAGGAAGAAATTGCTGTAAAATGGAGATTGTGAACGTTCACGCTTTTCAAGCATAAACCAGAATCAAAACACAGGCATGAGAACATCAGAGGAGTCCTGCTGGGTCAGGCCACAGCCCATCTAGCCCAGCATCCTGTCTCACACAGTGGCCCAACGATCGCTCCTGGGCATCTTGAGCAGAAGACAAAGGTAAAGCCTTCACCTGCTCTCCGCTCCCTGCAAATGGCCTTCAGAGGCCTCCTGACTGGCTCTCCAACCTGGGGCGTTTTGCACTTCCCTTTCTGTTCCATGGCCAGGAAAGGTGTGCGATCCACAAACATCGACCGGCGTTCACACTTGCGGTCGCTAGTCAGTGACACCCTGTCCCCGAAGCGATCACTCACTCGCCTGTGATCGGTCCCCAGACTGGTCCTCTTCCGGGTGCCGCCGCCTTGAGCGTGGCGCACTCCGAAACTGGGTGCGTGTCAGTGCCATCACTATGATGATGCTGATTCTCGGCATCAGGAGGTCATTGGAGCTGCCAGCACACCTGCGCGGCCGCTCCAATGACCCCCCCGTCCAGCAGAGGTACAGATGGTCAACACGGGACAACAGAGGTAAGTCTTCGGTAACAGTTAGAAAGCCTGTGGAGCAGGATTTTGTGCTCCAGGGATACCATGCAATTAGGCAACGTCTGCCCTGGAGGGAGGACCTAAGCATCCATTCTCGTAGGTATACCTGGCTTCCGTGAATTAATAGGAGCCCTGCCGTATCAGGCCACGGCCGACTCCCATCTAGTCCAGCATCCTATCTCACACAGTGTCCACCAGTTGTTTCTGGGCCCCTCAAGCAGAAAGGCAAAATCTTTGCCTGCTCTCAGAGGTGTGCACGAAAGCAATTTTCAGGATTCAATTTGAATCAAATACCTGAAAATTCAACTTGATTCGAATCTTTAAAAATTGAATTTAACCAAACTTGATTCAAATTAAGCAAATTCAAATTTATTAGTTCAAATGTTTTATTCAGATTCACACTTAAGAATGTCGACAACGTTTGTGTGTGCCTGTCCACATTGTTACACTTCCTGTACGCATCCCGTATGGAACCCATTTTCATCTAGTGCGGATCCATACAAATGCGACGGATGCGGGAAAGATTAGTACCTGCAGGTACGCGTCGTGTACAAACCTGTACAAATGCGAATGTCTGGATAATTCAAACAAATAGGTCCGAAAATTCAAAATTCATTCAAATCTTTAAATTCAAATTTGTGGACATCCGATTTGAATTTGAATGCCGAAATTCAGGCAGATTCAATGGAATTTCAAGCCCATCTCTAGCTCCCAACTCCTAGCAAACAGCCTTTAGAGGCATCCTGAATGTCTCCCAAACCTGGGCACCCGTTCTAGTAACCGTTGATACTCCTGACTCCATGAATCTAAGGGGTCTCCAGAAGAGGCTTAAAGGCTGTGGTTTTCCCAGACTACACCTGTGGCAATCTCAACACACTCTTGGGAGAACACACTGAAAAAACACAGTATAGACATGATGGAACATCCAGATTTGGGTTTCCACCAGGCCAACTATGAGTAAATTGTGGGTGTCAGGGGCACATCTTTATTTTAAAACTCTGCCTATAGATCTAACTATGGATGCTGGAAATTAATTGCCCACTGCTGCGCCTTCTCTGTGCTGGCACCTGCCTTCTGGAATATTCTCCCCTCTGACATTCATATGATGCCTAAAATTAACAGTCACTTTTCTCCCAAACTGCTTTTAATAATCTTCAAAGGAATATGCATTTTAATTAAAAGAAAGCTGCTGTTTTTGTCATTTTTTTAATTTTTAGCAACTTCAAGAATTTACACAACTAAAAAGTCTAAAGATATCTGCGTGTGTGTGAGAGAGAAGTAAATTAAATGTACACTGTCCTTGAACCCAATTGTTCCAAAGGTGCCCAAAACCCTGTTTCAAAAGCCCAAGAAAACTATAAAAGTGACAGACTGAGAAGAGATGATAAAGAACACATAAAACTGCAGTGGTTCAATTGTTGCTCAGAAAAGCAGATGCCACCTAGCAGGAAAAGATTTGTTGTAACTTGAAGACAAAACATGGCAGACATGGGGGGGCATTTTTGTGTGGGGAGGACCAACACAGCAAAATAAAAAATCTGCTTTTTTTCTTCTCTTTTGCTTACATCTTCAAGGGTTTAATTTTTTCACTGTTCACCACTGATATCTTGCTTCTTTGCGTATCTTTGCCATATTTAGCCTTCATGTCTGCGTTGTATTTTTGGATGCAATATTTACATTTTTTGTAAATGTATGTTAGTGGGTTTTAGAAAATCGGAAAGTGTTTCACACTGGAAGTTTTAAACAGGGCCATTAGACATAACTTGGATATTAAAGGAGTTAAGATTAAAAAAGAAGAATGTAAGATAAGAGCCTTTGCTGATGACTGAGCCATTATCTTAAATGAACTAAGGCTGCATCCCCAAAAGACTTATTTGCCTCTCTAGTCTCCCTCTACTGTCACTCTATTCAAGCGGACTTTAAAAGTGACCTCCACTTCCGGAATAAGCGTCCGCATGAGGCTCAGCAAAACACACGTTTAAAACGCACCTTCCGTCCCCACGGAAGCGTGTTTTCTTTCCCTGCATCTTTTTCTCCCCGCCCCCTCTCTTGTTCAAAGGAAAAAAAGCCATCGGTTCTCTGTTCGTCTCCCTGATCTCCGTCCCCTGAAATGGCTTCTTGTGCCGGCTGCAGCCATCGGCCGGGTGATCGTTTGCTCATTCACTCTTAGCACTTTCACAGAACACTGTCAAAATCCACCCGGTAGAGCAGCGGTAACTTTAAATACACCCACTTCACACCTCATAACAATGTTGCAATCCATCCACTTCACACCTGATAACACTTCACGTCTGATAACAATGTTGCAGTTTTCCGCAATTCTGGCTCTTTGAAAGTTCTGTGCTTTAGAAAGGCAAGGGAAGGGAAGCTGCAGCATTTCTGGGAGATGTGTGAATGCTTTATGGCTTTATGGCTGTGTATGCAGGCAGCAATCCCTGCCCCTTTTGCCACGGAGCGTCCCCAAGATAAATGCTGCGAGGAAAACCCACAACTTCCAAAAGGAGCCATGAAACTCTTCTTTAAAGGGCAGGTATTTTGTCACGGGTTTTCCTGCTTTTGTAGCTCTGGAAGCTCGTTCAAAACCCTGGCATGGGGGCGCTCAGAGGCAAAAGAAGATTTTTAGCACACTTTAAATTGCTTGGGGATGCACCCTGAATGATTCAATAGAAGCATTTAAACAAGAAATACAAGCGTATGGAAAGGTGTCCTGTTTAAAAGTAAATGAAACAAAGACTAAAGGCCTAGCAAGAAACATGATCAATGGAAAACTTGAATCCTTTCATAAGAAATCAAGAAAGTTAAATATTTAGGAGTGACACTGACCAATCAAAGATGGTCAGCATTGAACCTATCATGAATGGGCAGAATTTCTGTGATAAAAATGAATTTGCTTCCAAAAATAATGTTTTTATTTCAAACATTACCTATTGTGATCAATGAAAAGGATATTTTGACTTTTATCGGGCATGGAAAAAACCAAGGATAAGATTTAAACTGATGCAAGACTCTAAGGAAAGAGGGAGACTTGGATTACCAAATCTAAAGTTATATCGTGTGGCGTGTCGCCTAAACTGGATTGCAAAATGGTTTTTTGCTGGAAGATTATAGATTATTACAATTGGAGGGACAAGACCTAAGGTATGGATGGCATGGCATGGGTATTTATGGTGTGACAAAGTGAAAGTCAGTCCTGACTTTAAAAATCATCATGTAAGAAATGCACTGTGCAGGGTCTGGTTGAAATATAGAAATAATTTATACAGGACAGTGCCTTTGTGGGCATCTTGACATGAAGGATTATTAAAAGAATTTGGGGAAAGAGGGGTCTGGATCAAATAAGAACTGTTGTGTAAAAATGAAGTAACTAATGAATTTGATTTAAAAAACAAGAGAACAATTAAATCAACTTGTGGACATATATAGAAAGGATAAAGAGAGATAAAGATAGGAAGTTTACCACTTGTATATTATTAAAAAAAGATATATATAATTTGATGTACAGATGGTCTTTAACAACTCATAAATTAGCAAAAATATACCAAGATATGTCTAAGAAATGTTGGAAGTGTAAAACTAGCGAAGGAACTTTTTACAGTTGTGGTAGACTTGTAAAAAACAAAACAAAACCATTGGATACAGGTATATAATGTATTGAGAAGTATTCTAAAAACAAATGTACCATTTAGACCAGAATTGTTTTGTTAGGAATCATAGATGGACAAATTAACGAACTTTATAAGAAGGTGTTTGGGTGCGTTGTGTGTACACAAATCGATATAAAACGTTTCTTTTTTTCAGCCAACCTCAGAAGCCCCATTTTATACCGGTTTGTGAGAAGATGGCAAATAGGAAAACTCTCCAAACTGACTTTTATTGTGCTGCTTCTTCCTTCTCTCTCAATAGTTAAACATAGTTTGGATTTCAGCTGGCTTCTGACTTGTTAGCCATGTTGTGTTTGCTTTTCTTATATGAAAGCCAGAGTATTTTGATTTTTCTAACACACACACTGTGCGTGTGGTCACTGATTTTGAACAACATTACCTTGTTATCTGTGCTTTTAAAAAAATAATAGTATTTTTTGTCGCTAGGGATGTTTTCCGCTAGAGTGCATGCTCTCTTAAAAATAAAAATAGTTAATGGTAATGACATTAATATTAACTGTAATATTAATAATGGCACATGGTCCAAATACTGACCTGAAGGGACCGAAAATGCCGACCTCACTCATACTGTTAGCATAAAAGCCAGATGACTAACTCAAGCAAGAAGATGGAGAAATATTCAGTGTATCGACAGCTGTGCAAACAGGAATCCTGACAAGGTGGCACTAAGCTAAGGGAGATAAAGATTCATAATGAAATCCTGGACGGGGGACCTGAGAACTGTGACATGAATCAGTCTGAGCCCAGGCGACGAGATCTTTCTCTCGGCCTCTCCCTCTGTCCCTCTTTTCTTCCTCGTCCATCCGTCTGTCTTCTGGGTGCGGAACGTGACAAGAACACTTCACCCCTCCTTCCTGCCTCTTTCCCCCCTTCCCCTCCACCTCTTCCCCGAGTGGGTCCCGCTGCTGCCTCCGCCTCTGCCTCTCTGCTTTGGCTGATAGAAAATATTGATCAGATCCAAGCTGCACCGGCTACAAAGAACAGCCAGTTTTGCGTTAACCCTTGCTGGGTGGAAGGAAGGATGTGGCCCGTCTCGCTCACTTTCTCTCTATTCCCTGAGCTCTGATCTGGCTAACCTTCAGGGCCACTGCGCCTGCGCGTATGGGCACACGGACTGCGCTTGGTTGCGCCTTTTAGGATTAGCGCAAGTCGGTCGGTCCGCCAGACCCGTGGCACGGCCTGGTTGGATCGGTCAGAAATCAGAGCGCACCAAAATGGCTGCTCTTTCGACACGGATTCCATGCCATCGTGCTCCTTCCTGCCAAACGTTACTGGAAAAACTGCGTGCTTCGCTATTGTGAATATTGCGCTCCCAATATCGGCAAAAATCATTTCCTTCAGTCCATTTATGACCCTTGAACCGGCCGAGAGGCGCCGCTGGAACGCCGTATAGATTTTGCATCTCGGACAGGGATTTATCTTTTGCTGTCACTGACCAGTGAACATCTTGGGCTGTGGTCACACTTCAGGTTCAATCCAGGTTCAGTCCACTTTCGGAGCGAGAGAACACAGCAGATGATGTGGAAAGAAAACCCCTGGCCACTTCGCTGACGTTGGACTGGAGGTGGGTTAAACCACGGGTGTGGCCACAGCTTTGGACTTATTGGAACTGCATCGGCTCTGACACTGGCGCAAAATCCAAACCTGCTTATATTCCCACTTTCCGCGCTGCACGAGATGACGATAAGGGGCGAAACCTGACCGAATACAACTTGGCTCGCTCGCTCCAAGATCCCTCCTTGTACTCAAAAGTGCTCCAGCCCAGCCGTTGCCCGGTCCAGCTCATGGCCCAATGTGGACGTTGAAGCCCCCAGGATGGCTCAAGAGCCACCGCTCTGCCTTCCTCCTCCTTCCCTGCCCCCATCTGGGGGGAAATACAGTTCAGATCAGGGCAGGGGCAGCTTTGGGCCAATCTGAAGCCCTCTCTGAAAATCAATGTTTTGCTTCGAAGAACAAACCGCTCCAGGGAGCAGAGGCAGAAGGGAATTCTGGGGAAACGGCGCAACTTTGCTAGCCTGTGTCTGGCTCTGAAAATAAAAATCGATGGCTTCCCTTATATGAAGTCCCTCTCTAGGTCGAGGGCAATGGCGGGG
>MTQE01001340.1:1566935-1594577 GCA_014337955.1 Aspidoscelis marmoratus | reverse complement strand
GGGGGGGGGAATATAATCACCTTGGCCAAAGGCCAGGGCAAAGAGGTGCGTCTTTACTGCCTGCCTTCCTAAATATATGTAAGGAAGGGGTGTGACACAGCTTGAGGGGGAGACTATTCCATAGTCTGGGAGCCATCACCGAAAAGGCCCTCTCCTGGGTGCCCCCCAGCCTCACTACCGAAGATGGTGGGACAACCAGGAGGGCCTCAGCACTAGATCTTAAGGCACGGGCAGGTCAGTATCGGAGAAACATCCTTCAGATTTTTAGGGCCCAAGTCATTTAGGGCCTTGTAAGTCAGAGTCAACACCTTGAATTGGGCTCAGCAGTAAATTGGCAACCAATGCAACCCTTTTAAAACCGGTGTGATGTGCGTCTGGTCAGCACTCTGGTGGCTGCATTTTGCACTAGCTGAAACTTCCGGACCATCTTCAAGGGCAGCCCCATATAGAGCGCATTACAATAGTCCAACCTAGAGGTTACCAGAGCATGGATGACTTATTGTAACCCACCCTGGGACCATTTGGTGAAGGGCGGGATATAAATTTCTTAAATAAAATAAGTAAATAAACCAACAAAAATGCAATAAAAATTTCTTCTCTAAAAGCCCCTTCTGCATCCATAGGGGACCTGGGGGGCATGTAGCCGCCCTAACCCATCCTCAGAATTGTTTAGTCAGCATTGGGGGAAGGAGGACGCGTGGGCCGTGGTCACACCTTCCCTGAAAAGCTTCTCTGCTCCATCTCCAGGCCTAACTGCTCGAACCTTCTCATTTCTATCCACTGTATCGGGACAGAGGGTGGACAGTCCACCAATAAAACGGAAACGAAAAAGTGCGGGCAGTCAGAAACCAAGAAAGGTTTCAAGGGAAGGCGTGACTCCAGGGCTGGTGAGGGACAGGACCATGTGCCTGCCACCCCCACCCCACCCTGTCTGGATACCTAGGACTGCAGCCCCCGTGAAGAAGACCTTTTAGTGGGTACGTCCTTCAGATCTGGGCCCCCAGGTGACCGGAAGTCTCCTTCCTGCTTTTGTGGCTCTCCGTCCTTATGGGCTTTCATAAATGAGTTAAAAGCACAGGATGCTTTTCTTTCTTTTCTTGTCTAAAAGGAAAGAAAAATCTTTCAATTTCCCATCAAGGGAAGCTTGCCCATTTATATCTCATTTGCAATGGTCAGCAGAGTGTGGGCTTGCTTTATGGCCATCTTTTGGCAGGGCTGGCCGCCACACCGAAAATATTATTAGAATATCAGGGTCTCAGCAGATCTAAGTATAGCGACATTGATTCCTTTTGGTATATCCCTTTCCCAGGCAAGAGACTCACGGTGGAGCTCGACAGCCTGATGAGGTTTCGGCTCAATTTGACCGAGGGGGAGGGGGAGGGCAGGGGCTATGCGGAAGGGCTTGGGGGGCCAATGGGGGAGCTAACGACCCAAATCTGGGATGCACGAAAAATATGCGTCAGCTTCGAATTCGCATTCAAATTTGCATTCGAAGCTTGGATCATTTGTGTGTAAATGTGTCAAAAGGGAGGCCCCCTCTTTGCATGCGGAGCAAATGTATCTGGCCTTCGTCAAAGATTCGCAACGTTACCGGATGTGCCCGCCCCCTGCCATGGGTCCCCCGCAGCCCTGTGCCCTTACCACGGCTGCTGCCGCCATCACACCCACCTCAGAGGCTCAGCTAGGCCTCCTGGAGGCGCATACGCAGCTGGCAAGGCCACCCCCATGTGGGTTTTGTGGGGAATCTTGCACAAGATTTCTGGTGATTCCTGGGAAATCTCACAGTATTTCCTGTGATTCGCGAACGGGGGCGGCCTCTCCAGCTGCACGCGCACCTCTGGGGGGCTAGTTGAGCCTCTGAGGAGGGCACAGTGGGGGCAAAGGGTGGGTAGGGGGGCGTACTGGGACACAAAGGAACGGATGGGGAGTTCCCTTTGTGCACGAACAGTCGTCGGATGTTTGCACACACAGGCGCAGCCCCCTACATTCACGGGAGGGCTTCACCCGAAGCTGAACGTTGAACCTGAGGGGGAGGAAATGTCCTTTGCGCACGTACCTAATCCTGTGGCTGCAGAGATCAAGGGATCTTGGCTGCTCAGCACTCAGAGGCAAGGAGAACCCGGCCATTGTATAACCCTAGAGGCAGGGACACCTATGAAGCTGATGGGCAGGAGAGTTAGGACCCACAAGGGTCACCCAGAGGGCCATCGGTCTATGGAATTTGCTGCCAGAAGCGGTGGTGGCAGCCACCAGCCTAGAAAGGGTTCGCCAAGTTCATGGGCAACAGGCATATCAGTGGGTACTAGAATGGATGCCCAGCTACTGCCTCCGGGCTGGAGAGGCAGGCAGGATCCTTCTCACGGCTATTTGCAAGTTGTTGAGAGCGGGTTCGGCCTTCGCCTTCTGCTTGAGATGCCCAGAAGCAATTACTGAGACACCGTATATGGGACTGGACGCTAGACCAGAGGTGGTGTAGCCTAATCCATCAGCGTTTCTCTGGGTTCTTATATATACATTCATGGAGGACAGGTGTATCAGTGGCTACTGGAATGGATGCCAGGTACCACCTCCAGGTTGGAGAGGCAGGTAGGAGGCCTCTCCATGCCATTTGCAAGGAGCTGAGAGTTTTGCTTTGAGATGCTCAGAAGCAACTGGTGGGCCGCTGTGTGGGATAGGATGCTGGACTAGGTGGGCCGTGGCCTGATCCAGCAGGGCTCCTCTGATGGTCTTGTGCTCTTACATTTCTCTTTCTACTCCAGCAAAGTTAGCATCCCTAGCCTCTTCCTTTCCATTGCATCCCCCCAAAGGGATCGCTTCCAAGTGCCAACCAACCTTGCAGCTGTAGTCAAATGGAACCGATGGTGTCCTCGGCTTCCCATTCAGGAAAAGCATCACCTTGCAAACAGACCTTCGGTTCCCTTTCCTGCCATGGAATGCCAAATGCTCGTGAGATTCTCAGCAGCAAAGATCCAAAGGAGGAAACCTCCACCCTGCTGAATAGTGGGGAGATGTGGCAGCCACGTGTGGGACCACGCTGAGCAGCAAACACTTTCTGTGTACTTAGAGAAGGACTTTGCACATGCACAGAGAGTTTTAGTCAACTGTAGGCCATTTCTCCATTTTGGGACATATAGGGAAGGTGCCCTGCGCACTATAACCTGGACCCTGTCCTGAATTCCCAGATGTGCGCACTGGTACCTCCAGGCGTGGGTGGATGCTTGTTTCAGCCTCCATGCATGTAGACTGGGCAAAGCAACCATGGCGGCTCTATCCCAAAGGAAGGTAAAAAAGCGCTGTTGCACGTCCAGGCGAAGCCATTGACTGTAATGGCAATCAGGCAAAAAAGGAACACTGATCTCTATCTGCCTTGGATCTTAAGGTGTAGGAATTAGGTGAAAGTATGGCAAATGACCTGAAGATCTCCTGCTCTTTGCAACTGTTTTGCCAGGAGCACTCAGAACAGAGCGGAGATCTCGGGGTGGGGGCAGAGAAGAAGAAGAAGAGTTGGCTTTTCTACCCCTCTTTTCACACCCATTTTAAGGGGACTCAAAGTAGCTGACAAGCTTTCTATTCTTATCCCCACAACATAACACCGTGTGAGGTAGGTGGGGCTGTGAGAGCTCAGGAGAGAGCTGTGACTAGTCCAAGGTCACCTAGCTGGCTTCATGGAGGAGGACAGAATCAAACCTGGTATTCCCAGATAGGAGTCTGGATCCCTAACCATTAGGCCAAACCGACTGTAAGAGCACCCTCCGACTGAGCTTGATTCCTGGCATCTGCAGCTTTCTTGGCAAGCATACAGAAGTGGTTTGCCATTACTGTACCTGGGGGAGATTGTGGGAGCTGAAACAGCAACCTGTGTTCTGCTTTGGCTGTTCTACTGCTGGGCTGTAGCCTTTCCCTTAAGACGGCCTCGTTCCTGGAAATTCCACGGACTGCTCTGTGATATTTTCTTGACAATCACGCGGGAAATGGATTCCCACATCTTCCTTTCCATGGAGAAGCCTGGACTACAAAGGCTGTGTTGTTAAGCTATGGTTCTTCCTCAAAGACAAGGGTGTCCTCAAGTGAACCTCAACTTCTATTAAGTCTTCTTTCTTTCTTTCTGGCCTTTTGCATATTGGGAAACTCTCTAATGCAAAATTATGGTTACAACTCTGAGACGTCAGTGTTGCGGTTGCTATCAACTTTGAAAGGGTTCCTAGGATAACTACCCATCAGGCAGGTTCATTGCACAGATATCCTATCATGGTGCATGATTTCTTCCATACAGCTGACTCGGCCGTGGAATTTCTTCAGGATGTCCCACTATGTGGATTAAGGTTGGATTCTGAAAGATTTCCATTATTATGCCCCATAAAAGGGATTTTGAGAGGAGGAGGAAGGAGAGGAGGAGAGAGTCGGCTTTTATATCCTGCTTTTCTCACTCTTAAAGGGACTCAAAGTTGCTGACAATCCTTCTGTTCTTCTCCTCACAGCAGACACAATGTGAGGTAGGTGGGCCTGTGAGGGCTCAGAAAGAGAGCACCCAGCTAGCTTTGTGGAGGAGAATGGGACTGAACTGGGAGACTACCAGATAAGAGTCTGATATTCTAAGCACGAGACCAGACGCCTTCATGGCTCCTATATCTACCCAGGCAAACCGCAGTAAGAACTTCTGGTCTCAGACAGTGAACTGCAGAATGACAGGTCATAGAATCATAGAACTGGAAGGGCCCTCCAGGGCCATGCAGTCTGACCCCCTGCCCAGTGCTGGACCCACTCTTAGGGGGTATTTCCTCTTGAAGACCAACCCAGCTCCTGGGGCTTAAGGTAGAAGTGGGTGGGGCTAGAAGGGGGGCTGCAGTGCCACACCTAGCGATCGTTGGGAAATGGGGGGGGGTCACTGAGGGAGAAACTTCCGGCCTTCAGACAAAGTTGGGTTAGGCCGTGGTCACACCTTCGCTCTAAACCTTCTTCAGGCCTGACTGCTCACACCTTTGTCCCTTTCTGTCGGTTTTATGCGTGGACTTTCCACTTAGAAAGTCCAGAGAGAAGGTGCAAAGTCCACAGATAAAACCGACAGAAATGAACAGGTGCAAACAGTCAGACCTGAAAAAGCTTTAAAGCGAAGGTGCGAGCAGATCCTTAAAAAGAGCAGATACTGCTGGCCTCTCTTTGGAGGCAGACAGACAACGCTTACTTATTCCACTGTGTTTAAATATTCTGGAATATCCCAGTATAGTGGGGAAAGTAAGCAGCGTCTGGAAGCAGCCAAGCTCTATATTCTTTTTTCTCCATCTTGGCACAAATCCTGGTGTTGTGGGAGTGGATGAGGAAGGGCGTCTTTCCCTCTCTCTTCCGCTCGTCTTTCTCTTTTCCACAGTTTCATAAGCCTGGTCCTCAGGGCTTCCACTAATGTATCTCACCTCAGGGGCTGTTCTTTTCTGTGCATCTTTCCCAGCTTTCTTGCACAGGAGGAACAGCTGGAATTGGAAGGGGAGGTTAAAGGACATCTATTCTGACACCACTCGTTGACCCTTAATTTCTCTAGCTAGTTTGGTCTAGTGGTTAGGGACCCAGACTCTTATCTGGGAATACCAAGTTTGATTCTGCACTCCTCCGCAGAACCAGCTGGGTAACCTTGGGCTACTCACAGCTTTCTTCTGAGTTCTCACAGCCCCACCTAACTCGCAGAAGAACAGAAGGTTTGTCAGCCACTTTGAGTCCCCTCAAAGGATGAGAAAAGTGGGTTATAAAAGCCAACTGTCCTTCTTCCTCTTCCTTGGGCTGGTCACAGTTCTCTTTCTGAGCCCTCACAGCCCCACCTACCTCCCAGGGTGTTCTGTTGTGGGGAGAAGAACAGAAGGTATGTCAGCCGCTTTGAGGCTTCTGCAGGCTTAGCTATCCGATACCCTCCGATGATCCTCTGTAGAATTAGTACCCAAAATCTTCAGCCTCCTCGGTCAGCCAGGAGGGGCTCCCAAGGCTGATGGGTTTCTTAAACCATTGCACCCTCCGCTGGGTGCGGTGTTCCTCCTGAAGCTCTCCAATCCACACGGAAAGGACCGGAACACAATTACAATGGGAACAAAGCATGAAAAACTTTGTCCAAGTTCAGAAACACTGACAGGGGAGGCTTCTCAAGTTCTGAAACATTTTCCTCTTTTGGGAACAACGGCTTCAGCGGTGAACCGAGCGCACGGGCAGTCCAGAAATGGTTTCACCAGAATTAAGCCTTACTTAGTCCAGTGAAATATGGGAGAAGGGACTTTAGGTTTACTGCATCAGGGTTTGCTCCTGCCCAGAGATCTGCAGGGGGATAACTTCCCCTCGGGTGAAGACGCTGCTTATTTCCAGGTAAATGTGCCCTGAATTGCAGGGAAAGGCTTCTTGATCATTTTTAAAGTCACAGCTCTTTTGCTTTCATCTTCTCTCACTTCTCTTCATCTTTTGCCCTCCCTCCCTCCTTCCTTCCTTCCTTCCTTCCTTCCTTCCTTCCAAGTTCCAATCCCATAGCAATAGGAGAACAGCAAATCCAATATTGGCATGTAGTTTAAAGCATTAAAGGGAAGTTGTGGGGGTGGGGGTGGGGGGTTAGAAGCCAGGCAAAACAGAGCAGAACAGAAGTCGGGGGAGGGGTGGTGAATGGAAGGGAGAAGATGGATATTTATTGCTTCAGACGCAACCATGAGAAAAACGTATCTAAGTATTTAAGGAACAGATGGAGAAATTCAAGGACTCCTTCTGTGAGCGCGTGTGAGAGACACAGAGACAGAGAGAGATCAGATTCTTCTGTATGGCAAAAACCTAATCAATAGAGATTTCTATGACTTCAGAATAATGGATCCAAGAAGGTAATTATTCACTCAGCATTTCCGTATTGAAGACTTAACCATTTTTCAAAAGGTACCATGGCGCTGCTCCTCTCACTGGGCCCCTGTCTCTTACTCTTTTTAGATAGATAGATAGATAGATAGATAGATAGATAGATAGATAGATAGATAGATAGATAGATAGATAGATAGATAGATAGATAGATAGATTTTAAAAATGGTCCTGCTAGCCTCAGTGTATTTGCACACCTTTTCAACACAAGGCCTTTTCCAGGTTCAATCCTGCAAACACGCTACCATTTTGCAAGTGTTGGGAAAACCAAACGGGACGGTCAGCTGCTAAGATTTTGCATCTAGTGGGCAATTTGCACTGTTCTGCAGGCCAGAGAAGAAGCACTAAAGGCCAGTGGTTGGCAAACTCATTAGTCAACAGAGCCAAATATCAACAGTACAACGATTAAATTTCTTTTGAGAGCCAGATTTTTAAAACATAAACTATAGGTAGGCACATTGTTATTAACGTAATTAGGGTACTCCTAAGCTAGAAGAGACCCACTCAAGGTTCCAAAGAGCCGCATGTGGCTCCCGAGCCGTGGCTTGCCCACCACTGCTATAGGCTAACCTGGAGTATATAGCAGTGATGGCCAACCTATGACACGCGTGTCACAGGTGACACGCCAAGCCTTTTTGGGTGACACACCTGGTCACCCTGGCATCTGAGCATATAGTGCTGGCTTGTTCTTGAAGTGTATGAAATACCAACTTTCAAGTGAAGATTTAGCAAACAAAATTCAGCAACAAAAGTCACTAATGTAAAGAATTGTTTTTGCTTTTAATAAAGCATATATCAAAAATATAACTTTTTTACTAGAGCTACAAATATCACAAAATTATGGATATTTCTAGATGTGACACAGCACCTGAGTTAAGCTAGGTTTTCTTGCAAATTTTGACACACTGAACTCAAAAGGTTCACCATCACTGGTATATAGGCTTGTTTTAAGTACACAGAGTACTGGATCTTCACTACTTTAGTTGCTGGGAGCATTTGGAATCCCGGCTGCCCATCAGCTGAGAGTTGGATTTTGCCAACCTGATGCCAATGCCCAGGACTCTTTGCTCAGGGGACTTGTCAGCCAGAGGTGCTGAATAACTCTACAGTGTGCCTGTAAGTGCAGCAAGCATTTTCAACCAGTTTGGTCTAGTGGGTTGGGAGCTGGACTCTTATCTGGGAATACCGGGTTCAATTCCGCCCTCCCCCATGAAGCCAGCTGGGTGACCTTGGGCTAGTCACAGCTCTCTTCTGAGCTCTCACAGTCCTACCAGCCTCACAGGGTGTCAGTTGTGGGAAGAACAGAAAGTTTGTCAGCCGCCTTGAGCCCCCTAAATGGGTGAGAAAAGCAGGGTAGAAAAGCCAACCCTTCTCCTTCTTCTTCAGGCCTGGGTTAAACACGAATGCAAGAGTTTTGACCAGGAGAGCTGGGATAAGGCCTAAGCAACAGACAAGGAGCCCATCCGGCCTCCCTAGATTTTTTTCAAGCCTGAAATCTCCAGTCTGAACCCACGGAAGTAAGATTTACTTAGCAGTTCACGGGGATCGCTTGCCAAGTATTGTCTAAGAGCTGACAAATCCTGTCTTGCTTTCCAGGGCCTTCCACATTCTGCCTGCTGGCTTGAAGAATGGGTAATTCTCCCCCCAAATCTAGGTTCCTCGAACCTCCAAACCCGTCGAAGGCCCACGGGGAAGGTGGAAGACGCCCTTCTGGGCTCTGAAGGGCTTTGTCCTCTGCCAACGCGCATGGTATGCAGGGCGCGTCATAGCCATAGGCCCGCTCTTCCTGAGGCCCTGCGGATGTCATCCAAGGCCTCAGATGTCAGACCACAGAGCCCCTGAGATCCTGGCTGTCCAGGGTGGGAGCCTCCCTGGGTCTACGGGGGGAAATTATCTTACCTTCTAACCTTAAAGCCGCCATCCGCTGGAATTCGGGCTCCTGCAGCCACCGCCACATCCGCTTGAAGGTCTCCCTGCCGGACTTGAGTTTGCTCCAGGGCTTGGGGTTCCGCAGCAGGTCGGACAAGGTGCCCTGCGACCGGCAGAGAACCCGCTCGGCAAAGATGGCCTGCGGGATGCTGTAGCGCTTCAGCTCCGCGATGATCCGCTGGGCCACCTCCTTGGTGTTGATCTCCTCCAGCTGGCCGGAGAGGGCCGTGGTCTGGCTGGCGATGGGCGGGTTGGGCCTGGCGTTCACGTCCGGCCGGGGGTGGCCGTACGGGGTTTGGCTCATGGCGCTGGGGGAGGCCATGGTGGAGCTCTGGGACGGCGACATCTCCCGGGGGAAGTGCTGCTCCATCCTGCCGAACATGGCCGTCGAGGGGGCCTCAAAGCTGTTCCCGAGGGCCATCTTCTCGCTCCCCAGGGGCCCCGAGGGGTGCCCCGCGTAGTTGTGCATGGGGGCGAGTTGCGGGCTGGGCAGGGAGGACAGGCTTTGCCCCATCCCGATCTCCTTGTGGTAGGGGCTGTAAAAGTTCCCGCCCGCAGCCAGCCCGCGGTCCTCCCTCATGAGGGTGAAGCTCCCGATGACATTGCCCATGGGCAAGCACTGGTGGTGGTGGTGGTGGTGGTGGTGGTGCTGATGGTGGAACTTCTCGTGTAAGGGCTGCAGGGGCGTCAGGGTGGTATAGCTGTTACCGCTGCCGGAGGTGGGAGAGTCCCCCCCAAAGCCAAGCCCCGGGTGCAGCGTGGTGGCCAAGGCGTGCTCCGCCCGGTGGTAGTCACTCCCTTCCAAGACGGAGGCCACCAGGGAAGGTCTCTGCAGGGCGGAATGCAGGGCCCGGCTGTCGCTGTGCATCAGATCCTGCTCCTGCACCGACATTTCCCCGCCGGCCTCCAAGTTCAGCTGGACGTTCATGGTTCCACCCACTAGGCCAGCATCTTCTCATTGGCTCTGCAGCCTTGCGGAGCAGTTTCTCCAGGGGATGAATTGCGCCCGGCGATGGAGGCTGGAACTTTGGGAAGGGGAGTCCAGGTAGGATAACCTTTGGGGCAAGGCTTTGGGGGGGGGGAGGGAGGGAGAGAGGGAGAGAGAACACAGCCTATAATATTTAAATAAATAAATAAATCCACTGAAATCATTAAACCATAACGCTACCAAAGATATAATAAAGATCAAGGTTTCATTAAAAAGAATGAAAGGGAACTCTTGAAATGGTCTGATCACCATCTTGAGTGCTTTGGAAAGGCACCCTCAGATAGAGGCAATTAAAAAAAAAAGGTACCAGGAGGGGCCCCCACCCTGGGAAGACTCCCCCACCAGAGGAAGAGGAACCTCACGGCTCCCCCCGCCCCAGGCAATGCCAGAGTTGCCCCTTTGACTTCCATGCAAGGTGAATGTAGACACCCAGCAAAACAAGGCGCCTGTTAGCCCCAAGCCACAGAGCAGCTGACCCCCTTCCCACTGTGGAAGATGATAATCCATAAGCCAGAATAATGAAGGATATTTTTAAAAGGGGGGGGGTCTTACCTGTTAGTGAGCGTTGGATCTTCAGGGCCACTTGGGCGGCTTTTTACTCTGGAGGACAATGGAAGGAGCAAAAGAGAGGGAAGAAGACCAGAAATGTATGAATGGAAGGATGAAGAAGAAGAGGATGATGATGATGATGATGCAGAAGGGGAATGGTGATGAGCCCAGCATCAAACAGACCGGTTCCAGTGTCCCTGCCTTTGTCCACCTCAGCCACACTTTTGCTGCTTGAAAAGATGTGGTTGCTTTAAAACAAACTGAAGCAACTCTGAAATAAACCTAGATACATCTCTCTGCTCCAGAAAGTCGGAGTCTTCGGTGCAACCGGCTCGGAGCTGCCTCAGGGACGAGCGCCTGTGCAAGCAAAATGCAGGAATTGCCTCCCTCCCTCCCTCCCTCCCTCTCTCTAGGAAAGGCTGCTGTCCAGTGAATTTTTGATGGTTTAAATAGGTCCATTCCAACTCACCTCCTCTTTGTCTCCGTCTCTGTCCCTCTCTGCCTCTCGCTCACTTGCTTTCTGGTTTTCCTCTCCAGAGATCTCTTCCCCCAGCCTGCTATTTTCTCTGCCCAAAGCCAGGGTTATCGATTCCACAGTACAAACCGTGCGCTTTCCTGCCTTCCCCGCCACGTCACGAGCCTAAAAAACGGACAGATCGCAATCAGAAACCAACCCGATTTAACCCAGTCGTCTCTGGCTCCAGAAAAAGAAAAGAGGAGAGAAGAAGGGAGAAGAAGAATAGCAGGAGACCTGGAAGAAGCGGGACCGTCTAGCGGGAGGAAAGCAGGGCATGCGTGTTCTGTTGGCGGCATCCTGACACCCCGCTATTGATCCGTGAAACCGGTGCGCCTTCCCCACGGGCTGGGTCCTGCGCTGTCGCCCCCGCCTGAATGTCGTGCTAGAGAGCTTTTCGGCGTCCGTGTGCAACTGGGCTGAGCACCCTTTGCCCTGCCGTAGGTGGGCCTCGCTTGGAGCCAGGACATCTAGCGGCCTGTCGCTGGTCCAAGGCTCCCAGAACTGGCGCGCCGCCGAGAGAAGCCCAAACACGACCCTGCCCCGGGGAAGGCTGTTGGAGGAACAAAGCTAAGAAGTCCATAACCGAGGGACCGAGGGTCCACCTGCCACATCACCTCCTCCTGAGATGGCAAAGGTGGCTTTTAGAAGCAAGAGCAGGCATCCAAAGGGTGGGGGGGGGCAGATCTGCAGAAGTCACTTGCAAAACCGCCTCCCCTTCCATAGGGGGCGTTTTGTAATGGGGGGAACAGTCCTTAGGCTGTCCCCGTCTTGCAATTTTCCTTTTTCATCAGGCACCCCGATCCCTATGTTGTATTCAGTGTGCAAAGGGTTTCCCCTCTGAGGCCACATCGAACCATCAGTAAAAGCTGAATCGCATAGTATGAGTCCCACTATGGGTCCTGCTTCACCCTACACCCATAAATTTCACTATATGAGGATCTTTCTCAGGATTATCATTAACCTCCAGCAATTGGAAATCCTGCCCAGCATTTACTCTTGACCTCAGAATGGAGATGCTTCTTCTTCTTCTTCTTCTTCTTCATCAATCATCATCATCATCATCATCATCATCATCATCATCATCACCACCACCACCACCACCACCACCACCACCACCACCACCACCACCACCACCACCACTACTACTACTACTACTACTACTACTACTACTAGTAGTAGTAGTAGTAGTAGTCTGTAGCAAAATAATTCTGATGTTTTCCATATGCAGAAAGAAAAGCCAAGGAGTCTTTTGTTTTATCCATACAGCTGTTGCTCAGATTAGAAAAGCAACAGAGGAATTTTCAGTCCTAGGTTTGGGTTATAAAGAAACCCACATGGCAGAATTGCAGAAATAAGACGTATTCAAAGAGTCCCGGTATTCCGTTTTCCAGGCATCCTTGAGGAAGAATCCACCAGTCACCCGAAGAAGGGAAATCATTTTTAAAAATCTATTTACTGTATTTACAAAGGCTGTCAATGTGTATGAAGCTCCAGTTCATATTTGCTTATCATCAACGTGATTATTTATTCTTCCTTTGAAATAACGGCCTGGTTCATGTGGTTTGCAATTTACATTTAAGATTAATAAGCAGTGATCCTGAAAAGAAAATATAAAACGCTGGAAAAGAGGATCAGCTATTGATCAGTAATATTCACAGTTGGTGGGAATCGTCCTGAGAGAAAAACGGCATTTTTTTGTGAGGACATTTTTTACACGTTTCGTCTTGAAAGCATCTATTTCCCTTTTAAGGCTAAGACAGGCCTTCTGGGTGATGTTGCCACTGTAAATTAAGGAAGGACCAGCAGCTTCTGCTATTTTATCTTAGATATTTAAATTGGTAACTAATCCCTAAGTGGCAACAAAAATAAAACTCGAGGAAAAATTAATAAATCCTTACAAAAGATACAAGGCTGCACTGAATGCACAACGGGAAAGACAAATCGTATCCAAAGTGAGTATTATGGTTTTGAAGAGCATCCAATAAGGACCAACTAAGGGTTCCGCTAATTGATTCACTGCTTTGTCTTCGAGGGAGGAAGCCCTTTTCTTCTAGGTAGGTTATCAGGTTTCCCAAGTGTCGGTTTTATTTTCCAGGCCTCCTGAAAAGGAAGAGTCTGAACAGACTTGCAGACTCTCAGGGACAGAGAAATGAGGGACAGCCAGGAATGGATTTTGGAAAACAAACTAGCCAACCCTCGCCCCAGGAAGCCAGGATCTCGCCAGAATGAGAATTCTTCTGTAGACCTGCAGTGGCATCTTTGCTCTCTAGAATGGGATCATAAGCAAACTGCAACACACCGCACAATACATGAACCTATGGCCAAGTCATCCTAACCTGGGACACAGGATTTCTACATCTCTTTCTCTCAGCAGCATCTCCACTTTCAGAAAAGCCAAGTTCAACTTCCTTCCTTCCTTCCTTCCTTCCTTCCTTCCTTCCTTCCTTCCTTCCTTCCTTCCTTCCTTCCTTCCTTCCTTCCTTCCTTCCTTCCTTCCTTCCTTCCTTCCTGCCTTCCTTCCTTCCTTCCTTAAGGATCCTCTCAAAGAACAATAGCCAGGGAGTCCAGGCAGCCCCTAAAAAAGTATGCAAAATCTCCCTGAAAACACAGAAAGGAAAAACATAGCAGGCGTCATCATCATCATCATCATCATTTGGGGATGGTGAAGAGAAGAACAAGCAATGAACAACATAAAGTGTCAACATTTAAAACACACGCACAATAAAAACACACAGAGGCCCCCAGGCAGAGCTGGGGATAAATAAGAGTTGTTTTCAACAAATGCCGAATCCTGGCATCACTCTAATCAGGTTCTACAAGGGTTGTCAGTGGTTGATTAACCCCTTCCTGATGTGAGCTGGCATCATATCCCTCCCTCCCTTATCTGGATCACACAGGGAGAGAATTACCTGGAAAGTAATTGTTCAGGAAAGTGTTCATTTTCACAACATTTTGAGATCCTTGGGGGACAAACAGCTAAAAATCCCCTTTGTTCCACAATCAGGGAAACAATTGAAAGAAGACGACGACGACTACGACGACGACAACAACAACAACAACAACAACAACAACAACAACACAGGCTTTTCTTTCATCGCAAGAGAAAGAAGAGCAATGATCAAGTATGAAGATCGACCCCGTTCCGTCCTCATCCTTTTTAACCACCTTGTGCAAGGCAAAGGGCTGCTCAGGGCTCTTAAACAAATGTGCAAAACTATGGCTAATTGCTCTGGCTTTTTAATGTGTGGGCATGCCCTCTCTCTCTCTCTCTCTCCCTCTCCCTCTCCCTCTCCCTCTCTCCCTCCTTTGCTTTCTCTCTCTTTCCTAAAAGAACTTTTGCCCTACAAGCTCTCAAGGTGATTCAGAAGCAATTAATACCCACCAGCAAGAACTAAAGACAAGAAGAATGCAAAGTCATTTCCTAAATTTTAATCTGCCTTCTGAAACGCCATTTCTCTCTCTCCCTGTGGGTAGAAGGGAAGGAATTGGCAAGCTTTCCAGCTACACAAGGCTCTTGAATCTTGATCCACGTGAAGTCGCCCACTCCATGGGCTTTCTGGCTGCTCTTGCTCTTAAACCAATAATCCAGCCAGTGGGTCTTGAGACACAGAAGGGTGGGGTATTTCTGAATGACAACTGGATCTCTGTTGTTCCCTGAACATGAGGCTGTTTTGAATGACTGAGCTTAGAAATCTGCCTGGTGCCACCGGGTGCTTTGGGGAAGCCACAACACCGTCCTTGGATGGTTTTCATGCAAAGGTAAAGATCCTCAGCCCCCACTGACTCCAGGGGTCCATCCCTACAGTTTTATTTGCAAAGGTGCAGAAGTGGTTCACCATTGCCTTCCTCTGGGGAGATCCAGCAATGGGACCTGGGGCTCTTCTGCTTGCAAAGCGGATATTTCTTCTGTTTTGCAGCCTTCAAGACGATGCCAGCTGAGGGTAATGCACCGCCTGGTTCATCTTTCAATTTCCCCTGCACAAATTGAGGGTGTCCACGCCTGACCACGTGCAGAATGTTGCTGTCTCTCTTTCCCCACTTCATTTTGCCAAAGAAAGGCAGAAGGCCAATTTCAGGCTTTTGCTCATCTTAGCAACCCAAAGTGTGGAACGATCCCCAAAGTAGCTGTTATGATTTAACACAGAAAGACACGCAGACCACAAAACTACAGAAAGATAATCCGCACTGGATGCTTTATTGTTGTTGTTATGCTTAATTAAAGATGCAAATTAATAATAAATACTTATTTGAATTTTAATTACTATTTTGGATTTTTTTAAATTATTATTTTGCACAGAGAAACATTTAGGCGTTTTCAGTCTAACAGGTAGAATAGAGGGTTTTTATTATTATTATTTTGTTTAAGTGTTATTAAAAACAAATATGATGGGAGTTTGCAACCCCTATTTCCTGTGGCCTCGGTCTGAAATATACTATATGGAGTGGCTGAGGGGAGGGCGCTTGGCATCAGTAAAGTGCTAATATTCACCAGCTCAGGTTTGGCCCCATTTTGTATCCTTACCAAAATCAAAATATAGATGAATTTTTGTATGCAGTTCAACAAATGTGATATTTTAGTCCAGTTTTGCAATATTAGGACACCCCCACAGAGGGAAAAATCTCTCCAGATATCAGGCCAGTATGATTTTGCTGCAGCAATTAAAAACAAGTGGGTTCAAAACAACCTCACAACCCAGAAACTCCCCCCCCCCAGATGAGGTTTAAAGGTATCTGGACTCAGTGAACTACCTGGCAGTATTTTACTTTTCTTCTCAAAACAATGTTTAAAATATAGACTCATTTCCCCCATGCCTCGATGTAGAAGGAAGGGCTTTTTTCTTCCCGTGAAAGTGCTGGTTGTTCTTTTCTAGGGCTGTGGTCACACCTAAGGTTTAATCCAGCCTCAGTCCACTTTCAGAGCGAGAGAACACATCAGCAAAGTGACCAGTAATTTCCTTTCCACATTATCTTTCCCAAAGGGGAATCTTCCGAGTTATTTAACACTGAAAGAAAACAGTTTGTCACTTTGCTGATGTGTTCTCTCTCTGAAAGTGGATTGAAGGTGGATTAAACCTCAAGTGTGACCACAGCCCAGGACTTCTGGAAATTATGTTGATTTCTAGGAGGTTCCCAAAAAGAAGGACCTAAAAGGACGACTGTTTGATGCTGGCTGTTCTGGCTTGTTTATAATGTTGCTCTTAAGAACAGGCAGCAGCAAATTGTAGCCGAGTGCCTGATGGTCTGTTCCGGTGACATGACCTGGACGGAAGTGTCCGTGCGTGCATGCGCACACATGGTGCATGGGCCTCTCTTCGGTCCCCAGGCAGCACCACCCCTTTCCAGTGGATCAGAATGCTGTAAAGGCTCCTTCTCAAATTTTGTGCAAAGCCCCTTTTGGGTGCTATCAGACAAGGACAGAGTTGGTGGCCTTAAAGAAAGTTTTATAAAGCAGAGCACGGAAATTCAAGTTTTAAAATGGAGGTCTTCTCTCTTGTATGGTCTTAGGAGAAATGACACATTGCTTTCTCCCCCAGGTCTTTGGATCCAGAACCCTGAAATAATTGGTCTAGTTCTACTACACTTCTACCCTACCCTAACCCACATGTTTTTGTGGCTGGTTGCCACTGTTAAAAGGGCTAAAAGCACAGCTGGAAACAGGCAACCGCTGCCAGCAGACGGGCGAGGAGAAGCGCGCCCTCTCTAGCCCAAGGCCTGAGTCAGAGGGAACGGCTCTCCGACACGCCGAAGGCACTGAGGACTCCGCCTATTTATTTATTTACAAATGTATCCCCTGCCTTTCACCAAAAGGTCCCAGGGCAAATCACACTAATAAGATCATGAAGTATTCTTCAAACATATTTAAATTATAGTTCGCCCGCCTGCCCTCCCTCCCTCCCTGCCAGGATGGCACCCAGAGGAAACTAAACACTAAAGGCCTGGGTGAAGAAGTGTTTGAACCAGCTGCCAAAAGCCATGTAATTGTAGGCTAGAGAATATAAACCGGCTTTAAAGAACAAGAAAACATTATCCCTGTAACGCCCCGGTGTGGAAGTAGATTCCTATGGGACATTGGAAGGTGTCAGAGGTGGGATTATAACTTTAAAAACGGGGCGTGGGGGGGGACCAGCTTGACAGTAGATAAAAAGAAAAATGGGGGGGGGGAGATGAAGTCGGTCCAGTGTAGCCGTTTCCACCTAGAGGATTCCGACATGGATCCAGCAGCGCGAGGGGGAATCGCGTGACCTGATCCGGAGCAAAGGGATCCGATTCAGACAGCCACCCGCCCTCGGACGCTGGAGCTGTCCGGCAACTTCGGTGCTGAAACTTCTCGGCTTTCCGGCTCATTGCAAAAAGTTGTTTTTAATTTCTTTTAAAAACTTCAGCCTTTTCCCGAAGAGCACAAGGGAGGCTCCATGCTTCTCCTCTTCCTCCTTGGTTCTTCACAGCAACCCTGCGAGGTAGGTGAAGCAAACCGGCAGAGACAGAGCCAGGGACGCCAGGGCAGCTTTCCAGACCCAGTGGGGTTCATATCCGGGGACTCCCAGCTGCCAGTCGGGGCCCCCAAACGCTCCCTCTCCTTTGGAGAAAGGATTTAATACTGCGGGGAAAGCGCTTCGCGGACAGCGAGACTCAGTTTACATTGAATTGTCATCCTGGCTGAAGGTGGACGAGGAAGCCGATTCCTTCCTGGTATTTATATATAAAACTAGTTTCCTGTCGTAGTTGCAGAAAATGGACTTCCTCTTGCAGCAACACAATTTATTCAAACTTGCCCATGAATTTGATGGTTTTTGTCCTTATATGCGTGTGTGAGAGAGATACTCACACGTGTGCGCGCCCACCTATAATCCCTTATTTGGCTTGTGAGTAATTAAAACTGGATTTTCTTGAGATCATGACCAGAGGCATCTGCTCCACCTTTCCATTGGAAGAATGTAAGGATCTAAAGGTATGCTGAGAGTCACCTCTCCTTCCTTCCTTCCTTCCTTCCTTCCTTCCTTCCTTCCTTCCTTCCTTCCTTCCTTCCTTCCTTCCTTCCTTCCTTCCTTCCTTCCTTCCTTCGATCCTGGACTTCTTGAGCCAAACCTGCCTGCTTTGTGAACCTTTAGCAATCCAGCGGCGTAAACAACCCGAGAAATTCATAATCCCGAAGTTCCACCCATTAGGGGGGCGAGTCAGGGTTCGACCCCGGGCTGCTCTCGCAGGGGACGCGGGCGACGCCGACGTAACTCTTCAGCTGCACCGGCCGCATCAATTTGATTTTTTAAGCTCCTTTGGATAGAGTTTAAAACACCATTTGGTTGATTAATTGTCTTTTATTGATCCCTCTCCTCCGTGGCACCGACTCGGCCCGTTTCCCGCGTGGATCGCCCTGCATTTCCCTGCCATTAGGAGAGACAACATACTTCTGGGTTTTCTTTTAGAGAGAAGGCGTGTGTGCACGTGTGCGTGTGTACGTACTGACCCGCGTGGACGCTCCGGGCTGCCCTCTTTTCCCGTCGACCAGGGGAATCAGCAAGGGCCGGGCAGAGCCGCCCTTCAGCGGCGAGGAAATGGGACGCGCCTTTAACGCAATAGAAGCCCTTTTAACAACATGAGAATTACATTATAGGAATTTAATTTTTCTCCTCTTGAGGGGAGGTCCGGGCTAATAACTGCCTGTTGGGTAATGAAATGCCAGCAATACAAATGGTGCGCATAAAGAGAGAGAGGGAGAGGGGAAAGGGAGGAGGATCCACCCATCCACCCATCCATCCATCCACCCATCCATCCATCCATCCGCGCTTTTCCTTATACGAATACAAGGCACGGTTCCCCTAGCAGGAAAAGTGTGTCGGTGCCGAAGGGGCGTCCGAAGGCCGGGGGGGGGGGCGTGTGGACGCGGGCGTTTTTTCCGCCTCCTTCTCTCGCAGCTCCGAGCAGAGCCCGAAACCTTTCGCCGGGGCGCCGGGGCTACTCTGGAGGGCGCAAGCGGGCGCCCGCGTCGGCATCCCGAGGCCAGAGCGGGCGGAGTCGTCACGCGCTCCCGGTCTCGCCCCGGTCTCGCCGCGCACCGGGAGGGAAGGGGGGCTCGCCGCTCGCCCCCCCCCCCCCGCCTGAGCAGGAGACTCCCTTGCTGGGGCGCCTTAGTACCACTACTCCTAGTAGTAGCGCCAGTTGGAGTTCGGTTTCCCCTTAACTGCCCCGTTTCCCCCTGGGTGGGTGGGAAGAGGGACGCCCCCAGGGAAGGCAGGCCACGCGCGGGCCGCTCCGTCCAAGGTCGCCAGGGCGTGGAGGGAGCGAAAGAGGGGCCCGGGAAGGAGCAACGGAGGGAGGGGCGGCGGCTTGCCTTGCCCAGCGGGGGCGCTCGCATGGCGCTCCCCCCTTTAAGGGCTCGGTGTGTGTGTGTGTGTGTCCGTGCGCGCGCAGCAGACTTTGTGCTCCCCAAGTGTAAGCAGAAGTCGAATGAAGAGCTGCGCTGGCGCCCCAAAGCATCATCTTCATCATCATCATCTTCATCATCATCAAGGCAGCCGAGACCCAACCTGCGGAGCCTGAGGGCGAATTATTACCGCTGTCGTGGAATGTGAGACACGAGTTAAAAAGCCCAGTTCACACAGATTTCCCTGACTCGGGTCCTTCCCGAAGACCAGGAGGCCCTGCCGGAAACCGTCTTGGAGCGCTGACGGTTCGGGGCCCCTCCCCCCGGGTTGCCCCGCCCTTCCCCCCGAGAGGCGACAGGTTCGTGGCAAGGATCCCGCCAGGCCCACAGAGAGACGCTCCTCGGGCTGCTTCCGGGTGCGGGTGTCCAAAGCGCCCTGACCACCGCCGTGTGTCGGACCCGCTTCGAGGAAGGCGCTACGGGTTCGGGTTCTGAGCGGAATCTGCAACGGGAACGACGGACGGAAAGCGACACCCAGGCGGCGTTTGCTCGACCCGCATTGTTTGGTTAATCCAGACACATTTTATTCCGGATTAACCAAATAATGTGGATGAAGCGAGTGCTGTCTGGATGAAGCTGCACCAAGTCGAGCGCCGAGTCCTGGACACTGTGCGGGGGGGGGGCTTCACTTTCGGGGGACAGCGTCGCCCCCCGAGCAGCCCTGGCGTAGGAAGAGGCGGGAAGTCGAACCGCTTTCCAGAGACCAAAGGAAGTGCGTCCCACCCGTGTTCGGCACGCATCGGAACAAGCCGGGGTCGGGAAGTGCGGAAGGCCGGAGACGCGAGCGCGCTTTCCTCCGTGCTCCCTTCCGTTTGGCTCTGGGAGGAGGCAGGTCCCCAAGGCCTCCTCCCCCAGGAACGAGCGCCCCCACCCACTCGCCCTCCCACCCGGGCCTATCCGAAGCGGAGAGCTCCGGAACCGACTCCAAAGGAAAGAGAGGGCGAACGGGGCGCCGTCTGGACGGCCCGAAGCCGAGGCGAAACTCTTCCGACGCGGGGACTCCCGAGGGAACTGCGCTTTGCCCCAGGGGCCCCGGGCCCTCCCACGTCGCGCACGGGCGCGCTCCGGACCCCACGCGGCTCCGGCAAGTGGGCATCCGGGCGGTTGCGCAGACTCGGAGTTGCCAGCGGTAAGTTGGCAACCTCCCGCCAGCTTCCTGCCGCTCCCGCTGCCCTGCAGGGGGGGAGGAAGGAGCCGCGTTCCCCCACCAGCTCAGCCCCCGCTGGGATACCCCTCCCCCCCTTCAGAAGCACAGGAGCCTTCTCTCCTGCCGCGCATGGCAACCCCGCGCCCACGGCCTCGCTCCCCTGCTTGGGCTGCCTGCTGCATTTAACCCTGGTTGCATTCACACCGAACGTTTAATCCAGCTTCGTTCCGCTCTCAGAGCTGATGGCCCCCGACGGCCGTTCGGATATGGCGGCTGATGCGCCCCTCGAAGTATTATAATTATTATTATTATATTTAATTATTAAACTATTATTAATAATTGCTGTGATTTAAACCGCTTCCCTGGCACCCCTCTGCCAGGGACCGAGTCCGGGAGGGAGAGAGCGCCGCCCCGAGGAGCGTCCTCCTCCGGCCGGGGACTCCCCGAGGGCCGCCGCCCAGCAGGGCTCGCCCGACTCCTGCCTTCGAGGCTCGGCTCGGCTCGGCTCGCTTCTTCGGCCGTTCCAGCGGGCCGACTCCGCCCGAGCAGAGGGTTATGGGAGCGCGCTTTGTGGTCTCTTTGAAAGCAAACACGACGGACCAGGATGGAGAAGGCGAAGGGGCGAAGTCGGAGGGAAAGAGATACAGAAGCAGAGGGCGGGGAAGTTGTGGCCTGTTCACACCCGCCTTTTAATTCGGCTTCAGTCCGGTTTCAGAGTGAGCTCACACATCAATGTAAGGAGTGGCTTCCTTTCCATCTCTCCTAACCAAGCATTCCGTTTTCTGAACTGGATAAGGCTGAAGGAAACCAGCTTCTCACTTGGCTGAAAGTGGAGTGAAGCTGGATTAAGACGAAGGTGTGGACTCCGCTTTGCCTCGCCTTATTCACGCAAGCCCTCCAGTCGGGCCCCGATCCTACAGGAAAACGCAGAAAGTCTTCCGAGGCTTTTCCTGTAGCATCGGGCGCCCGACCGGAGGGCACGTGTGAATAAGGCGAGGCAACGTGGAGTCCACACCTTCGCCCATCGAAGGCAGCCGCGGATCGGGACCCTCCGGCGCCCTTGGATCGGGCTTCTACTCGCCTGGGCGCCTCCGGTGAGCCGGTTCTGGGGCTGCCTTGTCGCAGGCCCCGGGGGCAGCTGCAGCCCGGAGTACCGCCGGGTTCCCCAAATCCGGAGCCAAACCGGCGTCGGGAGGCGACTCCGGGAAGGCGGCTGCGGCTCCCCCTTCAGGCCGCGACGAGCCCAGGCGCCTCGCTACTCCGGCAGCTTGAGAGAGGGTCGCCCGTAGGGGTCTTGGCGGCTTTTGCGCACGATTTGGCTCCCAGATATCGCTTGCGATGCGCTCCGTATTGGCTCGTCCACGAACTTCGCTCCGCCGGATTCTCGGGGGCCCTTCGGAGCCCCTGGGGCGGCAGGCGGGGTCTCTCCCGGGTTCCCCAAATCCGGAGCTAGATCCGGAGCGGGGAGCGATCTTTGGGGGCCCCGAGGAGGCTTCGCACCCGCCCCGGGGACGCACTCGGGACGGTGCCCTCACTCTGGGCTAGAGGGCGAGGCCCGCCCGGCCCGTTTCTCTGCGCTGGTTTATCAGAGCTGCGGACACACCCACGTTTGAATGCAGCCTCAGTCCGTCTTCGAAGTGAGAGAGGACATCTGCGGAGTGGCCCCTCTCTTTCTTTTCCCATTCTCTAACCCCACGGTGTGGATTTTCTGCGTTAGATCGAGCCAAAAGAAAACAGCTCTTCACTTGGCTGATTTGTAACCGCACTCTGAAAGTTGACTGAAACCGGATTAAAACTTAGGTGTGAACGCAGCCCTCGGCCTGGCAACGCCCTGACCTACCCACAGCCCCCCCCCCCTTGGCTGCTTGCTTCCCTGGCTATCAATCTCAGCGATGATGGAAGGAAGGAAAGAGAAAGACCTAGAGAGAAGGAAGGAAGGAAGGAAAGAGAGACCTAGAGAAAAGGAAGGAAGGAAAGAGAGACCTAGAGAGAAGGAAGGAAGGAAGGAAGGAAGGAAGGAAGGAGAAAGACCTAGAGAAAAGGAAGGGAGGGAGGAAGGGAGGGAGGAACCTAAGATCTGGTGCCACGGCCTCGTGCGGACACGCGTTCCCACGGACCCGCTTCCGTGCCGCGTGTCGTGCGCGCCTCGGGAATAGACCGCTTCCTAAGGCGCGCGTGTCAGGCGTCGTCGTCCGCGCGCAGGATCCGATCTTTGGCTCCGCAGGGTTGCAGGTGCGCCTGGTTCCTTAAAAAAAAGCGGGGGTGGGGGTGGGAGGGGGTCGAGGGGCGGCTGGGCTTAACTCGATTAAACTTCATCAACATTATTTAAAGTATTCCCAGAAGCCGGAATGGACTTCGAGGGACTTTACCTTGCAGATAAAAGGAAACGGAGGGGAGCAGAAATCGAATTACATCCCTGTATTTGCCAGCGCCTGTCGGGCGGGGGGGGGGCGGCTGTGCATCATTCGGGACGCCAAGTCCTCGCGATCGCTTTCCTGCCTGGGTAGCGCCTTGCACGGCGTTGGCGGGGCTGCCGTGGGTCCCTTCGCGGCCGCCGTAGGCCTCCTCCGTGGCGCTGAAACTAACACGTGTTTGGGTGGAGGGAATCGCCGAAGGGACACCTGGACACGCGAGGACGGGGAACGTTTGCTTTCCCCCGCCCTTTCGCTCGGATTTGTTTTGCACGCCTCTCTCTGCAGACGTGCCATGGTTGGGATAAAAGCTTTTCTGGGCCGCTCCCAAAAAGTTCATTTATATATTTATTTATTTATTTAAAAAAACAAGTATGGAAAATAACACAAACAACACAGAGCCGACTTGAAAGGCGGTCAGAAGACGCAGCCAGGAGGCATCGGGCAGGCGGCCGCGCTGCGCATCTGCAGGGAAACCGAGGCACTGCTGGTTCCCCCCGCGTTGCCGTCTCTTCCCTTGCCAAAGATTCGCCCCTGGCCGCGGAGGCGATTCTGTTGAGTTTAATGCGGTTCGGGGGAGATTTTGCTTTCGGTGTAATTTTAGTCAAGCCCGTCTAATAAAGCTGCGATCCTAGAGCTTTTGAAAGCAGAGGAATCGCCATTCGGGCTAATTCCATTTGTTTCTAAGTAGATCATAAACCCCCTTTGAAAAATCTTGCATTTACTGGGGTCGGTTTTGGATACAAACGGCAGGAAACTGGGACCGAAACGCTTTGAAGTGGGGAAGGGGCTTCGGGCGAGCCCTGCACGCCGTTCCTACGGAGTCCGCGAAATATCCCAGCCTTTTCATATCTTTTGTTTTCTTCCATTGATCTCCCGGCTGTTATCGATGGCCTCGTATAGACAGGCACCCTGCCCCCAATCTCCTACCAGATACGGAATAGATAAGAGATCCAGATGGTCTGATAACTCAGACATTGCCCCCTTTTCTGTCTTCCGACGGGCTGATCTGATAACATTTGCAATGCATGGAATTGCAAAAAGCCAGAGAACTGGGAAGGGGGGGAGGGATTTCCCTTGCCCACTTACTCCTTTTAAACTCTCTGGCAAGCAAAGTGGGGGGGGGGGAAATGTGTGTGTGTGTGAGAGAGAAAGGGCCACTCTCCACTTTCTGGAACAACCAAAAGGATCTTCCTTCTCGCAGTATTAAGGGATCTGCCACTAGGAATCCTCTCGGAGCTCAACAGCCAGATTGTTCAGCAAGGGAGGAAGTTCGGAGTGATAAAGGTGGAGTGATAAACTGTGCTGGGGAAAGCAGCAGATATGGAGGGGGAGAATTTGAAAAAGCTTGGATGAGTTCGAAAGAGACCACCGGACTCTTCCAAGCTTTCTCAAATTCTCCCCCTCCTCCTCCATATCTGCTGCTTTTCCCAGCACAGTTTCGGCCACCTTTATCACACCTAAATTTTAAACCAGCTTCAATCCACTTTCAGAGTGAGCTACCACAATGGCAAAGCAGCAGCTATTTGGCTTTTGGCTGCGTTGAACTTAGAAAACCGACCTTTGGTTTGGAGTGCATTCAGACTTGGGTGTGCGAGAGGAAGTCCTGCTTGCTTTCTCTAAAAGAGTCCTAGGAGGGAAAGAAATAAATTTGAGAGAAATTAAGATATTATCGGCGTAGAAATGGAGCCTCCCATTCTCTCTCTCTCACACACACACACAGACGGAGGGAGCGGGAGAGAGAAAATTTCCGCCCCCTTCCCCAAGTCAATCTGTGTGCCTATCAATTATCTCCCTATCTGAAGATTTTATTAATGCAGAGGTCTGCTAGGACATTAATTTAATTTTCCGCTGAAAGCAGCAAAGAGTTGTTTTTGTGAGTAATCTGAACTCTTATTGGCTGGGAGAATTTCATCAAACATACACGATTGTGTCCAAATGGATCACCGAGGGAAATCAATGTGATGAATATCATCCATTTATGAGCACCAGATTAGCCCCCCCCCTCTTTTGGACACTCCCTTCACCTTGCAGAATTCCAGGGTTGTTGTTTCTCTGTTTGTTGGAGGAACAGAGGAGTGAAAGGCATATTTCTGTTGTGTGTGCAAAAGGGGCAGGATTTGGAAATCAAAACGCAATTCCCACATTCAGATGCTCTTTTAAAAACTTTGTTCATTCCCTAAGCAAAAAATAAACCTCTCTCTCTCTCTCTCTTTTTTCTTTTTGCACAAGCAGTCAAAATCAAGACACTTTTGCTGCCTTCACCAAGGGCTTCTTGATCGCACATGAGCTGTGCGTAGCCTCTCCATCCTACCACATACAATTAGGGAATTTTATTTTTAGTTATGTTCTACTTTATCATCCTGTTGTGGCAATGTTATGAAACAAAACACCCTGAAATACTAAATACTGAGGGAGGGGGTTAATTATGTAGGCCATCGATAGGTGATATTCTTCACATGCTCAGAGACACCACCTATGGCACCCAGCCAGCTATCAAGCTATCATTTTAAGGTTCCCATAATTTCCTCTTGTTTTAGTTTGTGACAGACTGTCTCCAGATATTCTTAGTCTTCATCTCCCACCATCTTTGACCACTGATCCTGCTGACTCTGGAAAGGGATGGAAGCCTGAAAATACACTGTTTCCCCCAAATAAGACAGGGCCTTATTTTAGTTTTTGCTCTAAAAGATGCCGTAGGGCTTATTTTCGGGGTAGGGCTTATTTTCAGGGAAACAGGGTGGATTGGGAACCACAGGTATTCTCACTTCTTTGACGTGATGTTCTAAGCTCACAGGTCTTGTAAACTGGGATTTCTACAGCATCCCTGCAATTCCAGACACATTTCTGGGGTTCGGTGCATTTTTAAAATAACAGTCTTGCAAGAGTTAATAAAGACTAACCCCTATATGCATTCCAGATCCCCACTGGGTCCCACCCTCGGCAAAACACTCTAATTTCCCAATTTCTCCTAGTGCATTGGCATGTTAATGAGAAGGCATCCTAATTAACAGGTTCGAGCAAGCAAGAAGATACGGTCATCTCCGCTGCGCGTCCTTTCCCAGGGCCCCTTTTCTTTCTTCAACCCCCATCCCTCCTTCATTGAGATCACCTAATGAAAATAAATATAGTGCTCCTGATGGGTTCATTTGACAATCCAATTTAATTATTCTCTAAACCAGATACGGCCATTTCCAGAAAGCTACACGAGGCAATCATCGCCCTCTGAAGGGGGAGGCAAGATTCGTTTCCTGTAGAAGGGAGGGGGGCAAAATGGTTTCACTGCAGATGCTTCCAGATGGACAGCAAAACCTGCAATGGAAGTGCCGAAGATATAGGAGGCATTCCCAGCAGAGAGTCTGGGTTTCCTTAAATAGTTCCTTTTCCACCTTGGCCATCTTCTTGATGGGGTTGATTGGGGACGCCAGAAACCAGGCGCTTCACTGGCTTCAGGTAGCGCCCATCAGCCTCACCAAGAGGTATGCCCAGGACCGCGCCTCGCGTATGGAGAAGGATGGCAGGAGGTAACAGGGTGAGATCTTTTTGCTACACACAGCACCCATGGCACCCACAAATCTCCATAACCCTGGCTGTGAAAATGGCGTCAAGCAAAATCAGAGACATGAATCTCCTTTGTTCCTGTTTAAATCGAGTCTTTTCTCCCAAACCACGGAGACAAGATTTTCACACCTGTTTTTAAGCGCAGTGAGATGGAGCAACGCACTGAAGGCAACGCGGCTGGAGGCTGAGTGACAAGCGTTCTTAAATGTCACCATCTGCTCGGGCTCGACCCTGAGCAATTTGGTATATGGCAGGTTATAAGTATCAATAAATAAATATATAAATAAAATGTGCCAGGAAGAGAAAGGCACGGCTGCACACAAAAGGTGTCCCTAAAGAATTGGCAATCTTTTGGCCAGACCCTTAGAGGACAGCTGAGGCCAAGGGCCAGAAGACCAGCTCAGACCACGGTGCGCAGAACACTGTTTTGGATGTTTTCTGAAGCAATGAGAGCAGCCACACCCCAGCCTGGAGCAATGTGTGAGTACCAGCCTCAGCTCTCCATGCTCTTGGCTGCAACTCCAGGCCACTTCAGAACCAGGAGGGAGTACGGGGCCAACTGAGGCCACCGGGTACCATCTGATGACATCATCGTGCAGGCCAAAGCCACGTCAGGCCTGTAGGGGCCAATCTTAAAGAGGCAGGAAGGTGGCACTAGGACTGCTGGGTTTCCCCTAGCAAAATCAGCCCCTGTCTCAAAAGCACCTGAAATGGTGTCTTGCACACCCTTAACCTGAAAGCATGCCTGATCATTGATGGGCCTTCCTATACTGAAGGACTTAGAAGTGATTAGTGAGGATGGGAATGGAATGGGCAGCCTTGTGGGCTGCGTGGAAAGCTTAAAAGAGCTGCAGTGGTCTTCATCTGAACCCGAGGGCTTAACTTTGACCAATAAATCCCTAAACAACTTGGGCCCCAAAATCTTGGACCCTATCAATCTGCCCGTGCCTGAAAACCTACAGCTGAGGCCCCTTCTGGTTGTACCACCACTGCTAGTAGCTTAAGGTGTAGGTACTCAGGGCATGGCCTACTCAGCAGTAGCCCCCTAGATAATGGAACAGTCTCCCTGCTGAGGCCCACTAGGCATCCTCTTTATATACTTTTAGAAGACTGGCAAGGACACACTTATGCATCCTGACCTTTGGCTGAGGAACACTGTTTTGGTCATTGTTTCTCATACTCATATTTTCATGGCGGTCCGTATCAGAGAAATAGCCATGTCAGTCTAATTCAAAAAGTCCAGCAAGGTAG
>MTQE01001340.1:1544686-1560374 GCA_014337955.1 Aspidoscelis marmoratus | reverse complement strand
CTCAAAACGTTTTGAATTCGAGATAACTATGCCGTGAAGATGAGGCAATGGATGATCCCTCGGTGACGGTTATTTATTTCCCTGTCACTAACCTCCTGTCCTGCAAAAGTGTGCTCCTTTTCCTTTTGGAGCCCCTGTTCACGCCGCACGGTTCAGGATCCCAAGGCACCCGCTGGACAGCTGCTCAGAGGGTGCCTCTTTGGTGACATCTGAGAGGTCAGTAAGGGTCACCTCAAGGGTTATGCTTCCATTTCGCCACTTCCTCCAGCTTTGGGGTCTTCTGACCAGAGTTCAAGGAGGCAGGTCAGCTTGGATGGCCTTCGGAAGCCTTCTCCAGATGCTGCTGGGGCAACCCCTACGCCTCTCCCTGCGCCACCCAAATCCCAGCTGGACTGACCTTGCCTGCCTGCCCAATAAGCTGCCCCTGGTCTTGGATGCAGTGGTCGCCTAGGCAACCGCAGCTGACCCTGGCCAGCTCCAAGGACCGGCCTATCGATTGCAAAGATAATAAATGGACAGCAGCGATGTGCCTGCTTCCCAAACAGGCAGCCCTTCAAACCTCCCCTCCCTCCCTCCCTCCCTCCCTCCCTCCCTCCCTCATGTGGCTGTTTGATTGAGCCTTGGCTTTCTGATCTTCTCCAGAAGGAAAGAGGGTTAACTCTTCAGGGGAACAGCCCAGAGGAAGTCCAGATCTGGAAGGAGCAAAGACGCTCTGTGGTGTAACCTCTTCTCTACGTTGGCCCTGAGGCTGAACTGATTTGCAGGCTGCTTGCTGTGCGGAAGCAACGCTTTGGGGAAGTTTCTGAAGCAGAAAGAAAGGACCGCAGCCCATCTTTGTCCCTCCTAGGCCATCAGGCTTCAGAGTTGCACTGCAGAGTCGGAACAACACATCAAAAAGCCCACAACGCAGCGCCTCCCCTGTTCCTCTGGGAACTCATCCAGCCACCATTTGCCACCACCAGAACCACCAGCCTGACACGAGAGGGGACTGGAAAACTAGTTCCTCATGGGATCCGTGCCCTGCGCTCCCTGTGTCCTGCCTGGGTAGCCACGGGCTCCTAAGGTCCCACGCATGAACTTGGCTTTGGGCAGCTGAAGTTGCTGCAGTGGAGACCAGTCTACTTGGCATGAAAGGTGCATCTTGTTTCCTTTGCCAGGTGCCCAGGTGAAAAGGAAGCCAAAAAACACAGTCCTGAGATGGCCTCCTGTCCCTAAGAACCTAAGAGGAGTCCAGCTTGATCAGGCCACAGCCCATCTAGTCCAGCCTCCTGTCCCACACAGCAGCCCACCAGTCGCTTCTGGGCATCTCAAGCAGAAGATGAAGGCAAGAACTACTCCTGCTCTTGACTCCCTGCAAATGGCCTTGAGAGGCCTCCTGCCTGTATCTCCAGCCTGGAGGAAGTACCTGGGCATCCAATCTAGTAGCCCTTGATACACCTGTCCTCCATGAATTTATCAATCCTTTCCGAAAGCCACCCAGGTTGGTTGCTGTCACCATCTCTTCTGACCATCCTTAGGTCAGATATGGTGTCCTTTTCTCCTCCTGTAACTCTTTTGCGACCCAAATCTCTCCTCGCAGCAGAAGCAATGGCTGAACAAGGCTGGGGCATATGTGGTGCCCGTTGCTTCTGGACCAGAGCTTTGCCCAAGAGGTGCAGAGGGGAAAGCCTTCCTCCTGCACCATACATTCTGGCCTCCGCAGACTTTGAGGCCAGGCAAAGAAGGAAGCACCAGAGATGCTCCCCAAAGTCCGCCATGTTTGGACCGTGGATCCAGATGACTGATCCAGACCCAGACTGCAATGAAAATTGTACAGGTGTGTCTGCAGCCTTAGCAGGGATCTGGCCCTACCCAGCCTGGGCTGATTTCAAAAAGTCAAGCAGGGTCAGAACCGGATAATAACTGGACGGGAGACCCCCAGGAGATCCCAGGGCAGGAGGCGGCAGTGGCTAGCCTCTTTTCTATTGTTGATGAGAAAAAGGTAGGGATGGACTCCTGGAGCCATTGGAAGCAAGGCTGACCTGTGAGATCTCTACCTTGACTACGACCCCCCATCTCCATCAAAAACGGGGGGGGGGGTAACAAGTTGGCTGATGTTGACTCTGCCTCACCCCCCCCCCAAAAAAAAGGGAATAACTCTTGGCACAGAAGCCCTGCAAGGCATGGACCTGTTCCAGCCGTCTCATGAAGCCCTTTTTCTTCTGCCCCCCCCATTCCACCCCCAAGACGATCACTTGCCGGCTAGGGACAGGCGGGGTGGGGGGCAGGAGGCGCTGATGCCTGCCTTCCTTCCCTCCTTGACACTTCTCGACGCGCGCGGCCCATTAAGCAGGCAAAGGCAACAGGTGGGGGGCGCGTTAAGCACTTCGTTTGCCGCGGGGGGGGGGCTGAGTGGCCCGCTCGCTTGGCCCATTGCAAGGCGCGAGAGCAGCTCTCGAGATGAAAGGCGGCGAAGGCGAGCTAATGGCCCCTACGCTGACAGCTCGGGGGGGGGGGAACACTCAGCCCCCCCCCCGGCCAAAGGCTGCCGAGCGAGGAAGCACTTCAAAGCCTCGCTCGAGGGCCTTCGAGAGGCAGAAGCAGCGAGAAGCCGCCGCCGGTCAAGGGCTGCGCGCCCCCTCCCCCTCCTCTGCCCCCCCCCGCCCCCGAAGGGAACGGACAAGGCTGCGTTCACACCTCGACTGTTAAGACAGCTTCAGGCCACTTCCAGCGCGGAACGAGGCACGAGCCGTTTTCTTTCCGTCATGGCTGCGTTCACACGTGCATTTTGACCCAGCCGAGGCCACTTTTAAAGGGGAACAAGGCGGTGGAAAAATGGCCGGTGGTTCTTTTCTTTCCACATTTATGGCTAAATTTTGATCCGGTTTCAGTCCACTTTCGGAGCAAGATAATGCAAGTGGACAAAGGGACAAGCTGCTTGCTTTTGGTTTTATCTTGCTCAGAAAATAAATCCAATTTTGGGTTTGGTAACGTGGCAGAAAATGACTGGTCACTTTGCCAATGTGACCTCTTGCTCTGAAAGTGGGCTGAAAGTGGCTTAAAACTTAGTGGATTTTCTGAGTTGGATCGTGTGAAAATGAAAAAGATCTGCCAAGTGGACCAAAGGCAGATCAAACCAGTTTAGCCAGTGTGGACTGGCGGTTAGGGAGGAGGACTCTTATCTGGGAATACCAGGTTCGATTCCACACTCCTCCACAAAGCCAGCTGGGTGACCTTGGGCTAGTCTCAGCTCTCTTCTAAGCTCCCACAGCCCCACCCACCTCACAGGGTGTCTGATGTGGGGAGAAGAACAGAAGGTTTGTCAGCAGCTCTGAGTCCCCTTAAATGGGTGAGAAAAGTGGAGCAGAAAAGCCAACTCTTCTTCTTCTGTTTCTTCAGGGTGACACCCTGGCTCAGATGCCAAAATGGAGCTGAAAGTTGCACGTGTCCAGACTTGGGTGCAGAAATAAGCAGGGTCTGGACCCCCCAAGGTTCACGGGATAGGTGCCCTTTCTGAGGAAACGAACCCTCGCGTAGGGATGCGCACGAATACTTGTAACATTTGAAATCTGCACGAATTCGTCCGCATTCAGACATTCAAATCCAAATTGAACGCTTTGGAACATCCACACGGTATTTCCGTGTTCCATTTGTCAGCCTGGGAAGTGGGGAAGTGGCTGCGCCAGTCACATCTGCAAAGGACCCAGAGTGGGTTCAAGGTGGACTGAGAGTGGATTCAGATTGGATTTGACACGTTCAGAGTGGATGCATGTACGGGATATGTATGGGGCGCATAGGGGATTAATAGGGAATACACAGAGGATTTGTATTGAACATCCGCACCAGATTCCTATCGGATCTGAATCCTGCCGCAGTCAGAGGCGGTCTATTTGAACCAATGGGAATTTTCCTGCATTCGATTCGATACGAATTGAACCCAAAAGCCATTTGCCCATTTGAGCAGCAAGGGACCTCTATGCTTTCATTTCACCTTTCCTGTCCCCGAGGCCTCAGGATGGGCTACAAGCATTCAAAATGTACGGAAACCCCTTTAAAAGGCGCGGAGCACTATCGGCGCCTGAACAGCGGCGGATTTCGCGTCCCTTGGTCTTCTGGGCAGCGACGGTGCCAGAGGCGAGAAGGCGGAACCAGCCCAGAGCCTGGGGGATTCTGATTGGCCGGGGTAGGTGTCAGGTGACACACTCCAGCAGGTCTGGGCGGAGCCTCTGGGAGACTCTCAGGTGGGCAGGTGCACACAGCCTCAAGGCAACCGAGGCGGCTGATTCCTGAGCGGCGGCGCTCGGTTGAGCCCAGCATGAAGGGCGACCACAAAGCCCCCCCCCCGTGTTCAAAATGCCCCCTGACCCTGCCAAGGTTTGGGAAACGGCCTGTGTCTTTAAGAAGCCACGGCGGCAGATCAATCAGCAGCCCAGGGCTGGTGACCTCCGGGTAGCCGCAGAGGTCAAAGATCAGCAGTCCCTTCTGTTCCAATAAAGGCCCAAGAGCGCCTGGGCAGATGAGCTAATTAAAGTTGTAACTTTGACCAAACGGCAAGAGCAGCAGCAGCGACGCATCTGCGTACAGAAGAAACGGGGGGGGGGGAATTTTGCCAGGTTTTCACACTTCCTTTGGAGCCCACAGAGTTTGCACCAAGCTTGCACCGCTGAGAACCTGCTACGACAAGGGTCCCAAGTGCACCATGCCCGATAACACTAGATTTTCTTTTGGGGATCTGTTCCCGTATTGACTGGCAGCCAGATCCCTAAGCAATCCAGGAACCCACTGTGTCTCAAGCTTCGTCTAGACAGAACTTTTTAAATCCACATTATCTGGATAATCTGGAGTAAAGCAGATCCAGACACATTTTATTCTGGAGTACTCAAAGAATGTGGATTAAGTAAGTATTGTCTGGATGCAGGCTTCATTTCTGGTAAAATATTGGACTTGGGCCACCGGTTTGGTCTAGCGGTTAGGGAGCCAGAATACTGGGTTTGATTCCATACTCCTCCACAAAGCCAGCTGGGTGGCCTTGGGCTAGTCACAGCTCTCTTCTGAGCTCTCACAGCCCCACCTTCCTCACAGCTGTCTGTTGTGGGGAGAAGAACAGAAGGTTTGTCAACCACTTTGAGTCCCCTTAAAGTGGTGAAAAGCCAACACTTCTTCTTCTACCACGAAGCTAGCTGGGTGACACTGGGCTAGTAACAGCTGACTTCTGAGCTCTCACAGCACCACCTACCTCACAGGGTGTCTGTTGTGGAGAGAAGAATAGAAAGCTTTGTCAGTCGCTTTGAGTCCCCTTAAATGGGTGAGAAAAGCGGGGTAGAAAAACCAACTCCTTCTCCTTCTCCTTCTTCTTCTTCACAATTATTGCCCCCTCTCTGGATAGCGCTGTCTTTGCACATTTTACTGACATGTACATCTCAACATTTTGCTGACCTGGGACCTTTCCACACTTGGAATGTGTCTTTCTGCACTCAGAAATGGCTCCTTCCATTCAGGAGCGCACCAGTGAGCCCGTTCACACCTCTATGGTGCAAAGAGGGACACGTGACGCACTGGAACCAGCATGCGTGCATGGCGCATCATCGCTGTCCTGGTGATGGCACCAGCACAGGTGCCGGCATCTGGACTGAAGACAGCGGCGCCCAGACATGCATTCACACTTAAGATAAGCGTCTAGGTGTGGGGGGAGCGTGTACTAGCATTCCCCGGATGCACACATGTGTGAACACCTGTTTCAGCCTCATGCGTGCACAATGGATGGAGTTATTGCTGGAGCTCGGGGGGGGGGGGTTGCCTCAGATAATGGCACAATATTCTCCCCACCTGGAGAACGTCTTAAAGCTGTTGTAACCCCTCTCGGCCACTTAATGACAGCAGTACCATTCCACTGCGGTTACGTCTGGGCTGTGAGCGCTTGCACAGACCACCAGCACTGCCGTGTGGATGTCCAAGGTGCCCTGGCGGTGGCCGCAGCAACGTCCCCCCTTGGGCCAGCCATTGGCATGGTGCTTCTCACAGCCCCCACACGGAAGTGGGTGCAAATGCTGCTGACCGGGACCCTGCTGGCCAGTCCAGGGCTTTTTTTCCCCCAGTTGGATTTATTCCGGAATATATCCCGGATTATGGGTCTGCTGTCCACATGGTAGCGCAGGCTATAACAGGCCCCAGGTGAGGCCTGTTGGCACCTGCATGAGCATGCAGATGACAGACGCCGACCCTGAGACATATTCCACAATATGGCTAAGGCGAACAGGTCCTCGGTCCACAGCAGCTGCAGGAGACTCCTGGATGCTCTGGGATCACAGAGGTGCCACAGCGCGCATATGCGCTGACCCTGCAGCACCTGCAACCTCTCTGGAAAGGTAGGTGCACACAGGCCCTTGGACTGCGTTTGGGTGGCTTCCCTAGGCCCTCAGTTCCAAAACTCAGCAGACAGTCATCAGGGTCAGCACTGGTATTACGGGAAACCTGGCCGTCATTGCTAGATTTCTCATAATGGTGAAAAACCAGGTTTTCGGCCGCTTCAGATGTGACTAGACTGGTTTGCCACATGTCTGGAGGCAGCCTTAGTTTCACTTGGCAGCCTTATAGAATCTGTTCGTCATTGCTGCCTTCCTGTGTGTTTTTCCCTTTCTTTCTCATTATAAGGTATGGCCCTGGGATTTCCTGGTGGTCTCCTGACTAAGGATTAACTGAGTCCGACCCTACTTGGCTGTTCAAGATCTGCCAAGGTCAATGAGGGCAGACTAAATTTTTGCCCTAAGCAAAGCTCATGGCTACGTACTGAATCATCCCTGGTGTTGGTGCAAAAAGTTTCCTGGCATTTTCCTTCATTTACTTTAGCACCTGCTAGAGGAAATACCTCTACTGCACTCTGACATGTATATTTTTAGTTTTATGTTTTGAGTGTTTTGGTTTTATTTTTGTAAATCACTTTAAGATTTCTTTGAAAGGCAAGCATGTGGCAAACCATAGCACGTCAACACCTCTGGCTGGTGGCCCACCACTAAAGCCCCACACGGCTGTGGCACTGGGTAACTTCACATGGTTTATGGCCCAAATATGAGTGGTCATTCCAACAGATACTGAGCCTGGCACAAGGGAACAGAGTGCCACCAAAAGGCTCGGAGAGTGCAAAATTCCACCCTTTCCTTTCCTGTGCCTCCGCACATCTCCACGATAGGGTGCGCGCGGCAGATGTATGTGTCCATGTGCCCCACGGGCCACGAGCACGCATGCCCGTGGCTTTGACAAGACCGGCAGATCGCAGGCCGCAGTCACGGTAGCAACAGTCAAGGTAACCAAGGCAGCTTCGCCCTCACTGT
The DNA here is from genome assembly GCA_014337955.1 of Aspidoscelis marmoratus. Taxonomy (NCBI): domain Eukaryota; kingdom Metazoa; phylum Chordata; class Lepidosauria; order Squamata; family Teiidae; genus Aspidoscelis; species Aspidoscelis marmoratus. The sequence goes on along the minus strand of MTQE01001340.1, from coordinate 1,553,067 downwards.
GGAAGGGGGATTCCTTCCTGGCCTCAACGTTTTATCTCACAGCCCTGATGAGAGATCGGGAGGTACAGAAACCCGTGCTGATGAAAATAAGGCGTGGACGTCCACACGGTCAAGTTCCGCTGCACTGTTTGCATTTTTAGGGCTACGAAAAGCGTGGAGACCCTCAGCTTGGTTTTTCTTTCCCCCTTTTTGGCTTCCTACTTCTGTTACTCAATGATTTAGGGTGCCTCCAAACAGGAAATCCTCCCTCCGCAATTACCTCCTCTTTGCACATTTTACTGAAGTGCACATTGGAATATTCGGACATCCCAAATTCCCGGACATGTTTGTCAGCACGTGCAAGTGAAGAAGGCAAGTAAACAGCCCTGTCACTGGAAAACCCTCCACCAGCGCTAGGCTTTCCAGCAATGGTCACTATGGCTTTTTAGAGGGCCAAATTATAGGTCTGTGTGTGTGTGTGTGTGTGTGTGTGGTGTGTGGTGTGTTTCCCTCAGATATGTGAGGCAATCCTACCACAGTGGCACCTCGATGTCACTATATTCACCCCACAGTCCCAGGAAAATTGCAGGCTGTCTGGAGGCTCCCTGACTTGCATGATTTCCTGTTGCTTATTAAAGAGACCTATTTATTCCTTAAAATAAAATTTAAAAGAAGAACGACAGGAGTACGTCCTGCCTTCTCGACAGCAGGGCTGCTAGTCTATCTGAAATTCACACACACATATATTGAACCTGTGAAAGTTTTGCGCAAGCGCACATGCACCCACTCATTTCTACGCACGCACGCGCACACACACACACACACACACGTCTATATCAATCTGCGCACAAAAGCATCCACTGCCTTGCTCTATTGAATTATCAGCCCCCTGCAAATCGGGACTCAGTTGAGATGTGGGGCGAGGAGGCAGAATCGCGCACTACAAGTGTGGAATGGGGGGGGGCGCACAGCCACTAAAGTAGGAATACTCATCCGGAATAAACAGTGTCTGATATCGATTTAGGCCCATGGTTAGAAGGAGGAATGTGAAATTGCCGTAGAGCTCTGAGCGGAGCAGGGAAGGGAGGGACTTTGGCTGTGCTAATCAATAGCCCAATACATCAGGCGTAACCATGGAAACCCCAGGTTGGAGATGGGGCGGGATAAAGGAGCCCTGGGAGGTGGGAGGGGGAGCAAAGGCCGATGAGGCCATCTTTAAAAGAGCCTTTGTGGGGACAGGTAGCGGCAGGTTATTCTTCATCAAGTCAGGCTGCTGCAGCACGGAGCGCGGCTTTCTTGTAGCCCTCTTCATCCTCCCTCTTTTGTGTTTTAAATTTAGGTTAAATTCAAAAGGTGTCAGATTCTGTGTTTCACAGAAGTCTGCATCAGTACCCAGCGACAAGCAACCTGTGGGACCCGGAAGTCTTTAGACTTGATGCTGGTCTCCAAACTTAAGAGGCCAGCATCAACCTGGAAGAGGCCAGGGCACCAAGCAAAGACTGTGCAGGCTTCTGGGTCCCATAGGTCACTTGCCGCGAGGCCTTGATTATAGCCAAAAGAAAAAAGTGGCCCTAATGCCGCTTAGAGGTGGTAGCATCCACATGCTTGTTTACAATGCACTTCCAGAATGCATTCTCTGGCTTTTAATATGGATTGGAGGTGGGATGGGAACCCTAGCATCTGCATGCAACCAGCCTACTTTTCAGAAATGAAACCACTGCATGGGAAGCTTCCCAAAGATGCTTGTTCATATTTGACCTCCTGCATAGATCTGCCTGACCTTTCAGATCTGCCAATGAGGCCTTCTTCGTTGTGTTATGTGATTCTGTACTTTTTTGTAAATTTGATATGGTCAAATGACTAATCAATAGTCATTGATTCTGGTTGTGCCACCACCTTCAGTAGTAAAAGGAATGGAGGGCCTTCTCAGTGGTTGCTCCCGGATTATGTGATAGACTCCCCTCTGAGATGCGTCAGGTGCTATCACTATATGTTCAGAAAATGAGCCTGGCCTTCAGTTAACGGAAGAGTTTTCCCTTCTCCTTTCAGGCACTGCGGTGGTTTTTCATGTTTTTGTCTATAGCAGTTTCTTTTTAACTTTGTTTTTAGTGTGTTTACTGTAAGACACCCTATACGACCATCAAAACACCCAGGACAAGACTGAAAACAACTAAAGACGATCAAAAACAGTACAGATGGGACCCATACAAGCACCTAAGGCGCAGACATAAACACTTAAAAAACACTTTACCACAGGCCCAAGACTCTGCCTGTGCGTCCCTTTTGCAAATGTGAAATAATCACTCTCAGGGCAACTTGGAGTTCAAGTCAGATCAGGTGGGAGGTTCTTGTAAACCAAGTCCATCTGTTACAGCCACTCAGTTGTGCAGACATCTTCACAGTGAACCGTAAAACTCCCAGGCCTCAACCTGATAGGATGGACTGGAACCTAGTCCAGGTCACACCTAGCTTACATAGGATGGGAGAGAGGCAGGGCAGCTCCAGAGTGGTCCCTTTCTTGTAGCTGAAAATCAGACTCAGTGCTGGACTTATCGGAATGTAGGATAGTCCCAATCAGGGAAGGAAAGTCCCCTGAAGATAGGAGACAGACTCAGGTCTGGTGATAGGCACAGCCCTGGATTATATATCAGCAGAATTCCCAAACTGGACGATGAAATGGAACCACGTCAAGTCTCTGCCAAGTCATTTCCAGAATACTTGAGCGGGGGAGATCTAACAAGCGGCATCCAGGTGTTGCTTCGGTACCCTGGCTTTGCTGGCACACTTGCAGGGAAACGGCACAGGCACGCGCAATTTGTTTTCAAGGAAAGAAAATTTTAAAATCAAGAAGCCAGACACAAGAGAGGTTGGCTGAGGGCAACCTGGGACCCACACGCTGCTTCCCCAGCATGATGCATCAGGTTGCTGCTTTTCTCTCCAACCTCTTATTTCAACATTGGAAACAAATCACAGGAAACATCACACCCACCGGATTTCTGTTGGGTTGGGGCTCTTCCAAGCCTGCTCCCCAAGCAAAGCCAGATACAGCTTGGTGGCCTCATCACTAATAGGGCCTCCAAAGGCTGCACCCCCCCGCCTGCCCCCGGAATCCACACAAATCCTGAAAACTTTGAGCTCTCTGCCTGAAATATAAATTGCCAGTTCTCATAGGAGGCAGAGCGCCCCCTGCTGATGGCCCAGGGTGGACAGAAACGTGCCCGGGACGCGGCCTACCTGGCATAAAGAGGCAGAGCACAGGTGGGGTGCAGCAGGTGCACAAAGGCGGCTTTCAACACTTGATTCGGCTCGAGTAGAATATTCAAATATCTGAATTCATACGAATAAAGAAAAACGAATGTCGGGACAGTCGAATCGATACGAATACATTTGTATCTATTTGTTCGAATCCTCAATACGTACCCAATGATGTGAATCAAAACACATCTGTGTGCACCCGCAAGCATCCTGTATTTGTCCCGTTTTCATCCCGTACAGATGTACGCGTACAGATACATATGTGACGTCGCATAAGAACGTCCAAATTATTCGTACGAATAACTCAAAATATTCATATTCACACAACTGCTAAAAAATGAACGTCTGGATGTTCGATTCACATACCAATGTCTGGATTTGTCCAAACAACAAGTATTTCGAATATTCATGCGCGTCGCTAGTTGGGCGCCCGGGTGACGCGTGTCGCGCATGTGAGAAACACGTTCAAACGGCATCTATCGAGACTACTGGGTTACCCACGCCCAGCTCGAGATCCTGTGCCCTGTCCCCCTCCAAACCCCAGGCTCACCTGCACATCAGTCGCACCTCCAAGAGCCGTCAGGAACGCAGGCCTAGGGAGCGGGTGCCGTGGTGGACACACGCAGGGTCCAGCTAGGAAGCCGATCTGCCTGCCGGGCCTGAGGACAAACGGGGTTCCCCACACGCGCGCTCGGCCGGAAGGCTCGCCTGCCGTTGCATCGCTGCTCATATTTGGGGGGGGAGGGAGGGAGGGGGGAGGGAGGGGAAGGGGGAAACACACGCACACACCACACACACAGAGTTTGTCCTCCCATCAAATTAAAAGAGCTCCGGCACGGCGCGGGCGTGTGAGAAGTGAATCTCTGAGACCCAGAAAACATATTGTAGGGTGGTTATTGATTTTCATCCCCTCACCCCATCCCCTTCCAGGAGATCAATGCGGGTCCGATCAATACTCTGAGCAGGAGATTCACCCATGTGGTGCACACTGAAACACGCACCCTTTTTTCTCTATCTGGACACACACACACACACACACACGCATACACAAATATTTGCACACATAGAGGAGTCCTCTGCAACAACAGCATCCTGTGGGTTTTATTGGAGACACACACAAGACCAAATAAAATTTAAATTTAAATTTAAAAAAGAAGTGGAATTGCCTCCCCTGTCTGGTGCAGGGCTGGTTGACTTCCACAAAGCGCACGGCACAGTTTCTGTAGAGGGAGACCCACGAGGCTGATGGAAATGAATCCGGGTCACCATTAAACTGGGAGGCGGATTTACCAGAGAGATCGAGCCAGCGGGCACGTTCCTCGACTGGCCCAATTTTATCCCCACAACGTCCTTGTGAGGTAGGATAAATTAAGCCAACTGACCAACGAGTCTCACAGCAGTTGCAACCAGAGCAATTTTAGGTTGTAAATAATTGGGCGGCCATGATTAACTGCAGTGAGCTGAATGCCCGATTTTGTTGTTTTTATCCCCTTGTAAACTGCTGCGTAGGGTCTCCAGAAGTCTGCAGTATATAAATGCAATAAATAAATAAAGCCCATCCACACTGCCAACCTCATCACTTTATAAGATCTAAATGCCCAGCGAAAGCATCTGTTTTCCAGTGCTGATCAACAGGCCACCTATGCAAAATTCTCCACCATCTTGGAGCATCTATCAACACCTCTGTGCCAGAGCAAACACATATTTTTACAGAGTCCCTGAGGAAGCCTGGAAGTTCACCCAGCCCTGTCCCTTTCCGTGGGAATGTGTCCTCTGCTGTTTCTTATTTTCTTTTATAAAGTGGCCACCAGAACAAAGGCTGGAATCTTGGTCCCTCTTGGAAAAACAGAGATCGTGAAGAAAGGGCAGCCTATCCCACCGCACCCTCCTTAACTGGGCTGCTGTTCCTTGATGGGACAAAGGGAAACTCTCTTTCGGAACATTTGCTTGAACATTCTCCATGGCTGAGCAGCTAAGGGACCTCTTTCCTTAATTGCGGGAGTGGGGAAGGATCTTCTCCCTGTCCTCAAGGCTAACAAACTGAGGACAAACTTTGGAGAGGACCCCACACGCCCCAGGGCCTCCCCTCTTCCAAAGAGTCCAGGAGGAAGAATGCAGCTCGCTTCTCCTCCATTCTTTTTTCACAACAACCTCATGAGGTAGGCTCAGGTCAGAGGCCATGTTTGGCCAAAGGAAGGCGCTTCCAGAATCAATGCAGAATGCATTTTGGTCTCCCACATCTTAATCTCACGCCTTGGCCTAGCCACACCACTGTGAAGGTCTGCCACGATTCACACCATAGCAGGGCTACCATTCACAGAGAAATTCCCTGCCCACAGTACAGCTTGAGCTACAAACTGGCCAGTCTGGATAGCCTTTGGAGATAGCCAGGGTTGGAAAGGAAGTGCATGTTTCAGTACCCCCCCCCCCGGGATAAAGAGCACAAGGGGTGTTTTTCCACTGTCAGAAAATACCCATTTTTGCACCCATTAAGGACCTATTTGGGTGTGAGCCAGATGACCCCATTTCCACCACGGCACCCATTTGGGACACATTTGTTTCCACCACCACTGGGGAAATCCGGATCATATGGGTACATCTCAGTCTTTAATCCGGATTTTCTGTAGACCCCATTAATAGGGTCGACAATGGGGTCTTCAGCCAGAAAGTCCAGATTAAAGGGAGCCTGTTTCCATAAGTGACAGGCAATGGGGTCTAGAGGAAGCTAGGGGGAGGGGATGCACCGAAATTGCTCCGAAGTCACTCCAAAGAGACTGGCAAACACTTTGGAGAGGCTATGGAGCTGCCAGCGCCGTCCGTTCGCTGTTAGCCAGACAGCGCGCACTTTCCTCCGAAATCCCTCCAAAGCAATTGGCAAAGATTTCGGAGGTGCTCCGGGGCGATTTCCCACTGACATCGCGGGCGCTCTGGGGCTGTCTTGCACTGACTTCAGAGACGTTCCAAAGGAACTCCGGAGTGGCTTTGAAGTCTGTGCTGGTCTCTTTGGAGGGACTTCGAAGAGTGCGCCCCCACCTGTCTCCCGAAACACCTGGGGTGCCAGACAGACCCCTTGGGGGTTGATCCGGATTCCCCACATGCATGCAAAGGGGTTTCCACGGCAGGGAGGTTAGCACCCATTGCTAATGGGTGCTACACCTCCCATGGAAACACATTGGGTGCTTCCCTTAATCCGGATCTACTAGATCCAGATTAAGGTACGTACCCATTCCTAAGATCCGGATCTTCTTAGATCCGGATCTAAGGAGCACGGTGGAAAAACACCCTAGGTTAGAACCCAGGAGTCCTTTGGTTTGAATCTGCCATGGAAAGTCTTCCCAGCTATGGGTCAAAGACCCCCTCGCCCTTGTGAGTTCTCCATGTAATATCTATCTTATGTCTCTGAGGGAAGGTCATCTAGTGGCGCAATGGTCAAGAGTCCCTTGGTTCGAATCCCCACGTTGCTTTTCCCAATACTGCCTGTGGAGTCCCTTAGGAAGAGGGAAGGCAAAGGGAATGGTAAACCCAGCAAGAAAATCTGAACCAGTGCCCCTACGGCAGCTGGCTGGACCACAGGCCATCTCCTTGGTTGTGCATGTCATTGGATCCCACCATGAGACCACAAGAAACAGGGCAGGGTATAAATGGCAATAAACCTACACAATAAAATACAACGTGGTCATTCAGGACTATTCAGGAACGTCCAAATGGCTGGTGGAAAGCCCACAAATAAGGTAGAAAAGGTGGGAGCAGTGGACCCGCAGAAGGACTGAAGACAGTTCAAAGTGAAGGTGTCACCATGGCTTAGAAGCCTTAGGTGTTTTGAACTGGGCACATGAGGGGTCTGGAAACAGCACCACGGACAGCTCCGAGCTTGTCGCTTGGTCCAGCCAAGGCTGCCCTTGACCCGAGGGAGGAACAAGCCAGAAACAGAGGCCTGGGAGACAGAATATGTTGGAATACATGCAGCCTTGTGGCTGAAGACAAGGCTGCCCACCACGTTCCCCCCCAGAGAGCAAGCAACGGTTGACATTCAGTACGGGAGCTGAAAGGGCTTTCCTTAGGGCACCGTGACTGTAACTCAGGGGATCAACCCCTTTGTGGTCCAACCTCGCTCTTCCAACTGACCACACAGCCCCAGAAAGGGATGAGGATAATTTGAAGGCACATCAGATCTAGAAGATTTTGCATTCACGTGGCATGGGGTGGAATCCAGCAAAGCAACATTTGGCGTCAGTCTGATTTGCCTTTTCACCTATTTGACATTTGCACACAGGAGAGTCACCGTGGATTCTGCTCGGATTCATCCCATTATGAATTTGGGACACAGTCTGCCCAGTTATGCAAAAACAAGGCAAACCATGTTTCTTTGTGCAACAGAAGCAAAAAACAAAAGCCAGCCCTGAACAAGGGATACTTCTGAAAGGCACCAGGGAACATGCTAAAGCAGAAGGGGGAGGCGGAACATTTCTGACAATCTCAGCCCTCCCCTTGATGACAGGATCCTTCCCTGGGTCACTGGCAAGGGAGCAGAAGTCTGGGCCAGCAGCCCATTTTTGTCCAGCATCCTGTTTTTGTGGTTTGGAAAGGATTCAATTCTTGAAAACTGCCTGGCATTCAGAATGGAGGAAAATACATATAGTTGTTTCAAATTTATTATTGTACAACACACAAAACAGTACGACACAACCACCAGATCACTAGTTGGAGCCGGTCTTCAACGCACAAGAACTTTGGCCCAATGTATTGGCGGATAAGGCGGCAGATCCAAGCCGGGTGGCTTTTTGCAGTTGACCAGTGGCGATTCTGCCAACACTGATTTGTTTCAAGTGCAGCCCAAGGTCTTTGGAATACCACAACTGCCAGCTTATGCCAGAGACCCTGCGCTCTGTCGGTTTTCTCATGGTGTTTCTTGTTGATTCTGCTGTCACCAGCTACGTTAACACTGGTGAGCCAGACCTTCTCAACAATGGTCTGATCAGGTGTGTCATATACTAAGACCTTGTCTGTTTGAATACAAAAGTCCCACAACATTTTGGCTTGCCCATATTCTACCACTTTAAGATATTATTATCGTCATCGTCATCGTCATCGTCATCGTCATCATTATTATTATTATTATTATTATTATTATTATTATTATTATTATT
>MTQE01001340.1:1497970-1533270 GCA_014337955.1 Aspidoscelis marmoratus | reverse complement strand
GGAAGAAGAAGAGTTGGCTTTTATATCCCTCTTTTCTCACCCATAAGGGGACTCAAGGTGGATGACAAATCTTCTTCTCCCCACCACAGACACCCAATGAGGTAGGTGGGGCTTTGAGGACTGAGAGAGCCATGACTTGCCCAGGGCCACCCAGCTGGCTCTGTGGAGGAGTGCAGAACCAAACTGGGAGATACGCAGATAAGAGTCCGACGCGCTAACCACAAGACCAGACTCCCCAGGCCCAGGAGATTTGCTTCCTTTTAGCTAGTTGAGGGCTCCAATAACTTCTTATGGTGCAGCCAGGTAGTTCAGGCCCTGTCCAGATGTGGGGAATATAGTACCACTACGGCACCACTATGGCTGGATTGACTCACATATCTGAGGCAACCCCACCATGGCTCTGCTTCCCCGCCCCCCAAAAAAGTGCTAGAAACTATTGCTGGAAAACCCAGTGCTTGTTGCAGGTTAACTAGCAATAGCGCTTTTTACTTCCCCTTTGGATGGAGCCACAGTAGCTCCATCCGCCATGCATGAGTGGAGACTGAAACAGGCTGAGCACGTTCCAGATGCCTGGATGCGCATGCAACCCAAAGCACATGGCTGCAGCACTGTCTAGGTAGCCAGTGGTCATCACAGGGGATCAATATCCCTCATTATCCCTCAATAGCATTTTATTTGGCCGCTGTCCGGAGGCAACTTTGTGCCTGACAAACAGGAACAGAACTGGTGTGGTTCCCTTCCGCACAGGAGCTTTGATGACTAAGAGCCCAGGCGGTTTACCTGTCTTCCTCGTAGGACTGAAGGAATCTAAATTTAGGCCCTCGATGGAAGCACCAGGCCTCCGCTTGGCGGTTTGACTGAGTTTCGCCCTGAATTATTAACTGTACTTTCCCATCTACCTGTTCATTGCCTGCCTGGTAGCCCACTAATAGAGGCCTTTTAATTTGTGTCTGTCTCAACTCTGCGCGGAATAAGACAAGCCTCTCTCCTCTGGGCAAAGAGAGGAAGGACTGCTGAAGGGTTATTGCTCCCCCGCATGGCAGGTACCGGGACTGCAGGTCCTGAGAACAGCCACCGCAATGCCTGCAAGAACTCTGTGTATATTGACTGTGTATATTCCTTTGCAAAAAGGAAAATTATTATTATTCTGGTCACACAGTTTTTAAAAATAAAAAAATCAAACAATAAGGGGATATAATTTTGAGGGTGGGAGAGCTGGACTGAAAACAGGCAAAAAAAAAAAAAGATAGTCAAGGCATCAGCCTGGATGGCTTTAAGAAAGGACAGGTGTATCGCTGACTATTAGAATGGATGGCCAGTTATGGCCTCCAATTTGGACAGGCAGGCAGGAGGCCTCTACATGTCATTTGCAGGTAGCTCAGAGCAGGTGAAGGTTTTGCCTTTGTCTTCCCCGTGCCCTTGGACAACTGGCAGGCCAATGTGTGAGACTAGATGGGCCGTGGCCTGATCCAGCAGGCTCATCTTACGTCCTCTTATACCATCCAGGGGCATCCTGACTCTTGCAACAGCCAAATTCCTTTCTAGCCTTGAAAACCAGAATCTTATTGGAGTATGGGTTCAAAAATTTTGGCAACAATTGATGAAAAAAATGGAACAGGTAATACAGGAACCAACTGCATGCACGCACAAAATTTGTCCTTCCTTCCTTCCTTCCTTCCTTCCTTCCTTCCTTCCTTCCTTCCTCTATCTATCTATCTATCTATCTATCTATCTATCTATCTATCTATCTATCTATCTATCTATCTATCTATCTATCTATCTATCTATCTATCTGTCTGTCTGTCTGTCTGTCTGTCTGTCTGTCTGTCTGTCTCCTGCCCTTCACCAAATGGTTCCAGGGGTTTACAATAAGAATAAAACATATCAGAAGAAAAAAACACATAATTAAAAACATCACCCCCTCCCTCTCTCTTTAGGGAGAATGAGGGGGAGAAATAGGAAAATTTAAAAAAAGATTTATCGTTGAAATTTTTATTGGCATGAAGACAGATTATAGAGTATGGGTGGCAAGGCAAAGATGTTTACAAGGGGGAGATGGAAATATTTATGTATGAGAATATTTGATAATATTTGATAGGATAAGAGACTTAAATAATTGGAAGGAAACAAGGCAAAGAAGGAACTCGCGTCGATCTGGGGGACTTGGCTATGAAATAATATTGAGACCAAGAGAATCAAGAAGAAAGGGAAGGGATAATGAGAGATTCTCAACGAAGAAGAAATAATTGGAGAATGGACTGGTAGGGAAGGGGAAATATAAACGTTGGTTTTATGGGGGGAAATTGTAACTGATAGAAACTGTGTTGCATTAATTAACTAATTTCTGTACATCCAACAACAATAAAAGAAATTGCTCTACTGAACTGATTTTTTTTCTTGCAATGGTTTTTTTACTATTCCAGCTTTGTTTTTAATCTTGTATTAATGGGCTCGATGTGGAGACTGAAGTGAAACTGGGGGCTTTTTTTCACTCAGGTTAAGATTAGGGACAGAGGACGGCACTTGCACTGTGAACGCCAACCCTGTACCAAACGTACCTTGAACATAGCCTGCACCTGCCTTGCCACAGGAATGGAATGGCCATGGGTCTTGACGTGATGCCTGACTGTGCAGCTTCGAATGCCCCACCGCCATGCAGCCTTCATCAGTTTGGTCTTGTGGTTAGAGTTTTATCTGGTAATCTTGCGGTTCAGTTCCATGCTCCTCCACAAAGCCTGCGGGGTGGCCTTGGGCTAGTCACAGCTCTCTTCCTGAGCTCTCCCAATGACCTCACAGGGTGTCTGTTGTGGGGAGAACAGAAGTTTTGTCAGACGTTTTGAGTCCCCTTAAGGGTGAGAAAAGCCGCGCGTAAAGGCAAACTCTTCTTCCTCCATGAAGCCTGCTGGGTGACCATGTGCTAATTACGGGTCTGTTTCTGAGCTCTCACAGCCCCACTTGTGGGGAGAAAACAGAAAGTTTATAAGCTGCTTTGAGTCCCCTTAAATAGGTGAGAAAAGTGGGGTATAAAAGCCAACTCTTGCTCTTCTTCTAAGTGAGAAGGCTACTCCACAGCTATGAAAGTCAGGAACATTTAGGCAGCCTAGGGGCCACTCCAAGACGGAAACGGTTCCATGGTGAGCATACGCTCAGCACCAAAACATACCCAAACGCCCCCATCTTCACAGTGTGAAAAGACCCTGAATCCAGGCAAGGTGAACGTCCTGCATGTCATGGGGTCCTGAGTCCACTGACTGGTTCACCAGCTTCATCCTTTCTTTGACAGGAATAATTTGACCAAGGTGATCCATGCTCCTGTAGCCCCCAATTAGACTAGTTGCCCTGCAATATACCTCTGCTGTCTGACTTGGACCAGGAGAAGCTACTGCAAGAGACAAGCAAGTTCTCACGTTTTCCATTCGCCACCTGGAGGCAGCCTTGGGTTGCACTTCTGCTCTCAACTCTCATTCTTTGCCCAGTGGCCAACAATTCCATTCATTTATTGTTTCTTGTTTTATTGCATGATGTTGTATCTGAAGAAGTGTTGTAATAAACATTGTTTAGAAGGAAAGGGAAAGAAAAGGAATGGTAGGGAAATAGATACAGGATGGTCAATATATTCGGTTTTCCACGCTTTTTTTTTTTGTCAGAGATTACAGAAGTGGTTTCCACCACCTTTTTGGGACCTGCTGCTGTCAATGGAACCGGCGACTCTTGGCTTCCCAGACGGTCCCTCTATCACTAAGCTAGAGGTACAAAATGTAGTCTAGCCAGCCCCGTCAGGGCTCACAGATTTCAGAATCTCAAAGGCCCTTTCTCTGCACTTTAGTTAATCCATATTAGCTAGATCTGTATGAGACAGAGAAAGATCAACCACAGGCAAAGGTGTCTGCATTGAGTGGGCTTTAGAAGAGCATATGTCCACTAGCATGGATCTACACTACACTGTTCTGATCTGGATCCCCTCTACTCCCATACAGAAGATGAGTTCATAGCAACTCCTTGACATGGATTAACAAGTAAGTGAGGCAAGGGTCAAAGCAAGATTTTAAAAAAACAAACACATTTTGTGCTCAGTGCTACCTAGGCAGAGAATGTGTGGAGCAAAGAAGAGTTGGCTTTTCTACCCCGCTTTTCTCACCCATTTAAGGGGATTCAAAGCGGCCGACAAACCTTCTGTTCTTCTCTCCATAACAGAACACCCTGTGAGGTAGGTGGGGCTGTGAGAACTCAGAAGAGAGCTGTGACTAGCCCAAGGTCACCCAGCTGGCTTCATGGGGGATGGTCTTCAAGCAGAGACTGGACAGCCATCTGTCTGAGATGGTTTAGGAGATCCTGCCTTGAGCAGGGGGTTGGACTCGATGACCCAGGAGGTCCCCTCCAACTCTACCATTCTATGATTCTATGAACCCAGTATTCCCAGATAAGAGTCTGGCTCCCTAACAACCAGACCACTGGCTCACACTGGAAGCCAGGAAGGACTCGGTTTCCAAAAGGAAGCACTCTGCAGCCCCTTTTGCCAGAGGTTCTCTCAAATGTATTTTTAAAAGCTGCCAAGATATCTCTATTTATTTTTCCCATTTATATTTTGTTCTGCCCTACTTATTTAGTCTAATTTATGCACAGTCTTGGCTTGCTTATATACATGCTTGTGAGTGTAGGCTATCTAATACAGTTTACAAAACTAAAAAACAAAGGCAAGATTAAAGCAAGATTTAAAAGTTCAAATGATTTGCTTAAATTTTGCAACTAAACCTTTTACATTTCATCATACAGTGATTAAAAATATGAAACAAAACCTCTTTCATATGTCAGTGTGCAATACTGGAACTAGACCCAAAGTTTCATAGGTCACAGACACCTCTGAGCATGGGCAAAGTTCATTGCTTTGGCAGCCTTCTCCAGATCTGCACCACAGCGTCTTCTGTGCAGTTTTGCTCAAGCAAGTAAGATTTTGGGTGGAGTGAGCGTCAGAAAGCAGAAGTTCATAATGGGTGTTTTCCCACTGTCACTAAAAGCACCCATTAAGTACCCATTAATGGGTACGTAATGGCATTTTTGTACCCATTAATGGGTACTTAATGGGTACTTCTAGTGACAGTGGGAAAATACCCAATAAATCGGCTGCAGAGCTGTCACAGGGTTTTCATTGCTTTATGGTACCAATCCTGCTACGTCCACAAGGAAGGAACACTTCAGCTGAGCAGCTCATCTCTGTGGGGAAAATTATCCTTTATAACTTCTGTGTCTCTGCTCAGAGAAACAGGCTGTGAAAGCACCATACACTGGCCTTATTCTGGATTATGCCCTGGAATAGGGACCTGCTATCCGCAGGCTAGCTCAGGGACTGCTATAATTTATGCCAGCATGAGGGTGGGTGGTCACTATTACAGGATATAGTCTGGAAAAGGCCCAGTGCGGACAAGACTTTAGATGAAACTTGGAAATGATTTATCCAAAAGTCATTGGAAGGAGAACAAAGAACCAGAAAATGCAGTCTGCCTATGCACAGAGGCACGTGTATCACTGGAAACAAAGACCAGCTTTTAACTAGCACTAGTAAAAATTATACTTATTAGGCAAAGTGACTACAGAAGTATTTTGTCCAACGTTCAGTGAGTCTGCAGTCAGTGAAGCTAAAACTGAGGTTTTCAAACGGTTTAAGCACTGGGATAATAAAATATACTGTAATCACTTGAAGTCTAATAAGCATTCTGCACATGCTCTGAGGTATTTTCTGAGTATGAAAGGGGGACTCTGCCACCTAGGCAGGCAGGCAGTCTGTACCAGCATCAGCAGCCAGCCGGTTGGGTCTCACTTAAACAAGCTCAGAGAACGAGCACTTTGTGGAGGAATTCTGCACATGTCCAGAGGCAATTTCCCGTTATTCCATACTGAGAGCTAGTTACCTTGGGGGAAAACAAGATGCGTTCTGCACATGCTCAGAGGCAGTTTCAAAACCCAAACACGGAGAGGGGAGCGCTCTCTACACGGCTAGAACTGATCTTTCTTTCCCTATGAAAGTAGCCCACTGCGCATGCCCAGAGAAAAGACTTTTTCCTGAGGCGGCCCGCCCCTGCCCGGCTCCGCTAAGCTCTGCCTCGCTTTCTATTGGCTGAGGGACACGCCTATCAAACTCAGGCCAGTGTTTCCCGCGCCCCTCTCCGTCTTTCGCTTTCCATCAAGAACCGGAGGAAACCGTCGACCGGCCCATTGGTCTGCCTCGCCTACCGGCAGCTCGCTTTTTAATTGGGTAACAGTCCCGTCGCTCAGGCAACCCTAGAGGCGGTGCCCAACCTAGAAGGCGGAGCCGGGGGGGAGGAGGAGGAGGAGAAAGAAGGCCGCCATTTTGGCTCTGCTGAAAGTGACTGGAGAAGAGCGGCAAAGCGGGCGCCGCCGGAGCAGTAGCGGCGCCGCCGGCCTCGCCTGGCCCAGCCTTTGGCCCTCTCCTTGCTCGGCGCGACCCCCCTGCCCAGTCATGTCGGACACGCTCGGCGGCGGCGGCGGCGGCGGCGGCGGCCGTTCTGACGAGACCAGGGAAGAGAAACAGGTGAGGTCGGGGCGCCTCCGGGAGAAGGCGGCGGCGGCGAGTCCGTGTTAACGTGCGAGGAGGGAGCGGGCCTGCATCCTGATTGGACCCAGGACTTGCCGTTCCTCGTGAGGCTAAGCTCTAATTGGCTCTTCGCAAAGGGCGCTCGGCGGTCGTTGGCTAATGCTTTGCTGGTGGGCGGTACTTCCTGGTCTGGTGGAGGGTTGCCCTTTATACCATAGAGATGAAATGCGGGAGGGGGAGTTAGTTGCATTTCCTGTTTAAAAAGATCGAAGGCGCCCCGGGCCGCCGTGTTCTCTCTAGGCTTCCAGCGTCTGTGGTTGAAGAGATTGCTCTGAGCTAGCCGAGATGGT
This sequence comes from Aspidoscelis marmoratus, assembly GCA_014337955.1. NCBI lineage: Eukaryota > Metazoa > Chordata > Lepidosauria > Squamata > Teiidae > Aspidoscelis > Aspidoscelis marmoratus. The sequence continues at coordinate 1,526,370 of MTQE01001340.1, read as the reverse complement.
AGCCGAGGAGCCCGAAAGCTTTTAAGAAAACGCGGCCTGGTTGTCCAGATTCGCGACGGAAGCCTGAGGGATATTAAGTGCTGTAGATAAACTACAGAAAAACACGAGCGCACCCACGTGCCCCCGGGCACCACGTCGCCCACGCCTGGACTGAAGCGCTTCTGGGGTGCCCACGCCGTGTAGGCCGAACTGCCCCCCCAAAACAGCGGCTCCGACGCCAGCTCCTCGGCTATGGCGTAGCCTCCCTCTTGAGGTGCACCTGTCACCTTCACTCTATACGTTTAGGAAGCCAGTGAAGAGGCACCTCTTTGCCCTGGCCTTTGGTTAAACGGGGAGACACTTTCCCTTCCCAGTTGCAGATGCTGTTCACAGAAACGTTGACCAATACCCTATATAGTTTGACTGCAGGAACAAAAACAAATTGGATTTAAAACAGCTTCACTATCTGCAAAGTGCATAATTTTTTCACACGTAACTGGTGACTGCTAAGGCCTCCTTTGCAAGCCTGAATTGGGGTGCAGATTAGCTAAAGGTTTGCTTATAAGGCCTGCGCAGTTGATGGCAGCTAGCGCGGAAGGGGATGGGAGAGGCAACGCCTGAAGGCCGAAGTGAGTGGCGCACGCTCCCCCAGCCTGCAGAGAGCGGAGGCCTCCCCGGACATGGAAGCTCCGTTCCCCCTTTGGCTGCACGGGTGGCAGCGTCTGCCTTGAGGCATCTTAAGAAGCTGGGCCAAGTCAGTGGTCTTAGCCCACTCAAGCGGCCTTTTCTCCCAGCCTTTCAGGAGCAGAGGGACCTTTCAAGGATGGTGCCAAAGCATTCTCTGTGGGCATTCTCTGTTAGTAGCTCCTGCATAGGTTAATCCAGGGATTCATCCTTGGAGTTTCTTCCAGCGCTGAGGACTGGGAGGAGGAACTCTTGCCGCCTCAAGGTCAACATGTGGCACCAGAAACCGCCCGTTTCCTTCTTATGTAGGATTTGTGCCTCCAACTCCCAAAAGGGCACAAAGATCTTTCTTTCTTTCTATCTATCTATCTATATCTATCTATCTATATCTATCTATCTATATCTATCTATCTATCTATCCATCCATCCATCCATCCATCCATCCATCCATCCATCCATCCATCCCACCCTATGCCTGAAGGTCTCCAGGTCGGTAACAACCTTTAAAACAACAAATTAAAACCAATTTTAAAACCAATAATATACGTAAAAACATTTAAAAGATTCAGCATATTAAAATACTAAAATAATAGTATCTGCCATTTATCTGGCTGCCTACAGCATATCTCTGCTTGTGTCAATGACACATTAGGCGTCTGGGTTCCTGCGTTTTGTATTTTGTCTTTTAGACCTGGAAATTTCACCTTTTTTGGTTTCAGAACTCGTTATCAGTGGTTTTGTAATCCATCCTAATATACATATTTTGTTATAATACGGTGATGGCCAACCTATGACACGCGTGTCACAAGTGACACACCAAGCCCTTTTGGGTGACACACATGGCCACCCTGGCACCTGGGCGCGTAGTGCTTGCTTGTTCTTGAAGTGTACGAAATACCAACTTTCAATTGAAGATTTAGCAACAAAAGTCACTGATGTAAAGAATTATTTGTTTTTGCTTTTAATAACATACATATATCAAAAATATAACTTTTTTACTAGAGCTACAAATATCACAAAATTATGGATATTTCCAGAAGTGACACAGCACCCGAGTTAAGCGAGGTTTTCTTGCGAATTTTGACACACCGAGCTCAAAAGGTTAGCCATCACTGTTAATATCTTCAGAAATGGGCTTAACGTAGAAATGGCGGCTCGGGCTGTTCCAAGCCTAGCAGAAAAAAGCAGCTTAAAAGTAGCCTAGAGGTGGTAGCATGAAGCAGCTCGTGTTCTCATCCCACCTCCACCTTGGAAATGCATTTATTGTGCCTTAAAGGTGGGGTGAACAGCCGTGTCAGCTGCCATCTCTGACTGTGTGTGAATGCAGCCTCTGCCACAAGCAAACCTTCCCTCTGGCATACCAGACTGGAAATAATTTGGAGGTTCCCCTCAACACATCTGACCAATCAAAAGCCTCAACATGCGTAAATTCATGGGTATCTTGTTTGCTTTCATGATCCCCTTCCCCATTGCCCCTTGTTTATGAAGCAGGGCAGAAACTAGATTCCCTCTTCAACAGTTTCTAGAGTGGATGCCCTTGGACGTTCTAAGGCTGGAGAGACAGGCAGGAAGCCTCTCAAGGGCATTTGCAGGGAATTGAGAGCAGGCGATGGGTTTGCCTCCATCTTCTGCTTGAGATAGCCGGGTGCAGTTGGTGGGCCGCTGCATGGGGCAGGATGCTGGACTAGATGGGCCTGATCCAGAAGGCTCCCCTTGAGCTTTCTCTCATATCCCTCCTGCTGGTTTTGGAGGGTTTTGTTTCAACAAAGACCCCCTGGCCTAGTTTAGGTTGGGGGCATTTCCTGGCTAAAAGTGAGCTTCGCTGCAGGAAGACATTTTAAATGTTCTATTTATTGCAGCCTCTCTGTCCTTCCAGGGTAATACCAGCTTCTATTTCACCCTCATAACACACCTCTGAGTTTGGGCTGGTGGTGGTCACTGGGCTGCAGGTCACCCTGTGTGCTTCCGTGGCCGAACGGAGGTATTCTGGTCATTGCAACGGTTTTCAGGCTGCCAGCTCTCCCCCTTTGCAAAATTCTGTGTCTTTCGGAAAGACTAAGAGCCTCCAAGCCAGCACAGCTGCTGAGTAATGCATCTGCATTTCAAAGTGTGAGGTAAAGATCTTGAGGCGACAGAGGCCAGGCTGCTTTCACAGCAAGACATAGATTACCAGCCACCAGAACACTTTAATCTGTACAAATCTTTTCTCACTCTCAGGCAAATTTCCCCCCTATTTCTTAATGGCAGATAAGCCTGTGTAAGCCTGGGGGAAGATTTTAAAGGCAGGTGAAAGAAAAGAAGAGGCAGGGTTCGCCTTTGGCCCCATAGTTTGCAACAGGTGAACATCTGGGCAGGTGCATCTGCCCTTGCAGGAAGCCGTTAGAGCCTAGAATTCCCCCCTGCCTTCCCAGATGTTAACCTAATACAAACTAGCTGTGGTGGACCAAATCATGAACCACGAGCAACCTAAACCTTACCTGTATGGACCGAAAACTTACCTTTTGAGTCCATACGGCAACCATTTGCACTCTTTCTCGTGCAAAGGGTTCTCTGAGGCACTGCACAAGCACGCTGGCACCTCAGATGACCCGGATGCAGCTGCGTTTGTGCAGAGCATCACTGTCGCCATAGCGACGGCACCAGCAGTCACACTGAGCACCACGCTCAAAATGGCAGCGTGCTGTGAGAGCCGGATAAGTTTCTGGGTGGGCAGGGGCTAGGCTGTCGTGTCCTGGCATCCGTTGGTGCAAACGCAAGTGCACATTAGCCTCTTCTGCACCTTTCCTGTGCGGTGGACAGGAAGGCAAGAGGAGAAGCGCCCCAGATCTGAACTGGGACAGATGCCTCACTTTGGATTCCACAGGGATAGAAAAGTGGGCTGGAAATAGTTTTAAGAAGGAATGCTAACCAACTTCTTTACAGCCCTGCAGAATGAGGCCCTATTGCCACTTTCTGAGTTCCCCGGGGAAATGTCTGGAATGATCTGGGCATCCACATTTATCAGAACATAAGAACCTAAGAGAGGCCCTGCCGGATCAGGCCACAGCCCATCCAGTCCAGCATCCCGTCGCACACAGTGGCCCACCAAATGCTCATGGGCATCTCAAGCAGAGACGAGGGCAAACCTTCTCCTGCTCTCGAATCCCTGCAAGTGGCCTGCTCGTCCCTCCAGCCTGAAAGAGCAACTTAGGCATCCATTCTGGTAGCCATTGATACAAACCGTGTGAAACTTAGGTGGCGCTTAACTAGGCACCGGCGAAGTGCAAATTGCTTCCATTAAGGAGCTGGTTGTGTTGCCGCAGCGATGGTGCCGGCACACATGTGCAGCATCGTTACTGTGGTAACCGGGCAGCGCAGGGTGCAGCCAGTTACACCCTCCATGCTAACCTCTTCCACCCAGAAGAGGTGTGAATGAAGTGCGCGGGGCTATCCCGGCACTTCTGCTGCTATAGTTGTAGAGCGGTTAAAACTGCTTTACCGCTCTTTGCACTGGAGGAACTTTAGTGCGCAAAGAGCCACTTCTGGCATAGAAGCGTCTCCACGTAGTGCGTGTGATCAGTCTGGGAGCGTAGCCAGGGAGCCCTGGCAGGCCAGGTGCAACTTCGCCCTGAGAATGCACCTTTCCCTGCTTTCTCCTCACATTCAGATGGTGCACTTTGTTGTTTGCACTAAAGCTTTTTCCCTGGTGTGTGAGGCATTTGCAGTTCGTGCGGCCTTTCTAGAAGCCATGGCTGTCCGCGATTCAATTTCTCTGCGTTTTCTTTCAGGATGCACAAGAGAAGGAAGCCGATCTCCCTGAGAGAGCTGAGGAGGCGAAGCTCAAAGCCAAATATCCAAACTTAGGACTCCAGAAGCCGGGGGGTTCAGACTTCTTAATGAAGAGACTCCAGAAAGGGGTACGTGCGCCCATGGACGTTGCTCGAAAACCCTGGAAAGTTCACAGGCAGGGAATTTACAAGGATGAGATACGCAGCCTGTATCCCACCGAAGCTAAGTTTAGGAACAGTAGCTGGCGTTTGCCCCACGAGCACCGCCCCTGCCCCCAACTTCCCTAGCGGCTCTCACAGTGTGGACAGTCCATCCGGACCGTCTGGATTGCCATAGCAACAGCTGCGGCAGCTCCGGTGTACCCTGGGCCGTTTCTAAGTTGACTGTGATGCAGCATGTGACCGCACCCCAGCCCCGCCCCTGGAAGTGGTGCAGACACTGCCACTGGGCGCATATTGAACACCCTTGGTAAAGGTGGGAAGCAGTTTTTACTGCCCCACAGCTGCGAGGGATTGAGGCGGCCTTGCGCGCTCTGGGACGCAGGCAGCGCTGTGGCGTGTTCAGGGATCATCCCGGGGCACGTGAGGCCCTCCCCATCAGAGGCCAGTTCACACCTGCCTGCTAGTGGGTGCTGGGGGCTTTCTGGGGAGCACCATCTGCACTTGCAAGAGAAACGTCTCCTGCTGTACCAGAAGGTACCCCAGCTTCCACCAGCGGTGGTGCATGAAACTGTACACCACACGCCTCCGCAGCCCTGCTTGTTCCAGCCAGAGGAGCAATCGTACATACTTCTGCCAGTACCGGAGGTCGCCTGAGGTGCCGTGGAAGCGCATTGGCACCTCAGATGACCCCAAACGTGACTGTGCAGCGCGTCACTGTCATCATGGTGACCAGGGATGCGCACGAATGTACTTTTGACATTCGAAACAGAGTAGATTCGAACGTCATAAAATCCGATTTGAATCCGTAACATTTGAATCCATATCTGTACGCATTCCATAAAAATCCGTATGCATCTTGTATTATCCCGTGCGCATATTTTAAGCACAAGGGACGCATAATTTTTGCGCAGATTTGTATATGACAGATGCAAATCTACACATTCAAATCATTTGAAAATCCGTATTGGGGTTTCCAAAAACCCGTATTCGAGTTCGAATGTTCAAATTTGGATTTTCAAAAATCCGATTCGAGTTTGAATGTCAACATTCGACGGATTCGAATTGCATATTCGTGCACATCCCCGGTGGTGACAGCGTCGGTGCACAGGCAGTCGCACCAAACTCCACGTGGAACTGGCGGCGCCCACACACGCATCCGGACCCAGGTAGTTCTGCGGACGTGTTGGGGATTGGTTTGGCGTGGAGGTGCACTTTTCCTGTCCCGTGGACAGGAAGCAAAGAAATGCCTCAGGTAAGTGCAAAAATGACCCCGCTTAAAGCAGCGACATGGCGCTAGAGCCGAGCTCGCGCCGTCGCAGATCCACTCTGGGCCTTTCCTTTCCCGCTCCCTGAAAACACGCTGCTCCCATTCCTCCTGGATTTTGAGTGGCCCTTTCTCTCTCGCTCTCTCTTTCCCAGCAAAAGTACTTTGACTCCGGCGACTACAACATGGCCAAAGCTAAAATCAAGAACAAGCAGCTGCCAAGCGCGGGGAATGACAAGAACCTGGTGACGGGGGACCACATCCCGACGCCCCAAGATCTCCCGCAGAGGAAGTCCTCCCTGGTGACCAGCAAGCTGGCAGGCTGAGCCGTCCGCCTGGTGTCCTCCTTCTTCCCTGGTTTTGTTTTGGGGGGTTGGGCTACGTTTCCCTTTTCTTTTTCTCTTTTGTCAAACCGGTTGAACTTTGCTGTGTCATAGAGCTGGGACTCCCAGGGCCGTTGGAGATTCTTCCACGATAACCAGGGCAAGAAGTGGAGGCCTTGCCGACGCTTGCCGCTCTCTTTTGAGTTTCTTTCTCAAGCTGGCAGTGGGCTGGCTGGGGTGGGGCGCGAGTGCTGTGCGGACAGAGTCTGGGGTTTCTTTGCCTTGCGGTTGCCGTTCCCTGCAGAGGGGAGGGAAGGCGGTGGTGCATGCCTCTTGCTGCAGAGGGAGGGGAGAAAGGGTTGCGTGTGGGCAGGGTAGAGTATAGGTCACAAGGCTCACATGTAGCGTGTCGTTGGGGCCTGGGGCCAGGCTGCCTGGCTGGCACTTGGGACTCTCCCAGGACAGGAGGCCTGGAGGTGTTGTGCCAGGCTGTACCAGCACTAAGATGCTGCGGCCGTGAAGTGCCAGGTTAGGCAGCGATGTCCAGGGAAACAAAGAGCAGTCTTATGGCCACCTGTCCCAGCCTGACTGTCTCCACGATTGTTTGAGCTTCTGAGGCCAGAGCTTTAAGGCGTGGGTGCAGGGGTGCTTCCTGGATGAGCAGTGGGATCCCCACCAAGGGAAATAATCCATAGATGGGCCAAGATCCTGGGGTCCTCTCTTCAGAGCAGCCTGCCTTGCCAGTTCGTCTGGCCTGGCTGGCTCTGGACTGGCGCTTTGCTGGACCTCTTGTCTCACGTCAGCTTATTTTGGGCGCTTTCTGAGGACGCAGGGGGAGCCACCTGGGCATCCCTGGGCATTCTCATAAAGAATTAAATTCAGTCCCACGGACAGCAAGAATCTGCCCTCTGGATTGATCATGGAAATGGAGTGAACCCTGCATATTGGCTCCCATTTACCAGGAGGAAAAAGCATCTTCTGCCTTTTGGTAGAAGATCTTCAGATCTCACAAGGGGAATATTGCCCACATACGCTAAGGCATTCCCCGCTATGGCCGGAAAGACTAATTTAGAATGTAACTGAACGCAAGGATTCTCGGATTTTGAATCCCAAGTCCAGCACCACCGTTCAACAGATCCCAAACGGAAACTTAGGTGCCGTCGCGCTTTGGGGCACATAGAGGCGACTAGATGCACAAGTAAGCCTGAAGCCAGTTCTGCGCTTTGGATTTTAATGTCTTGTTGCCACGCCTTACATAAGTTTGCAAATACATCCACTGCGGTTGGCGATTGTGCTGGAAAAAGAGGAGAATTTGCAGAAGATCCACTGGCAGTGTAGGAAATGGCTGAGGAATTTGCTTGCAAGCACCGTGAAGTGAATCAGAGAGCCAGACCAGATTTTATGTAAGTTATCTTTGAATCTTTTTGCTCCGAATCAGTTTGCTGTGATCAAATTGCTCTCCGTGAGAGGCTGAGTGCTTCAGTCAAGTGCATTTCAGTCTCTTGGGAGCTGATTGTTCCAGATACATTTTTCCAGACAGCTTTCGTCCAATGCGGCCTCCTTACATGGAAAACAGGGTCTCCAGTTCCCTCATACACTAATTGGGTTTTTGGATGCTCTGACTTTAGTGCCTTACCTGGAACAAGTTGTGAGAGAGCGGGAGAGCTCTTCTCAAGTTCTGAACTTCAGATCTCTTGTTCTTCCCATTGTCCAGCCTTGCAAATTGTCTCTTTGAGTTTCAGAAGCAGCCATTTGAGGGGCAGATTTTTGGTGAGTGATAAACGTGTGTGTGTGTTTTCCCTACCAGAAATGCTGAGCACAGCAGGGATTGCACTGCAGTTCGGCCTTTGCTCCAAAGCAGCACAAAAGATTTTATTTGAAAGAAAACCTGGCGCCTCCGGCTGCAGGTTGCCCTTGCCACAAGCGTTTGCCACGCCATCCGTATTTGATCAAGCAGAGGCCTACGATTTGACTGCGGTTGCTACTGGCAGGACTGACACGAGAAGCTAAACAACATACTGATTCCAAAATGGAAGCCTGTGATGGACCCAGGCCTTGTTCTTCTGGCAGCGATAGTTTAGTTTCATCTATTTTTGTTTTCCCTCCCCACCTCTTAAAATTGGGAGTCCTTCAGGTGTGTACTTCTAAAACAAGAAAGGGACAGAACTGGGGAGTCCCGGAATCTGGCTCATGTGGCCTCCATTGATCCTGTTCAGCCTGCCTGTACAGTTCAGGGGTTTTCCAAGACTTGGCTTCGCTGCTTGCCAACACGATGCCGTCCCCTCGAGGTCTGCAGGCACGCAGATCAAATTGTGCAGCGTGCTTTAGGCATTAAACCCACATGGAGTCTGTGGGCTCCCATGCGCAAATGTCTCAGTGCTCTACTCAGTGGTCAGTGGCCCACGTGGGAATACCCAGAAGGCCTGCCCCGATGGGTCTTTCACCTGATCTCTGTGAGTCGCAGGGCGGCCTCTGTGGCGAATCACGCTGAGGGAATTCTAGTTTGGTCTCTACGCTTGGGAGCCGGGAATTCCCCCCTTTTTGTAAACCTTCACTATTATGCTCTGGTGCTCCTTTCCTGGATTGTGTCCAGATGTGTGAGTGGTATATTTATGTGAGGTGAGGCAGCAGTTTTACTTATTTATATAAAATGGATCTGACTACTTCTGCTGCTTGCACCCGGTAACGCACAGCGGAGCAACTGCAAGGATTAAGAAACCACAGGAAACATTTCTGAGTTTACACGGCCAGTCGCTCTGTCCACACCTCTGCCTCCCTGAGTCCACCTTTGCCAGGCCCTTGCCTTGCACCTGTTTTCGGCGGGATCCCCCAGCCTGCCTGCTCTTGCTGTTTGCTGGAGCTGTTGGGAATCCATGTGGCGAGGGCTGCCTTAGACTGGCCGCCTTCGCCAGAGAAGGCTTTCCCCTCTGTGCGTCGTCTGGGCCCTTGGAGCAGGCCTGGCGTGGAGTTGGGGTCCCCCGGGAATCTCTTCCTGCACCTTGTGCGACTTTGTTGAGCCCATCAGAAACCTCTTAAAGAATTCTCCTGTCCCAGCCATACTGTAAATAGATATGAATCATATATATATATATAATATAAATATATATAAATATATATAATTTTTTACACCATCCTCATCCCTACCTTCTAGTGTGTGCTTTTTTCTTAAAGAAAGGAAGGAAGGAAGGAAGGAAGGCAGAAGACCCCTAACTGCAGCAGGGAAACGGGGTCAGAGGGGAGGGGGGGTCTCTCTACCTGCTCTTGCTCGGTGCTGGCTGCCCACTCACCTGGTCCACGTTCCCCTCTGCAGCAAGGTGGGCTGATGTTCTCCAACTCTGAGCATGGGCAGTTCTAGATTGTGTGTTACCCTATATCAAGGTGAAAGGGAATTGCTGGGTGCAGGAACTTTTGGAAATAAAATAAGCTCTTGTCTCCAAACTTGAACTGTTCTTTGCTGTGTCTCAAAGAGCCTCAAAAGCACACTGATTGCGCTGCGCTTGCAGGTGCTATTTAGCTCCTGAGTCTGTTTCTAAGCAAGGTTTATTAGGATTGATAACCAGCCTCAGCCTGGTTGATGACCTCCAGGAGAAAGAGGGGGTGAGCGTGTTGGTTCTTCTGGACCTCTTGGTGGGTTTTGATGCCATTGGCCGTAGAATCCTTCGGGAGAGTCAACGGAGTTTGGGAGTTAGAGGTAACATGTTGCGACAGCCACACCTGTCTCAAAAGCCAATGCCAGAATGTGTGTGGGTGATTCTTGCCCGATGCCCTGGGACGTCTCCTTTGGGGTTCCACAGGGATCGGTCTTTCCCCCATGCTCTTTAATATCTATATGGAACCCCTGGGAGAGCTCATCTGGAGATTTTGAAGTGAGGTGCCAGCCAGTCCTGTCTCTCCATGCCGTCTGGATCAGGAGAGGTGGTCGAAGTGCTTGACAGGTGCCTGGAGGCAGCCATGGGCTGGACAGGGTCCAGGACATTGAATTGGATCCATCAGAGGCGGAAGTGCTTTATGTCGCTGGGTCTTAGATCTGTGAAGTAGGGAGGCATCTTGTTCTCAGGGGGATTGCATTGCCCTGGAAGGAACAGGTGACAACCTGGGGATGGTCGTGGACTTCCGGCTGATGCTGGAAGCTGAGGTGAAGGCAGCGGCCAAGCTCACCTAGTTCCAGCTCTGGCCAGTTTGCCAAGTGATTTGGCCACAGTAATCCATCCTCTGGTAACCTGAATACAGTTTAGAAGCTGCTGACCAGAACTGGTCACTGGGTGCAAATCATGCTGGTCCTAAAGACTGGTAATGGCTGCCAGTTTGCTACTGAACCCAATTCAAGATGTTCACCTTGACCTATAAGGTCCTAAATGGCTTGGGCCAAAAGTATCTAAAGGAACACCTTCTCCCATGTCCACCTGCCTTTGAGGTCCTCCTGGTGGTTCCCTCCTTTAGCAGTTGAAAGTATCCAAGGTAGGACCTTCTTGGTGGTATTTTCCATACTATGAAAGAGTCTCCTCTCCAGGGCACACCAGGCACCTTCACCATATATATTTGGAAGACTAGTGCAGACACAGCTGTTTGCCCCGGCCTTTGACTGAGGAAACGGCTCACTGTTCAAGGCTGCTCTGAGACCTTCAGATAAAGGGTGGCGTAAAAATACAAACAAATAAATTGGTGTCTTGGTGAAGCGCTGGGCGAGAATAGAGTCCCTGGGGACAAATCCACATGCGGCTAGGAAAAGGTCCCTGGGTGGTGCTGGGCCTCTTGGCAGACCTTGGAGGGCTGCTGTGCAGATAAAGTGAAGGAGAGCAGTTAATGCTCTCTTCTGTCCTCTTTGTTGTAGCTAGAATCCATTGTAGCTCCAAAAGTCATACCTCACCCTATTTTTAATCAAGGCTATAAAGCCCTCAGACCTTTAGTTGCCATAGAAAATGACATAACATTTCCTGGGGAAAAAAGTATCCATGAAGGAGATTTAAAAGACCAGCTGTAATTACTTCAGGAGAACAAGACTTTTAGGGTACTTCATCTCTGTGTTCCTGGTCTCTTGGTTCTGCTGCTGGTGATCCTTCAGGAAGGTGGGCCGCCACTCAGAAGGCCCTGCTTTCCCCCTTTATATACCTTGGATTTCATTTTGATGCTGGAGTAGGGGTTTCCCTGGGAACCACCCTGGGTTTGTGTGCATCAGCGTTGTGTATGAATAACCCAGAGGCGTGGCTTAATGGACCAGATGGGTTCTGTCGTTGTGTGTGCAGTGTATCTGTGTGTGTTGCAGATGCTTTCACATAAAAGGGACGTGTAGGAGCCGGCGTGAATGAGGCCTCAGCCGAGGCGATGAGAGTCAGGCGACTGCAGAGCACATGAGGTTTGCAAAACGGGCCTGTGGCTCAGTCTCATCTTGCTGCACCTCCGAGGCCTCGTAGCCCTTAGAGTGCTGATTCCTGTTCCTCTTCTTCCACTCTAACCTTTGAGTCATGGCCTCCTGTCATGCGCAGGGTTGGGTGACCCCCAAGGATCCGGCACGAGGGCTCAGAAAATGCTTCTTTTTCCCCCTGTCTCAGTCATTTTCTAAGCTTCGACCTGTCCCTTGCTGCTGGTTTATCTGAACCGAAGAGAGCTTGGGCGCTTAATCCTTTTGCATCCAGAATCCAAGCGCTTTCCCAAGGCCCAAACTTCCAAAAAGGAGTTGCTGACAGTGGAATCTACGGCAGCCTGTGCATCTCCTCTGGTGCCACTAGGGGGCGAGGAAGCCTCCGAAGCTTCAGAGCAAAAGGTTCCCACGCGCGGCCGAGCGCCAGCATCCGCTGGACTTTGTGCTGCATTTTCACACGCTTAGATCATCGCGTTTCCTGTGAGAACAGTCATGAGCGCTTGGGTAGGGGGCAGCCGGGGGGGGGGGGCTTCAGCTACCCGCTAGAATCTGGAAGATCTCGATGGTGCAAAAAGTGGCTGAAGCCACTGACCGCTGTGGTGATCCTAGGGGTCGAGGCCTTCCCAAAGATCCTGGCGGTGGGAGGGGAGAGCGTGTGCCCAGGGGTGGCAAAGGGGGCGTGTCCCACCACACCCCGTGGCTCAGCACATTCGGTTCCAGCGAGGCCCACTCATCCGTGCATGCTGCTCTGGTAGCCCCAATAAAATCAATCTGCTGTGCTCCCTGGGATCACTTTCCATGTGGCTAAGAACTGCGGCCGTACGGTGGTGCCCTTCCCACTAGCCGTTACTACCTCGACCCGTGGCTCCATTTCCTTTCTAGCACCCTTGTCCCTCTTCTCCCCGCACGACTTACGGGGCACCGGTGGGCACCCATTGACTCTTGGCTGCGCCCGGCTTGGAGCCTCCCTTCCCAGTGTAGGTCTTTGTCTTCGGCTGACAGCAGTGGGCCCCAGTTCTCATCAGCTCCACGGGGAAGAGTCAAGGGTGGTGGGATTTAAGTTCTCCCTACCCAGAGAGCAACAGCAATCCCACAAAGCTGTTTTTGCCAACCATTTGCCTTTGGGAACAGACAGGGAACGCAGCCACCCCTCCTGGAAGTTCACCCGCCTGTTTGCTTTCAAAAACGTAATCACTGGTTTCTTTCCCTCAGGACCTATAATTAAAGTGATCTGTGTTGTGATAACATCTCTCAACTGACAGCCCATGAAAGGGAAGGAAGAGGCGCTTAATGGTGGGAGTGGGGTGACAGCTGGGCGCATCCCAGAGTCGCCACACATGATATTCTAAAAGTCCAGCAAGGTACCTAGCAGCACGAGGAGACTAAAAGGAAAAGGGCTGGTGGCATGAACTTTCATAGACAACTCAACTTCTTCATATGCTAGGGAACCCATTGGGCCCCCTAGCATCTAAAGAAATAGGTGTGCCCTATGGGCCCCCTAGCATCTAAAGAAGTAGATGTGCCCATTGGGCCCCCTAGCATCTAAAGAAGTAGACATGCCCATTGGGCTCCCTAGCATCTGAAGAAGTAGACGTGCCCTTTGGGTCCCCTGGCATCTGAAGAAGTAGATGTGCCCATTGGGCCCCCTAGCATCTGAAGAAGTAGACGTGCCCATTGGGCCCCCTGGCATCTGAAGAAGTAGACGTGCCCATTGGGCCCCCTGGCATCTGAAGAAGTAGACGTGTCTACGAAAGCTCATTCCACCAACCCTTCTCTTGTCAGTCTCTAGTGCTGCTAGCTACCTTGCTGGACTTTTAGAATTAGATTAACATGGCTGTTTCTCTGATAATGATATTCTAAAGCATTTTTTGTCTTTCCCTTTGGCCTCAAAGCCTCTTGGGAGTGGGACACCCAGTTTCCAGGGCGCTTTCTGCACATGGCTCTGTAGTTGACCCATAGCGCGCTTCCAGATGGAGCATCTGCACTTTAAGGACCTTTTTCTCTCTCAGAAATGGCGGGTTGACTCCGTGTGGAGCATGATTGAGTAAAAGGAGGAGCACATGGCACGCTGGGCACGCACGCTGGTGCGTCACATGAAGTGCCAGCATCAGAGCACATGCACGGCATGTCACCATTGACCCAGTGACGGTGCCAGCACGGAGAAGATGGCAGGGGCCAGACATGCGTGTGCACAGCAGGTATGTGTCCGGACACGTGGTGGGGGGAACGTGTCTGCTAACATTCACTCGCGCAAATGCTAGTACACACCTGGGCAACTTCACCATTCCCGTCCCCCAGTTGGGATTGGGAAGTGTGAATTTTCCCCATAGAGGAAAACGTCGGAAAGGAAAGGATGCAAAGGTGTCCCCGTTCTGCCTTTTTTCTCCTCCCATTGGAGGCTAAAAGACCCAGCCGGTGTCCGTGGGGGAAGCAGATGAGCGGCCTTAGCCTGGCGGTGGAGCGGCGTTTGGAAAGCAAGCCTGCGGGCGCCGTATTCGCCAGCTTCCTCTGGCAAGCCGCTCCTCTGCCAGAAGGAGGGCACGAGGGTGTCTGCACGCAATCTGGTTTCAGTCCATTTGAGAGTGAGAAAACACATCAGCAAAGTGACGACCTGCTTTCTTTCAGTTTTACCTAATTCGTAAAATTGACCTTTGAGTTAGATAAAGGGGAAAGAAAATGACCGGTCACTTTGCTGATGTGTTCTCTCCTTCTGAAAGTGGATTGAAACTGAGGTGTGAACGCAACCCCAGGACTCAAGCATCAGCCTCTCTTCCTTTCCTGAGCAGAACAAATGTCTTGCAGGAGGCATTCAGGATGGGATGCTAAATGGCCCCAGAGCTTGGGGGAGGGGTGCATGAGTCCCCCCCCCTTCACTTTGCATTGAAGCAAATGGGACAGAAATCTGCATTTGTGCACTGGAGCCTCTTCGAATGCGCCCATCGACAGTGGCCCCTGCCCAACCCCACTCGCCACCAGTCACGTCTCAATCCACTCCGGAGGCAACTGGGCGGCTGCTTTGCCCATTGGTGCTGCCACTCGAACTCCTCCAGCAGGTAGACTCCACTTTCACTAATGCAGCAGAGCCCATCCCTACCCAGAGCCTTTGCACCTTCTTTCCAGCCCACACCCATGGAAGCAAAGCGGGGGGGGGGGGGGCAGCAAGGGCAACCTGGGCCTGTTCCATTCATCATCGCGTTGGCACTGAAGAAGATGAAGGAGGTCAAAGTACAGTCAACAGAGCCAGTGAGGCCAAAGGTGTTCCAGGGCTTTGCTTTTGCCAGGGGGCAGGAAGAGCCGTGTTGGAGCTGCACCCAGAGGAGCGGTCTTTATCAGAGTCCTTCCGCGGCAGAAGTCATCTGGGAAGATCTGGGCAGGAGGATCGATAGGTGAAAAGCTAAAGAGATTGAAACAGGAGGGCCACATGGGCTGCTTCCGATGATTGGCTTCCAGGAAATTAAGGCTTCAAAACAGGCCTCAGGAGTGATTGGTAGGACCTGGCGGTGCTTGGTGCTGGGCAGGTTTTCACTGAGATGCAGGATAGAGAGGAGATCACCACCCAGAGGTCCCGTTCCTACCTGGGTTTTATTGAGGTTTGAAAATGATTTGAATTTTCTTGTCTGCATTATAGATTGGTTTCCCGCAGTTTCTGAGGAGTAAATTGCTAAAAACCACATTAAAAAAACACCTGAAAAATCAGCTCTCCCATTTTTGCGGCTAAAACGCTTTATCTTTTTTCCTTTGGGGGGAGATTGTGTCATGAACTGGGTGGGGTTTCACCCGGTAGGATAGCTCCTTGCCATCCCTCCTTTGCAGAGAAGGTTAAAGGTTTAAAGCCTCCCCCTCCGCGCTTTCCCTGGCAAGCCACTTCACAATGGATAAAAAGTTTCATTTTCACCCACTTTGCACTGGATAACAAGTTTCATTTCCTGCCCCCACTTTCCCCTCACTTTCTCCTTTTTCAGCTTTCTCCTCACCTGAGGAAAGATAGCTTGGCTGGCTCCTTCCTGCGTGAACCAACCAGGCGCGAGAAAGGAGAAAGTGAAGGGAAAGTGTGGGCGAGGGAGGCTTGGGGAGGTGATTTTGGGCAACACTGAACAAACACATTATGGAAGCGGATGTTTCAAGTAAGGAGAGGAGGCAGGTGGAGGGCGGTTGTGTCATGCCGGAAGGTTTGGCTTTGCTGTGGGAAAGCAAACGGCGGCAGCAAAAGCACAGAGGAGGAGGAGCTGGGATTCCCCACCGTCGGCCCCGTCATTGTGGGACTGAATCCAATCGGGAGAGAGGGGTGGGCACCTTGGCTGGCAAAGGTGGGGGGAGGAAACATTCACTTTCCCCAATGCATTTTTGAAGCATTTTCTGCGGGGATGGCAGAATCAGGGTTGACTGCGATTTTAAATCAAAGAAGTGGGATCAGCCAGAATGCGCGTTTGCGGCCGATTCACGTTAGTTTCATTTTTAAAAAAATAAATGGGAACATGCCCAGAGATTCACTTTTTATAGCTCCCAAGAGACACCCCTCCGCTAGATTTTGAACATCTTTCTCAAAAGTGGAGAACGGAACACTGAGGCATCTTGGCCAGAAAATGTGTCCGCTTCCAGATGTGCTGAAGTGTGGAACCCCACCCCTTTATTGGCCAGTAGTAAGGTATGTTGGGAGCTGTAGTTCACAAGCGTCTTGGCCTTTCTGGGGGCAGCTTAGGGATAGGCCATTCAGGTCCACTGCCTCCAGAACGGTGCCAACCTTGGAGGGTTTTGGAAGGGGGCTGCAGATGTTGCTGGATAATCTGTCAGTGGCACGATTTGGTACGTCTCATGCTAGTCTGCCTTGGAAGGACCAGTTTCTGGAGAAGGACGTGGAGAGAGACCTGTTGCATCCCTACCTCTGTGGACTAGGCAAGCCTTTCATCCTTCCCGCATTGCATTTCGGGTGAGGCAGCACCGTGTAGTGGCTAGAGCATCAATCAAGGACCTGGGATTTCAGGTATTCAAATCCACACTCAGGCCTGAAAGTTCTCTGGAGGCCTTTGGTGGGTCTAAGGAAGGCCGACCTTTTGCACGGCTTTAGATCTTTGGAAGGCCCTAAATAAAAGTCCTCAAGGAACTGAAACATGGAACTGGCAGCCCAGCTGCATGGAAGCTCCCAGCCAGCCAAACTGGGCCAGTGGGTTGCATTGAATTGAGGTTCCCTTTCTTTTTATTCCACGTAATCCAGTTCAGTCTTGCACCAAATGGGAATCTATTTACTTCCCCAGCAACTTCCCTTAAGCCCAAAACTTCCTTCTCCAAAAGGAAAAAGTAAGAAAAGTCCCCATTTTGCTGATTCTGCCTGTTCGCTTGGACCTTTTTACCTGCCAGTCAGGTAATCTTCACACAAGAGCCTCTCCCGAAAGGCTTTTTGCCCCAAAGAATGAAGCCTTTCCTGTGAGTTTTACTGTTTATTATCATAGGAAAAGGAAATGGCACCTTCTGATCTGCCGTAGCTTGTCTCTCAAAATAACTTGACCGGAATGCATTGTTTCCAGTCTTGGGCTGCTCCGGGCTGTGATACACCCAGCAAATCAAAGGGCTTTTGAAAAAGCCCGACAGGACAGACAGAATCCTACCTAGACCAGAAAGAACATCTTGGCAGCCTCACCACCTTGAGAGCAAAAAACAAAGATACTTTTCTCTGCAACAGTTCGTGGATTTGCCATTGCCTTTTTTCTGGGCGCATTTTAGACTTCCCGGGCAAACCCAGAGATTGGGATTTCCTGGCAGTCTCCCATCCACAAACTAATAAGGACCCTGCTTATTTTTCTGTGTAAGCCTAGCAGTTAGTTGCACGTGAGTGTTTAATGAATTTCCTTGAAATTCATCAGATATTCATTGTCTATAATTTTCAAGTATTTCATGCAGCACAACTGCATTTAAAAAAAAAACCTGTACTTTTTCTATTGCTAAACGGTAGTTCCAATAAATTCCTATCCCTAGTTATTCCTTTTACATCTTCATATTTGAGGTTGACTATTTAGTTATGTTTCTGAGATAGTTTAAGTTTAGCTAAGTGCCAGCCAAGTACCATTAAGAACTACTTTGTAGAAAGTTAAGACCGTTTGTCCTTGTCTCTGCTTGAGATGCCCATGAGCATTTGGTGGGCCACTGTGTGCAACAGGATGCTGGACTAGATGGGATGTGGCCTGATCCAGCAGGGCTCCTCTTATGTTCCTATGTAACCATCAAAATCCAAGAACCACTTGGCCCGGGGAGAGGGCTTGCAGTAGCACTCAGCAGCTATGCCTTGTCCAAAGGACGAATAAAATTGCCCAGCCTGAAAAACCTGAGGAACCGAGGCAATCCTGGAAAGCATCTGAAGCCCACTGGCCCAGCAGGGACCCTGGAATACCTGGTCCACACTGGGGACTGGTCTGCCAGGACGCTGTGCCTCCAGGAAGAAGGTGGGAGCTTAGCCTGCTCAGCTCAGCCCTGGCCAGCATAGAAGCAGTCCAGGCAGCACTTCAGCCGCTTATGTGTGGACAGCACATGGGCCAGCGATTCAGTATTCTGCTGCCATGACGCCCGGCTCCATTTCGCCAGACAGGGGCTGCCTGCTTCTGGGCACTGGGCCAAAGAAGCCCTGACCAGCGACTTCAGGGCCCAGCAACTTTGGGTTCCAATGTCCAGCGCTGCGCTGGGCACTCGTGCCATGCCGTCCCTCAAGTGCACAGTCCACTGGCAGCTGCTTGGTCTGAGGTCGTGTAGCAGCCTAAACCACACCACAACGTGCAGAAAGGGGCGCTCTTAGGGTGCAAGCATTTTTGAGTCTGAGAATGTTTGTTTTTGAGCTGTTACGATTCCTCCCACCCCTGCCCTATATGGGTACCTAAAATGCATCTCTGCCCCACTACACCCACCTTGCAGGAACAGCAGATACTGGTCTGAAAACCGATGCTGGACACTCAGATCAACCGAGCCAGATGACACCTCCGTGACGCCTCCCCATCGCCAGCAGAACAAAGTGGGAACAGATGAGTCGTGTCGTCTCAGACTGTAGGTGGGGAAATCACGTTGTAAAAGTTCCACTTACCTTGGCAGACGGGGGAGGGGAAAGCCCACGCGCCAAGAAAAGCCCCAAATCTGGGTGCAGAAAGAACAGCTCAGCACCATGGATCTATTTGGGGCAGCACCTCTTTCCAGCCAGGTAGCCCTGTTGTTTGTTCTTTTGTGGACTGGAGCAATTTGGATGAAGTCAGCCAAAACCACTGAAGACGTTTCTGCTAATAAATTTGCATGTTTCAGTTTTATGTCACATTTGAATGCAGAACAAAAAGTGACTCATACAGTTTTTTTTTAATTCACACTCACTTCATATTTTAAAAAAAGCTCTCTCTTTTTAAAATTTATAATGCAGTAGGTCCAACATAAAACCACAATAAGAACAAAACACAACTATCAAACGGATAACGATACACTGCATTGCAACATAAGGCAAATTATAATATTAGGATTCTTGTACCGTAACTTGTGGATAATCAAAACATAGCAAAAGAATTTGGACAGATGGCAAACACTCTATTTGTGGGAGCTGGCATATATTAATAGTGGATTCCAAGTTTTAATAAAAGATATTTTTAGGCCTTGTATCAATTTGACTTGATATGTTATTCATTCTATGCAGGCATATTGCCACAATTTAGCATGCTAAATACCAAGAGTTAAAGTTCTGTTTTTCCAAGAAAGAAGTATTACTTTTTTGAGCTAAGAGTATAAAATTAACAGGGGATTTATATAAGAAATTGTTATTATCTCTTGAACGTGACATAAACCTAGCTCAGGAATCATTTGTTTGAAGGATGGAGTTGATTTCCTGAGTTACCTTGTTCCAGAACTGTTGAGCTATGGGACAGTTCCACCACATGGGGAGAAAATGTCCTGCTTTACCACATCTGTGGCAACAAAGGGAGGTAATTTGTGGAACCATTCTCAAGCATGTTTTAGGGTTGTAATGCCATCTCTCAAACAAAGCTCTCTTAAATTGGAAGCTGTCCACGTCCTTTTTTCCCTTGTGTTTATCTTTGGCCAGACATACCATCAGCTTGATGCATTTTAGGGCACCAGGGAGTATTCTGTTGGCCAGTGCACGCCCTTCAAGCTCAGCGGCTTTGCTCTTTGTACAAACTGCTGTCTGTGCACCCAAGCACCCATTCCTGGGGAAAGGTGGCCCTAGAACTGGGGAGGGGGGCTTCCAAAGGACAGATCTGCCCTCTCCCCCAGCGCTCCTCTAGCTGAGCCAAAATCCCACCCACACCCTCCATTGCGTGGCTACCTGGTGACCAGGCAGAGGGACTCCTTTCCTCCTGCCCACCTGCTGCTCCTGGCTCACCCTCAGAATTTGGCACTGAGCATGCCAGATCCCATCACCACCTCTACTGCCTCAGTCTGGCCCAGACAGCCACCAAGGGAAGCAGATGAGCAAGACTCCCGGAATCCTGGGTGCCCTGCAGCTGTGGCACCAAAGATGCCAGTCCTGCCACCACCTCACCCAGGCCTAGGCAAGTGTTGCAAGAGATGGGCAGGTAAGGGGCCACAAGGGCAAGTGGTTCCTCCCCAGTTGCCTGATGGACATCCAACTTCATGGGGCCGCCCCGGGCCGCAGGCAGAGGCAGGAGTTGCCCCTGGAGGCCAAGGGAAGCCTCAAGCCAGGGTCTGGCCCAGACAGAGCACTCAGGAGGCCCTACCTGGCCGTGGAGCTCTAACTTGTCAGAACGGAATAGTGAGCTTAAATGCCGTCAGGGCTGAGATAATGCAAGTAAAGGGTAGCTCAATTTGTGGTGGAATAGTCCTCAGGTGACCCTTCTCCCCATGCTCCACCTGCTGGCCCAGCCAAGTTCGGGCTAGGCCACTGCCACGGGCCGTATGGCCACCATCTGCAAGTGTCTTCCCAACTCTGGTTGGTGCACCTCAAGCTGGGTTAGGCTTTCCAGGGAAGAGGGTGTGACAGTTTCAGGGGTGAGGCTGCAATGGGCAGTACTATTTTTGCCCCTTGCAAGCCTCTTTGCAAGCCCTGGCTAGAGGCTGCAGAAAAGGGCGGGAAATCCTGTTCAGGTCCGGGTGCAATGATTGGCTGCAGGTGTGATTTGGAGGGAAAAGCTGTCCGGGGATCTGGGAGCTTGAGGAGGAGTTTCCCTCAGGACTTTGTCACCGCAGTTTACCTCAGGAGTTTGCAGTTTCCACCAATCAGGCTTTAGAAAATTTCCATCAGGAGTTTATTTCAGCAGTTTACCCCAGGAGGTGGCAACCAATCAGGGCCACAGGGAAAATGGCATAACTAAGCTCTGAATATAGCAGACTGTGTCTTTTGTCTGGGCGATTTCTGAAGAAGACAGTCGTGGAGGGTTGTGGCTCTGAGGGAGACTTCGCAAGCAACTGACCAAGACTGGGTGGTCGGACAAGCAAGGATGGACTGGGCCTTGTGATCATCCAAAGCTACGTTCTAGGACACTGGCTAGGCTTGGGCTGAGGCAGAGCTAGTTGGGGGAGGAATGTGGAGAGGTTTGACTTTTGCACAGGTGAATTGTTTTCCTTTGGGCAAGGGAAGCTGATAGGCTGGGAAGCTTGTAACATTAAGAGACTTGTAGACTTAAATTGACCAATACCTGAACCTTATATTCCTTTCTAGTATTGCTTCTGTGTAATAATAAACCTGTTTTAGTTTACTGTTTAAAACGCTTGCTACCAGTGTTTTGTCCTTAAACTGTAGTACTCACCTGGCCGTTGCACGAACCCAGCATCCTAAAAGGGCCCAGCTACTCTTAGGAGGGCAGGCACTGACTGGATCGCTGGGGATCGTGGCAGAGGGCCTTGGATCATGGACGCCAACATTGGTGCCTCAAAGGCCTCCAACAGGACCAACTGCAGTTGAAGCCTTCCGGGAAGTGGAGGTGTGCGTTTTGTGCTGGGAGGCTCATGGTCCTCCTCTCTAGTACCATGTCTAGGCCAGGCCAAAGTGCAGAGCTGGCATTCAGAAGGGGTGCAGGCCTGGTGGCAGGTCCAGCCTTGTCCGGTCATTCATGGGGACATGAAGTGAGGGGGTTGCAGGCGAAAACAAGGAAAGGCTTTGACACAAGGGAAGAAGGAGGGAGTCAAGGTGGGCAGACTATTCACTTTGGACTCCCCTGGTTCTGTTCAGTGTCTGAACAAGCCCCATAATCAAGGTGGGGTTCAGTGACGGTGAGCCTCCCCATACTGGAATGTTTGTCAGAAACCCAGGTTGAATGAATTCATTCAGAAGACTTGCCGAGTCACAGAGGTTTTGGCCCCCGGCCAGGTAAGGATGAATGTTCTGGGATGAGGTGATATCACTTGGTCAACGGTCAACAGCATCTTCAAGGCAGACTTTGCTCTTTTTGATTTATTTATTATTTTATCAGATGGCTTTAAAGGTGACCCTAGAAGACCAGCCACTTGGAGCCGTTCACAAAGAATAAGCCAAGGGAAAGATTTGGGGTAGGGAGTTTTACAGGAAGTAGGATGGGCAGAGGAACGATCAGGTCACAGAATCGCAAGGAACCAATGAACAGATCAGAGATTGCGGTTCACTGGGCTTTATATTGCAAGAGACAATAGGGCTAGGCCTGTAATTACATTATTCAAATGCAATCTTCTGGATGTTGCTGTTAATCAAATGCTGGATCCACTGTTTTTCTTGGGTTCTCATGGCCTGGATATATCATCTCTTTGAAGTGCAAAGTCAGGACACACTTCCTGCCAATGGAAGAGACGACAGGGCATCCAAGCCTTTTGATGGGAAGATTCTGTCCAAGTATGAGTCATTACCTAAGGCATTTACTACCGGAGGAGGGGGCTGACCAAAACCAGCCTGGATGGTTTTAAGGAGGAGTTGAGCAGATTCATGGAAGACAAGTGCCTCAATTCCTGCTACAATGGATCTTTGGTACTGTCTCTAGGTTGGAAAGTCAGGCAGGATGACTCCAAGTCCATATCCCCATGCACTCCGTTTAGTCCGGATGCAGGAGCGAGTTCAAATTGTACCGTCCCCATGCATTTGTTGATAACACAGGCTCAATTTGAATACGAGTGTCCCCATGCAAACCCCTGCATGGGGGAACAGCATCTTTTTCTCTCCGCCCCCTCTCCCCAGATAGGAAGCCGGGTTGACGTCACCAACCCCTGTGCTGCCACTGTAGTGATAGTAGGGAAATGCCACCCAACACCTCCTTCCCCCATTGCAACATATAGGGCTGAAAGGCAATAAAAATATGATAATAAGAAAAACATTAAAAAGCCAGATCAGTTGCAAAACCACTAAGGAGTTTGGTGGCAGTTTAGCAGAAGTGCCACCCGCCACCCAACGCCACTCCACCCTTTCGCGGCACATAGCGCCAAAGGGCAATAAAAATATAATAGTAAAAAAAGAAAAAGCCAGATCGTTCTGCAAAGCCACTATGGGGTTTGGTGGCCGTTTACCAGGGGTGCGCAACTCTGCTCCATCAAGTATGGCAGTTTAGCACTCGTGCGCAATTTAGATTAAATTATCATGCCTGGCTTGGCAATCGGGGAGGGTGTGTGTGGAATAATGGTCACGGAAGGAGACTTGTGGGATGACGACTGCATCTTTCGCTGTAAAACTGGGGCACTCAGTTATTGTATGTACGTTTCAAAAGCTGCTGTTTGTCTTGCACATTTGCCTGGCTTAGCAGTCAGGGAAGGGGGTGGAATAGTGGTCACCGAAAGAGACTCATTTCTGTTCAGTCACCATTTATTGCCAAAAATGCCAAAACAGTTGCAATCTCCAATGCACAGGGCAGGAATGGCAAGCACAGGGCGTGAAACCCCACCGGCTAATGACACGGGCATCAATCTCCTCACCAAATAGCCAATCTCCTCCCCATGCGTGGGCTCAGCCTCCAAAATAATGCGGACTTGGCTCCCAAATGGTGGCAAGAACAGATTTCTAGAGGACTAAATTTAGCGCAGATTTGGTCGATTTGGGCCGCATGTAGCCCGGTTAGGGAGCTTTGCATGGGGACGCTCCTTCCCAAATTCGGATTATATCGTGCATGGGGACACAGCCTAAGGGCCATTTGCAGGGAATCAAGAGCACGTGAAGGTTTTGCTTTTGTCTTCTGCTAGAGATGCCCAGAAGCAACTGGTGGGCCACAGAGTGAGACAGGATGTTCAACCAGATCGGGCTGCGGCCTTCATCCAGCAGGGCTTCCCTTATGTTTTTAGCAAGCTTTTCCATCTTCCATTCCTTTAAAATATTGTTTGGTTGCCATTATCACTATCGGGGCTAGAAATGTGATCCCTCCGGGAAGATGAAGCGTAACCCCCACAGCGTGTTTTTTCAAAATAATTATGATTGTCTTGGATTGCAGGTTTTTTGAGAAAATAAACAAAAAAAAATTTCTTTTTAGCATGTTGCTACCCCTGTTATGTTGTCCCGGAACAGAAATTGGAAAAAGAAGAGGAAAAAAGATGACGTGTTTGTTCCCTGTATAAAAATGGAGGCATAAACAAAAACGTTAGGCTGGTCATGTGTGGTCTTGTGGTACATACTGTACTGAACACTGGTGCTTTCTATTTCCTTGTCACTCCTATGAGGCTGGCCCACAAAAGGATTATATAACTTCAAATGAACTGTGAAACTCCAATTACATAACAGTGGGATCTTTCAAAGGCAGTCGCCAGGCCTGCAGGAAGAAGTGGTTTTGCATAAACTTTGGGCCTGGGGCTGGAGTTCTGACCCAACTGACCATTAGTGGAGGCGTCTGACTTGGCCTGTGAAGTTTGTTCCATTTTGGCATCTCTTTTCTAGGGTGGATAGGTTTTCATTTAGTCAGTCTGGAATACATTTCATCCACTATTGTGAGAAGAAGAAGAGTTGGCTTTTCTACTCCACTTTTCTCACCCATTTAAGAGGATTTAAAGCAGCTGACAAACCTTCTGTTCTTCTCCCCACAACAGACACCCTGTGAGGTAGGTGGGGCTGTGGGAGCTCAGAAGAGAGCTGTGACTAGCCCAAGGTCATTGAGCAGTCTTCATAGGGGAGGGGGGAATTGAACCCAGTATTCCCAAATAAGAGTCCGGCTCCCTAACCACTAGACCAAACAGGCTCACAACTGAGGAAACTTTAGGAAGATCCCAGGCAGCAGGAATAACCCAAATCAGGGGTCCCTAACATTAAGGGCAAAGGAAATACCTCCTTGTCCTAATGGTGATGAAACCTGGTGAAAAACAACATTCCTGATAGTATTATTAATCAGCTTAGTTGAGCAACCCGTTCAGCTAAGAAACTGTTGCTATTGCTATTGTCCCTTGCATACGTGGACGGTAAAATGTTTTCCCTATGTTTAATGCTCTCTATCATCCCTGTATTACATAAGAACATAGGAAGAGCCTTGCTGGATCAGGCCACAGCCCATCTTGTCCAGCATCCTGTCCCACACAGTGACCCACCCATTGCTTCTGAGCATCTCAAGCAAAAGACGAAGGCAAAACCCTCCCCTGCTCTAGAAACCCTGCAATGATCTTTAGGCATGCCGCTACCCAGGCATCCATTCTAGCAGCCACTAATAATTTGTCTATAAGAACTTAAGAGGAGTCCTGCTGGATTGGAGGCCATCACGTCCAGGATCCTGTTTCCCACAGTGGTCCACCATTTCTGGGCCTCTCAAGCGAAGACAAAGGCCAGACCTTCACCTGCTCTCAGCTATAAACAGCCTTAGAAGCCTTCTGCCCATCTCTCCAGCCTGGAGGAAGTGCCTGGGCATCCACTCTAGTAGCCACTGATACACTTCTCACCTGTGAGTTTGTCAAACCCCTTTGTAAAGCTGCCACTGGGGCTGTGGTCACATCTGTATTTTAATGCAGCTTCAGTCCGTCTTCAAGGTGAGGGAGTTTATCAGTCAAGCAACAAGTCATTTTCTTTTCATGTTTTCTAACCCCAAGGCATGCATTTTCTGAATTAGATCATGCCAAAAGAAAACAGCTCTTTGCTTTGCTAACTTGTAATCTCACTCTGAAAGTGGACTGAAACTGGATTAAAACCTAGGTGTGAACGCAGCCTACCACTAACTGAGGCAGTGATGGTGAACCTTTTGAGCTTGATGTGTCAAAATTCGCAAGAAAACCTAGCTTAACTCAGGTGCTGTGTCACATCTAGAAATGTCCATAATTTTGTGATATTTGTAGCTCTAGTAAAAAAGTTATATTTTTGATATATGTATTTTATTGAAAGCAAAACCAAATAATTCTTTATATTAGTGACTTTTGTTGCTAAATCTTCAATTGAAAGTTGGTATTTCATACACTTCAAGAACAAGCAAGCACTACACGCCCAGGTGCCAGGGTGGCCATGTGTGTCACCTAAAAGGGCTTGGTGTGTCACCTGTGACACGCGTGTCATAGGTTGGCCATCACCGAACTGAGGACTTCATGACAATCAGATATTCTGGGTTAAAAGAGCCTTTTGTTGATAATTAGCACAATCATTCAAGAGTAATTGGAGGCTCAAATGCTCCCAAGGGCACGAGCATGAGGGTGTTTAGACGATCACAACCTTTGCCATGGAGGTTGCATTCTTATCTCCTCCTGTCTTTGCTTTTTCAATGCATAGTTAACATTCCAAAGATGCTTCAGGCTGAAAGCAGAGTTAACCAATACAGTACATGCAAAGTCAATGAAGCATAAACAGAATGTGTAACTACATATGAATAGAAGAGAACAGGGTTGTTCAATAAAATCAATGTACTGACCATGTATGTGAATGATTATATGTAAATGCAAGAGATTAGATAAATATACTTTGTGAATATAATCTCATTCTATAAATCATCAACAAACAATAACCAAGGCTATATGATTAACTGTAGCACTGGGACAGAACACATTAGTTTTATCTCTACTGAAAAGTATAAATGAGATTATATGCACTAATCATCTACTACTAACTAGAGCATAAATGTGGATTTTTATAATAAAAGGAACACTAGGGCCATGATTTCACTTGGGTTGTTTGAAACATAATTAACAAAAATGGATGCAAATGCACATTATGGGCGTTCCCATTTTTTTTGTTAATTCCGCTTTAAAAAGCAGAGCAGGGTGGCCGAGAGGGAGGGAGGGAGGGCAGGGATACAATGGATATAGTATCCATATTATAATGATAACTAATGCATTTATAAAAACAGTAGGATGAATCAACACATGTAAAAATGCAGATGCTTTAGGTGAACAGCTTTTAAATATATCATACCAATGATGTACCTTTAAGCCAGTGGTTCTCAACCTTCCCAATGCCGTGACCCCCCAATGCAGCTCCCCATGCTTCAGGGACCCTGCAGCCATGGGGGCGGGGCCAGGGTGGGGGCAGGGCGGGGCTGATGGGCCAGGGGGTGGGACTAGGGGCGGGGCCAGGGCACAGAAAGACAAAGAACAAAACAAATAAAATAATTCATGCATGGAACTGAACTCAACCAATGAACGAACAACAATACAAACCTGCTCAGTCCACACCCACACACTGGCCTATCCAAGCACCATAGGATTCACAGCAGAAAAATTGCCAGTGAAAGAATTCCAGTTCACATACTACCTCATTCCAGCTCTGGCTGACACTGAAAAACCTTTATATACCTGTAGTATGGTTCCCACCACAGCAACCCTCCAAACTCAACCATTCAAAACAGAAGTTTCCCTCCCAAAGCAACCAGAGGCTTTTCTCACCCATTTAAGGGGACTCAAAGCAGCTGACAAACCTTCTGTTCTTCTCCACACTCCAAATACCCTGTGAGGTGGGTGGGGCTGTGAAAGCTCAGAAAGAGAGGAAGAAGAATTGGCTTTTCTACTCTGCTTTTCTCACCCATTTAAGGGGGCTCAAGGCTGCTGACAAAGCCTTCTATTCTCCCCACAACAGAATGCTGGCAGCTAGAGCCCGTGGGGGGGGGAGGGAAGCATGGTAGGAGGGGAGGTTTGGGGGCCCCCACCTAGCCACAGACACTGAAGAGATGCCTCCAGGCCCCGCTGGGTCACCCTCCTGCTTGCCCACCTGCTCGCTCGCTCGCCCGCCCGCCCGCCCGCTCGCCCGCCCGCTCGCTCGCTCGCACGCACGCACGCACGCCGGTGGTCTCCTTCCCTCAACTGCTGCGAGCGAGGAACTGTTGGCAAAGGAAGAGAGACAACAGGAGCCGGGCGGGCGGACGGACGGATTTCCCGCGCTTGTCGCTGCCTTCGCCGACGCCGTTTCCACTCAGCACCGGCAGGAGCCGCTGTGAGGGAAGCGCGCCCGCGTGAGGATGGAATGGGCGGGGGGAGGGTCGGTGACAGGAATCTGTCTCTCCTCACACGCGGCCGCCTAAGGGACGGCAGGGCGAAACCATGCTGGGGAGAGGCTGGGGAGGCGGAGGCGGCGGGGGTGGGGGCTGCGGTAGATTCCGCGACCCCGCCCAAAACTCTAATCGACCTCGAATGGGGTCACGACCCACAGGTTGAGAACCGCTGCTTTAAGCACTTTCTTCATCTACTATTTGTTGTAGTTCCCCATTTTGCATTTGGATTCTGATAAATTGCTTCTTATTTTTGAATAGATGTTGCTCAAAATGTTTTCTTATGTGTTCATTATTTTTCAATAATTGCTTTAATTTCTCCCAATTTACTTCCACAGATGTTTTTAATTGATCATATTCTACTGTTAAATTCACACTGGAATGCACCATGGACATAGGACAGAACAGCCATGTTAAAGATACGGCCCGCGGGCCGGATGCAGCCCGCGGGGTGTTTTAATACGGCCCGCAGCTGCCACCCGCAGCCGCGCGCCACCGCTGTCCTCCTTGGGTGCGAAGGAGGCGAGGCGAGGCGAGGCG
>MTQE01001340.1:1459847-1497852 GCA_014337955.1 Aspidoscelis marmoratus | reverse complement strand
CATGGACAGCCAGCCCCTCCTGTGCCCTAGCCACGCCCCGGCCATGCCCCAGCCCCTCCTCTGTTTCCCTAGCCATGCCCCCAGTCACACGCCAGCCCCTCCTCTGCGCCCTAGCCACGCCCCCAGTCACACCCCCTGGCCCTCACAGTACTTTTTTTTTTAATCTGGCCCTCGGCACAATTGAGTTTGACACCTCTGGGATAGAACATTTGTCCTGTTTGCACATTTTGAATATAACTCACATTACACATTCACTATTTTATTTCAACATCACCCTGCTGACGGCAGCAACGAGGTTGAGTGGATGGAAAACCAATCCTATTCATTCTTTATTATTTGGCTAGTCATTTTACTTTAGATTTCTATGAAGTGAGATATAAAGCAGGAAGGAAATGTCGTTTGCTTGTTTTCACCAGAAGTCTTGCTTCAGCTGACTGTTATCTAAACAATTTATCTATCTCTTGGTGAAGAAACTGGCTTCCTTCCTTCCACCTTTCCCAAAAGCTAAGTTCAGTGAGGTTGTGAAATGCACAAGGAAGCCTCTGGTTGCAGCTTTCTTAGGCAACATCCCAACTGGGAGAAAAGGGCTGCTGCTGCAAAAGAACAGTAATGTCCAGACGGAGGCTTCCACTTCTTTCCTCCTCCTCCTCCTCCTTTCCCCTGGGCAACTTGGAAGTGTGCATTTGCTACTGATCGTGATGGCTGGCCGGGCGCCGTGGACTTCCTCACCGGGCAAAGGCGACCAAGGGCACCAGCCGGTTCGTTTGCAAAAGCAATGTTGGGATTGACTGAACTGGGACACCTGTCACTCAGTCTCTCATTCCCAACTGCCAATCAAACAACAGGAATCTATAGGCAGGGAAACCAGTTCTAAGAAGAGATCAGCTGCTTTGGACTCTTCAAAGAGTCAAATCCTCTTGATGATGGATGTCGCAGCTAAATCAAAAAGCTCAGGTTCTCTGAAAAAACTGGAACAGGACATAACAGCCAAACATGCTTCCAACAAGTTCTAAAATAGTTTTTTGGGAGGAAAACAGAGCAGCAAAGATTTTTCAGAGAAATGTGTGGCAGCGCATGGGAAAGGCAGAATCCATCCCACCCCCATTTAAAAAACTTTCACACACATAGCGGTAAAATCAGACACTGGGTGTTTTTCCACTGCCACTAGAAGTACCCATTAAGTACCATTAATGGGTACTTAATGGCATTTTTGTACCCATTAATGGGTACTTAATGCGTACTTCTAGTGAAAGTGGAAAAACACCCACTGTAAAATCATCTGATCTTTTATTACAACTTCTGTTCGTTCTTCCCCTCTGTTCCCTCCCCTTTCGGCCAGCGGAAGATTCCTTTAGCCGAAATCAGGCCTTCTCGTTGGCTGAAGGAAACTGAGGAGAAGCCCCTCAGAAACCGTGTGCGTTTCCATTTGTGAAAAAAGAGGATTATTCCTAAATCCCGCAGCGAGAGTTGTTTTGGTTCAAATACAGATAATCCACGTTTCGGGACATTTAATCCCCGGAAACCGTGGATTCGTCTGATCCTGTGGGAACTGCCAGCTTTGAAAATGCATTCAAAACACTTTAAAAGTTGAATGGGGACGCAGCCTTCGTGGCTCAGCTGCTGCTGCTGACTTGTCGGTCGACTGGATGGCAGTGGCCTTCGTGTTCTGTCCTTCGCATAGCTCAGTGCGGCCTGCCAGATCTGCTGGGGAGGGACTTCCGTCGGTCCCACCGCCTTCCTAGCTTCGGTGGGTGAGACCTCGGGAGAGGGAGGGCCTTCTCTGCGGCGGCCCCCAAATTGCGGAACCCCCTTCCATCGGCGGCCCCCTCTCCGCTCTCCTTCCGTCAGCAGGTCAAGATGGTGCTGTTTAGGCAGGCTTTCAATTAGCTTGTATTTAATTCTAATGATTTTTAGCTGTATTTTTGGATGTTTATATGGATTATAACTGTAACGCCCGTTTCGTTTTATTCTGATGTTTGTATTGTGAGTTTTTGTTGCTGCTTTTAATGGGACTTTAGTGTTGAGCCACCGTGGGCGAAGGGAGGGATATAAATAAACTGAATAAATAAACAATAATAAGGATGCTGTGAGGGGCCATCCCTGCGCAGCCTTCCCACATCCGCATGGAACTCTGTGGACACCTGGAGCACGAGGAGTGTTGGCCTTGCTGGTCTGACTCTCGCTGCAAGCCGTGTGCATCCGAGGGCTCCTCCGTCGAGAGTGAAGCAAACAAGAGAAGCTTCTCCCAATGCACGGAGGTGCCTGCACAGGTGCTGCCCGAGTCATCGCAGGTAAGAAGACCCTAGAGAGCATCTGCTTACAGCTAGGAGTTGTAGTTCCGGAGGCTTCCCAAACCGGAAGCTGCGCCTCTCTCTCTCTGGCTCTATGGTGACAGGCTCGGGCCCCGCCCGCCGCCGCTTGCCAGCCTGGCGCGCCTCGCCCCGCCCCCCTCGCCTCGGCGTGCTGGCGTCACGACGCGCCCCGCCCCGCTTCTCAGCGCTATATAAGCGGCCCGCCCGGCTGGCGAGTTTGCGCGATCTCCTCAGGTGCCATGTTGGATCGGAAGACGATGGTCTTGTACTGCGGGGGCGCCCCGAGCTTGGCCCCCGCCGCCCCCGTCTCCCCTGGCGGCGGCGGCGGCGGCGGCGGCGGCGGCCCGGCGGGCGTGGCGGCGGCGGCGACGACTAGCGGCGACCCGTTAACGGTCACCGCCAACGGCTCCTCGTCGGAGGGCGCGCGTGGGCCGTTCTCGACACGGATTGGCGGCTTCCGCTGGCCGCCTCAGGGCCTGGCTGAGGGGGCGCGGTCGCTGATTGGCGGGGCGCCCCTCCGCCCGGGGCCCCTGGCGCTGATTGGGCCCTTCGAAGGGGCGCCCCGAGCGCGGATTGGCTCCGGCCCGGCGGCGGCCCCCGGAGACGAGGAGCTGGACGGCTGTGAGGCCGACGAGGCGGAGGCGCCGCCTGAGGAGAGCGGGCCGGCGGCGGCGCCGCTGCTGCTGGACTCGCCGGGGGCCTCGTCCCTGGAGGGCGAAGAGTCGGACGGCGCCTCGCCCGGGCGCCGCCGCGACGACCTGCGCACAGTCACCCTGGAGCTGCTGCGGCGCTACCTGCACCAGGCCGCCGCCGAGTGTGCCGACGACGCCGAGAAGCCGGCCGAGGCGGCGGGCGGCGGCGGCAAGAAGCTTCTGCAGGGCCTCATGGGCCACTTTGGGACCCCGCGGGCCGGCGGGCACCGGGAGGAGGCGCCCGTGCCCGCCGTGTCGCCCTGCGTGGCCGAGGCGCTGGAGACCCTCCGCAGGGTGGGCGACGGCATCCTCGACAAGCACCAGAAGGCCTTCCAAGGTTTGTGCCTCTTTCCCTCGCACCCTCCCCGGCCCTTTAATTGGGGGCAGCGCGTTAAAAGCCGCCGAAGGCGCTGCGGAAACTCGCGAAGCCGAGCTGGGCCCTCGGGGAGGCCGCTTGGGTGCGAAAAAGAAAAGTCGCTGTGGCGAAGACGCGCCCCCGTTTGTTTAGAAGAGCTGGCTTTGCGAAGCCTCCTTGCCCACCCCTTCAAGGGGGTTCGAAGCTGCTGACAAGCCTTCTGTTCTTCCCCCCGCAACACCCTGTGAGACGGGTGGGGCCGTGGGAGCTCAGAAGGAGCTGTGACTTGCCCAAGGTCACCTAGTTGGTTTTGTGGAGGAATGCAGAATCAAACCCGGTGTTCCCAGAGAGGAGTCTGGCTCCCTAACCACTAGACCGTTGAGTCAGGTATATTTGGCCTTGCTAGCTCCCCTTTTGGCAGCATAAAGAAGACTGTGAAAAACTGAGGAAGGCCTATAGGAATGGGAAGGCTTGGAATCCATTTTGGACTCGCTAAAACTAAATCGAGGAATGCAGAGCAAAAAAAGCTCTGGGCAAAGTGAAGGGCAGATCCTAAGAAGGGGAGATGGTCATTTTGCCCCTTGGTGACATGACCCTGGCCCGGTGGCAAGGAGCTCCTGCTGTAGATTTTAGCGTCTCACTAGGTCTGCACAGAAGAGGGAAGAACCTTCAGATAACAGATGGTCCAAAAACACATTTGAAGTTGACTAATTTAAGCACAGTAAGCAAAACAACAGCTGGAACCCTGGAGGTCTGTGCAGTGAGACGCCTTTAAGAGGATTCCAGGGGAAGCTCTGTGTGAAGCCTCCAGATGTGATCACAGCAGTCCTTGGCATGGAGAGGAAGATTTTTGGTAACTGGAATTTATTTTGATTATTTTGTGACTTCCATAATCAGTACTCCTTATAAAACAGTACTTTCCCAATATGTCCCGTGCTTTGACAAGCCTAATCACCTAGGTTTTAATCCAGTTTCATTCCACTTTCAGAATGAAAGAATACATCAGTGTCAAAACAGTTTTCTTTCAGCATTATTTAACTCCGAAAAGCCGCCTTTAGACTAGATAAAGAGGAAAGAATACGATGTATTCTCTCTCTCAGAAAGTGGCCTGAAGCTGGATTTAAACTTGGGTGTGAGCACATTCCAACTATCTTGGATTATTTGATGGGAAAGGGGGGTACAAACGTGGCAAAACTAAATAGAAGCAAAGTATAAACCTGCTCTGGTGCAGCCTTGGTATGGCTCGTGGTAGTTTTTGTTTCAGTACTCTGCCAGTTAATTTGCAAAAGGTTTTTTTTAAAAACAGGATGTGGGTCCTTAGAAGCAGCAGTGTGCTTACAGCAGTTTAATTATTTATTTATTTGCTAAAGGGCAAAGGTGTCTTTCAGGATGTGGGTGGAGGGAGGGGCCAGCAAAGCTCTCTGGGAAGTCATGGGAGATGGTAATTGAGAAAGAATGCGAAGGAGTGTTCAAAGTCCCACCCTTAAAATCTCAAGGTGTTTTACAGTGAATCAGTGTGAAAATTCAGTGTACTGTATGCTATAAATGTAATGATGGCTTAGTGAGGGAAGGGGCTTGACCAATGGATGAAAGCAAGAGAAGGGGACGGTGGCCGTGAGGGGAAGGGCCTCTAGATGCGGCAGATGAGAAGGGGACCTACGTTTGAAGCAGCAGGTGGTGGACCGGAAGAAGTGAGGGAAGGTGGGGAGAGGGATTTGCTGGAGGAGTAGTGGATGACCATCAATAAATGGAGCATATGGAGCATACAAACGATCCAGCAAAGATGGTTGAGAGCAGAAATAAAGGGACAGATAGTGAGGAAAGGCCAAAGAAAGGGTGGAGAGTTGTTTGAGGAAATGAGAGGGAGGGGCTGTAGTTCAAGGAGCCTGAACAGTAGAAGGTTGCTGGCTCGATTCCCACGTTAAACCCAGAAGTGGGTAATGGCAAGCTACTTCCGTTTCTCTGCCAGGAAAACTGCATAGAGGGGTCCATGCAGTCAACCAGGACACAACTCAGTGGAACACAAGTGAATAAAGAATTATGGAAAATATAGTGGTTTTATGTGCTCAGTCTGCACCTAAGAGGAAGGAGTGCATGTTTGGAAGCAGTTTGGGAGCAGAATCTGACAATTCAGTAAATTCTAGGCTTCTCGGGCCCCCTGCAAGCCAGAAATGAGATCTCAGATGCCTGCCAACTCAAATTCCCTTTCTCTTTTCTTTGTGGCAAGACAGTCTGTTATGAAAGCACCAAACCCAGCAAAAATGAAACTGAACTTTGTTCTTTTGACTGCATGGGAGGATCAAAAGCCTGGCCTTCAGAGAAGATAGTCTGGTTATACATTAGCCTCCCATAGATGTGATTGTGTCCACATCCTGCTCCGCCTAGGCAGTGAAACACAATTCCTTGTAAACTTGGTGATAAGATTACCTGATGGCTTCATATGAATGGCTCACTACTTCCTTTTAGGTTTCTTTTGGGAAGATTAGCTGTTCGGTTTTGCATTTCTTGGAAGTTTTTCTGTGTATTTTTCTGTTCTCATTCATCCATCACAGTATTAGATATATACCTTAACTCATATAGTCTGTCAAAAGGCCTCTCAGAAACGATAGGTGAAATTCTGTTGATCTTTAACAAATGAAAAATGTTAGGCCTTAAAAAGGCCATGGAGTGAAGCATAAGCTGTTGAAATCTATGGTAGCTGCAGTTTGTGGAAACTCTTTAAATGACCCATAAATTGTTTTTCATTCCACTTAAATATTTTACAGTCTCAGGGTGCAAACATGAGCCGAAAGCTGGCACTAATGCAGGCAAATCAAGCCATACTAAATTTGCAAGTGAAACATGAATGGCTACCAAAGATGGAAACCAAACTCTGCACTTATAAAAAGTGAGCCTTTGTGAAGTGGACTGCAGCTAGAGTAATATTTGCCCATGGAATATAAAGATGATATCAAGAATAAAGATTCCCAGATGGGTAAAATATGTATTTCTCTGGATAGAAAGTGCTAAAACTTGAACGGTTTCATGGGAACAAACTTTATCAGTATATATTTAGTGTTTGGCTTTAAATCACCTGAATAATTGCCTCAATTCAGTAGAATAAACAGTCTGCTTTGAGGCAACTCCCTCATGTACATTCCAACTTCCCTGTTCCTGAACTTCAAGAGAATAACTTCCTATTAGTTTCGAAATTTCCATGGCCATAGCTGATGCTTCATAGCAGAGCTTAGAGCTGTTTGGCACATCATTTTTATCACAATTCTTGTAAATGCTTATTCATTTATCCTCTTCAAGTCCTAACAACAGCGGCAAGTTAAGTTGAATTGTGTGTCCTGTCTGATTGTACGATACTGTAGCTCATTAAAAAACAGCAACCCCAAACCAGACATCATAATTTGTCCACAGTCTTCGTTCCTAGAATTACAGTTTTGTGTTGTTTCCTTTTTAGGAATGCTGAAGAAGCTAGAAATCAAGAATGAGGATGACCTCAAGACTGTCTCAGAAGTTGCAGCACATGTTTTCAGTGATGGGGTGACAAACTGGGGCCGGATTGTGACCCTCATTTCTTTTGGTGCTTTTGTTGCAAAACATCTGAAGAGTATAAACCAAGAGAACAGCATCAACACTTTGGCAGAAATCATCACAGATGTGCTGGTGACAGATAAGCGGGAATGGCTGCTGAACCACAATGCCTGGGTAAGCGTTTGAATCTCACGCTTGAGAATGCCAAGGCTAAATGTAGTTTATGCTTTACCCCATAGCGCTCCATACAGCCTGCAGCTCGTCTTGGGTTGGTGGTGTGAATCCTCACACCCAGAGACGCTTTGTGGAAGTGGGTGTTCCACTTGGTGCGGTCGCTCACAGTGCCAGCCATTGCGGAAGGGAGCTGGCCTTCAGTGGTTCTCCCCTCTCGCTCTTAGACCTTATTGAGATGAGCTTGGTTCAGGGCTAAAGCCCTTCTTCTCGTGGCAGGTTCTTCTTTCTCACTCTGACCCCTGTAACTAACATTTTCATTCTTCTTCTAGGAAGGATTCATTAGATTCTTCCACGTAGAGGACATAGAGGGCAGCATCCGGAACGTTTTGGTAGCTTTTGCAGGCGTTGCTGGGGTAGGGGCAAGTTTGGCCTACCTGATCCGGTGAGCCAAGGAGCGCTCCTGAGGTGGAGCTAGCATTGGACTGCCCTGTTCCTGCCGTGACCACAGAACTGAGCTTTTCTTTGGAAGTTTATGGGAGGATAAACATCTGGAACTCCCAAGGGAAGATGATACGAACTGTCTTGTCAGAGAGAGCAACCAAAGGGGGTGTCGTAGAAACAGGAGTAGATCTCCCAGGTGAAGAGATGTGGCCCTCTGCTTTCCCTGAAGCAACCTGATGGGAAATATAAGAGGACGGAAATCCAGCCAGAGCACAGTCTTGCCTTGAAGTAACCCTGCAGCCGTGTTTCGTTCGGTGCCAGAACCGTCCATTCAGGTTCTGTGTGCACAAGACTCTGATCATCGTCTGAGTAACGTTTGAGCTACAATCTGTCTGAAGGAGGAATATCAGAGTTGAAGTGCAAGGGACTTTGGTATGCAGAATCAAAGACTTTCAGGTGAACACTGCAGGTGCCTTACCTGTTGGTTGGCTCAGGCTTATGGTGTGTCTGAGGTGGAGAAGGAAGCCCTGGCGATGTCCCCAGGCGAACCAGCTCCGTCCCTCCGCTGAAGGGCCGACCTTGTTTTATGCATCCCTCCTCCAGTTTTTGTTTCGTGTCCTATTTTGCCCTCCTTGTTAGAAGCGTACACTGCCACGACGCCCAAGATATCACATGCAGCTACAAACATGGAGTATATTTTATTATAAAATATAATAATATTATATGAAATGCTTCATGGGGAAAGTTCCAAGTTATATAAGTTAAACCTGTAACTGTACAAAATGTACACTCCTAAAGATTTATCTTTAGAAAAAAAGATTGTAAAAACTTTTTAACAAATTAGATTCCTCTTTAATCCTTAATCGTGTAATCTGAGTCTTTGAAGGAAATCCTGTCTAACAATTCCAGCTGTTTATTTTTTTAAGAAGTAACAAACTGGTTGCAGTTGAGAACCTTGGTTGCTTCCCCTTTCTCCAAATGGGGGATTTGGGAAGGTTTCATTTTTGCCTGTATCCTTTATGGCCACTTGCTTTCTTAAGCTCAGTTTGCAGATGTAATGCAATGCTTGTCTCTTAAGAATAAGGTGATTCCGTAGAGAGAGTGATGTGTGATATATGCCTCGGCTCAGAGACAAACAGGCCGAGAGTTGCTTCGTAGAAAAGCTGGATTCAGGTTAGGCAGGCGGACTTTGTTTAGACCAAACCTTGACAAAAGTACAAATTACAAGGAAAGCAAAATCTCAACTTGGTGCTGATGGTTAAACCAGCTTGTTTACCTAAACTAATAAACCATTTCACATGTGTGTTTTGTGCCTTTTGTTGAGACAGAATTCTGCAACTGTGTTGCTATTTTCACACTGACTTTTGGAAAGCAGTGGCAGGTTGCTTGTAGAGAGGAGACCCAGTTCTCTATTTTTTAGAGAAGGAACCATTATTTGTCGGAAAGGCTGTATTGATATAAGAGGGAGCTAAATTGTGGTTCTCCTTAATATTGTTCTACTGAATTTCTCATCTTTATTCGACTGAATTTTTCCCGACCTTGGTGTTCCAGAGTGCGGATAGCAAAAGTACAATTAAAGGAACAAAAAGTGGACCATTTGAAACAGTAGAATGGCCATTTTAAACATTGGAATGCTAAAGGCCAGAATACCACACATCTAAATATGTAGGTTTCAGCAGACAACATGTTTGTGATGAGGCACTGGGGAAACAGGTGTGTATTGACCAGGTGCTGGTTTTCTCCTGCCATGCTAGGAGGTAGTGAGTAGTTTGGGGCTCTAGTGGTCACCTGAAACATCACCAGTTTCCTACTTGTGTCTCAATAAATGATAACCTCTTTTTACCAAGTTACAACAGTTGCCCTTACAGAAATTACTTCAGTGTTAGAAATTAAATACATCAAATAAATTCAGCAGGCTTTCCTCTCCTTGTGTGCAAAAAGCCCAGGCATCAGGCAAGGGTTGGTCAAGTGACGTCAAAGGTTTGGTTGTTTTGGAAACAAAACCAAAGCTCTTTGGCCTTTGTTTTTTCCTGCCTAAGCCCCAACCTGAATGTGTTTCCACAGTGTTTTCAAACCAACTAATTTTAATAACTTCTAAAACCCTTTCATACCCCTTTGTCACTCTGATTTCTTGTAAAGCTGCACCCTGGAATGATGGAAACTGTTGGGGTTTTTGCAAAGTTCCGTTCCTAGGTAACAGCATAGTGTGCTTCAAAGTGGCTGTGTCCTGGCTCATAATCTTTGAAACGGTTGTTTCCTGGAAAACAGCATGGCAAGGTCAGAAGTGGGGAGGAGCTTTCAGCAGATGGCAGTTCGAATCTCTAAACCCTTCAGCTAGTTGTCTGTTCCTTCTCAAGCTGTGCCAGGAGAGCAGCTCAGAACTAGTAACTTCAATGCCGTTTTAAAAGTACCCCGAGGAAACGTGTAGTTTCACGAAAGACTAATCTGTGGTCTTGCACGTATCATTTGCCCCCTGTAATAGATCCAGGTGTACCTCTGTGTGGGAGCGAAGAATGTTTAAAAATCTGACATTCATATGTTCAGCAAAATTGCTCTGGTAGAGCCATCTCTGTATTATTTCCAGCCCCCCCTCCACAAAGAAAAAAAAAACCATCTGCTTCTTTTCAAGCCTCTTTTCCCACCAGGACGGCTGCAGTCAGAGCAGTTTGGCATCTGACGTAGTTTCCTTTCTGAGGTTGCTGATGCTGTGGAATGTTTAAATTTGCTGAGGTTTCCGGTGAGAAGAGATGGTGTCACGAGTGCTGGCACTGTCTTTGTCAGAAATCATTTGCCAACGTGCAGCGAGTTGCCTTCCTGCTCTAGAGGTAGAATTGTGGATCTAGCTTCTAACGTCCAGACGAACGTGCCGTTCAGGTGGTCCTGTGCTGCACACAAAGGAATCTGACCTTGCTCCCAGCTGTGAGGTCCTCTCCCTAGGAGATTTTAGCTACCTCAGATTTGCAGACGGGTTGCCAGTCCTCTTCGTAGGGGAAAGATGCTGGGGATGGGAAGTTGGACTTTCACTGTTTGTGGGTCCCAAACATCTTTCCTAATAACTGCTCTCAGCAGTTACCCTAACAGGAGAGTGGATAATTTGTCTTGCACGTCGATTGCCTAGAGATGGCCTTGGGTTTTGCTTTTGTCGTTGCATTTTGCCAAGCAGTTCCCAGACTTGCTCACCTTCTCTTGCAGTCCTTAATTCACTGGGACTGGGTGTGGTTCCTAAGAAACTGGGCCGCTCCCCAAGTCAGCGAGCAGGGTTACTTTAAGGGGGGAGGGGGGCTAAAATAATGCAAAAGGAATGAAGAAGTATTCTTTGCAACTTGTCTAACTCTCCTGTTCACTCTCAGTTCAGCTTCTGCCAAAGTCAACAGGCTCGTCTCTGTGGAACTAGCTCTGTGGCATTTGCTGATGCAAATAAGTTAGGTCGCTCCATGAAAAGCAGACATTTGTGTCCCATAGCAGCTACTCAGTAGGACCAAATGTTTTTCTTTGTGAAAAAAGTTAATGGTATTAAACTTCTTCTGTTCTTGGGATCATTCATGCATCATGCTCTCTTGATAGGGCTGTGCTTATGGGAGTTTGGGGGGCAGCCTTCTCTTTAGAAATTCAGGGGTTTCTGCATTGCTCACTTTAAATTTGTCTTCTCGCTGTCTGGGGGTCCCTCC
This sequence comes from Aspidoscelis marmoratus, assembly GCA_014337955.1. Classification (NCBI taxonomy): domain Eukaryota; kingdom Metazoa; phylum Chordata; class Lepidosauria; order Squamata; family Teiidae; genus Aspidoscelis; species Aspidoscelis marmoratus. The sequence goes on along the minus strand of MTQE01001340.1, from coordinate 1,486,688 downwards.
CATGCATTTGTGGCTGTGGGTAAGCGCTTTGTGGCACTGAACGTAGTGTGTGGTTGCGTGCTCTCTGGCCCCATGTTCTGTTTGTATTCTGCAGTCATATATTGTCCCCAGCCCATGATTTCTGTGTTCCCATCTACTGCGATTGTATGAAGAAAGGATAGGCTTTTCCAGAATAGAGAAGTCCACAGTTGCGACAGCTGTTTACCCACACGTGTCTCTTTATTTTGAACCCTACAGTCCACCGTGCTGTGGCTACCACTACTGTGATACCACTTTACTGTGGGTGGCCCATCTGCTGGGTGCCCTTTGCACAGGTCTCTGCTGTTTGGTGCACCTGATGAGTGAATGGCATCCATCTATCAAACACAAACCATCAAATCAAAGGATGCCTGGGTCCTGCCTCCAGCTTGGAGGAACAGGCAGGAGGCCTCCAAATGCCAGTAGTTGCAGGAATGGAGAGCAGGTGAGGTTTTGCCTTCATCTTCTGCTTGGGATGCCCAGAAGCAAGTGGTGGCCCACCGTGTGAGATGGGATGCTGGACCAGATGGGCTGTGGCCTGATCCAGCAGGGCTCCTCTTAGGTTCCTTTGTCACTTGTGGTTTTATTTGGGATGCTGGGTTGTGTCCCAAAGCAAGAGCCCCTTGTTAAATAAAGTTGCTTTTTTGTAATGCTAGTCAGATGTTTTCTCTCCCCTCCCCCAAATCCGGCCTTCCTGCCTTCCTCGGTCTTCTGTCTTGGGCTGCTCTGCCTTCCTAGCTTGTCTGGGATCGAGCTGATTCATGAGAGTTCCAGACCTCTCTGCTGAGCTTCATTTAGCACAGCTGCTTTTAGCTTTCAGTTCCTAAAACAAAATAAGCCTTCCAAATGTTTAACGGCATTCCTTTCCAGTGAAGTCACCACTGTGGCTTTTCCTGTAATAAGAGGCCTGGCAAATAAATAAATGAAAGGGAAGTTTTCATCCAGGCTTCCCAGCGCTGCAGCAGGCCCTTCGGGGAAGGCATCCTTTCTCTTCATTCCCGCTGACCGGTTTCTTCCTGTTCCTCACACAAGATGCTTGATGAAGCTCTTTCCATCTGCTCAATTGGACGATGGGGCTGGCTCGCTCAGGCACCGAGGGGCCGAATTCCTGTTCAGAGAACTCTGGTGCAAAAGCCGATGCTGCTGAGCTGGACCAGTTCCTTGCATTGTCTGTCTGGTGCCAGTGCCTGGTGGCCGGCCCACCTCAGTTTATTCCGGGTTCCCTTGGAAATTCAGAGGAGTAAAAATCCTCCATTTTGTCAGTGTCAGTTAGGACTTGCTCTCTGGCAGGTACTCGTTTGGATCTGAAGGTTTTCTCCTGTAAAGTCTAGGAAGTTAAGCATCTCTCTCTGATTCAGTTTTCTGAATCAGAAAAACCAGGGGAGGCTGGCCTATAAGGGGACTTCTCTCCTTCCTGGAACATAATGTAGATCCTGAATCCAGTCACTCTTCCTTCTTCCTGCAGGGTTTGCTAATGAATATATCACCCATGACGTTTGGTGGCCCTGTCTTCCTCCCAGCCTTCATAGAACTGCAGCCTTCACAGGGTCCCTCTGTTCCCCCTTTTAATCTACTTTCTTTTTCTGCCTCGCCATAAGAACCTCAGAGGAGCCCTGCTGGATCAGGCCACAGCCCATCTAGCCCAGCATCCCATTGCACACAGTGGCCCACCAATTGCCCATTGGCATCTCAAGCAGAGACAAGGACGAACCTTTGCCTGCTCTCGAATCCCAGCAAGTGGCCTTAGAAGTGCCCCGCTCCCCACCCCGCCCAGCCTGAAAGATGCACCTAGGCATTCATTCTAGTAGCCATTGGAACATCTGTCATCCATAAATTTGTCCAACCCTTAAAGTCATCTAGGCTGGTAGTTGTGACCACCTTTCAGCAAATTCCACAGACCGATGACCTTCTGAGTGGAGAATTCCTTCCCCTTGTCTGATCCGACTCTCCTACCCATCAGCTTCATAGATGCACCCTGGTTCTAGTGTGCGACAGAGAAAATAAATTTTCTCTATCCACCTTTTCTATACCATGCATAATTTTATATACTTCAATCAGGTCCCCTCTTAAATGACATCTCTCCAGACTGAAGAGTCCTAGATGTTACAGCCTGGTTTCGTAAGGGATTTTGTTCCAGCCCCTTAATCATTCTGGTTGCTCTTTTCTTCACCTTTTCCAGTTCCACAATATCCTTTTTTGAGGTGTGGTGACCAGAACTGTACACAGTATTCCAAATGTGGCCTCACCATAGACTTATAAAAGAGGCAAAATGACACTTTCTGACTTGTTTTTTATTCCCTTCCCAATCATTCCCAGCATTGAATTAGCTTTTTTCACCCGCCTTCAAGGCCCCCCTGAAGAAGATGGCCTTGCTCAGCCGTTTCCATCACAAAGTGCTTTGTTTTGGCTGTTGCTATTGGGGACCATTTAGCTGAGCTTCCCTCCTGTGACTCCATGGACACCCATGCGCAGCTTTACTGGCAAGCGCCGGCGTGGGTCTGAGCTGAATGGCAGGAAGCGAAGCTGCAATCCTCCGCCCTCCAGGTAGTCGCTGCATTACAGAGCTGCAGCCGGGCGTTGCTTCCATGAACAGGTTAAATGGCTGGGATTCCATGTCCGACAACTGCTAAACCCCCTAGAAGGACTGACCGTGAGGACTTGAGTATTATCCCAACTACGGTCTTAAAGCGTTCTCTTTCCCTAGCTAGGGCAGCCGCATGCTCCAGACGTGCCGATTGGAGAATGCAAAACATCTTTCCCCAGTTGCACTCACATACACCTGCAGGCCCTCTGGACTCCTGTGCTTTTACAGTCTTGTCTCCTGTGGTTCCTTGCCCCCCCCACTCCTGCCCTTTGAAGATTGGAGATTGCCTTCCATCGGGTCACTCTGGGGGCTACTTGCTATTTCTTTTAATGCTTTTTAAATCTTGCTCTTCAGAGATCCCAGAGTGGCTTATAATGCCTGCTCTTGCACACCCCTTTAAAAGGCCACTGCACGGGAGGGGAAGGTGATTAGGAGGGGAAAAGGGGAGTCCTTGTGGTGCCTCCTGCCTTCTTTAGATGCTAGGGGGCCCAGTGGGCACATCTACTTCTTCAGATGCTAGGGGGCCCAATTGGCATGTCTACTTCAGATGCTAGGGGTCTGAAGAAGTAGATGTGCCCATTGGGCCCCCTAGCATCTGAAGGAGACGTGCCCATTGGGCCCCCCAGCATCTGAAGAAATAGGCGTGTCTACGAAAGCTCATGCCACCAACCCTTCTGTTAGTCTCCAAGAGCTGCTAACTACCTTGCTGTTATCTCTCTCACACTGGTCCATAGCAAGGAACAATCAGAGCGGCAGTTTAACTGCCTGTACTGTCCAGATGTTCCTGGGATGCTCAGCGGTTGTGCCAGAGAGAAAGTGAAGGGTTTCAGTGCAGGCTTTGTGTCGTGCCTGAGAGGACAGGTGAGGCCCTTGCCACGTGCCTGGCTGAGTCAAGCACCCACCCCCGTTGGCATTTAAGCAGGCTTCACGTGGCTACGCATACCGGCTCACAAGGGCTGGGCCGTTGGCCTGTCCTGCACCGGATTATCTGGTTTCTGAGGAACTTGAAGCCTCTGCCTGTGGGGGCCTGAGGAGTTCTTTCCCAAGCTCAGACTGCCAAGGACTCGGTCCCACTAGGCAGGTGTGTGTGTGCGTCTGAGCCCCTTATTCCATGGGATGATGGAGAGAGGAAGGATGAGCCTGGGAGCAACCGGCAGGCGTGGGCACCAAAGCGAGCTCCTGCCCCTGACCGCGTGCCGGTTCACAGGCTTTGTTTGCAGTCTGCGCAGCACCAGCGATTTGCTGTAAACCTGCCTGTGCTCGAGGCGGGGTAGAAGAACTTCCTTTCTCACGTGGCTCACACCAGCTGCCCTTGTGTGGCCCTGACACAGCCTCTCGAGGCCACAAGGAGGTTGGCGTATGCCCACCTCCGCCTCGCTCCCAGCCTCGGAAGTTCCTCTCCTCCTCGCTCTTCCACCTGCTCCAGTTTATCTGAATCCTTCCAAGTGAAATGCACAGAAGTGACCGGCGTGCATGCAGCGTTGCTAGACAGGGCGGAATTGGTGCTTGCCACAGCGTGGACACTGAACAAGCATTCCTTGTGGGACACCCTGGTGTGGCTCCCGGAAACCACCCTAGGGCAAAACAACATTGTGCAAGCACCTGCCATTTACAGTAAACGGGGTTTTTAGGGGGACCGGTTTGTAGAGCTGGCACCAGTCACCAAGGTAAATGTAGTGGCATTGCGGATCGATGACCCGGCTGCCTCGCCTGGGACGGTGTCCCACAGAAGTGAAGATCGAGGATGGAGCAGGCAAAAGGGATTTCAGACGCCCGCCCCATCCCAAAGTTCCCTGCCCAAGGGTGAATGCAGCTGTATTAGTGGCAATCACTTTGCCGTGGCGGCCAAAACAGTTTTGATTCGTGTAACAACAGCGAGAATAAGGGCAGATAAACAGTATTTGATCAAATGCGACTCCACGAGCTAGGGGCCACTGCAAAGCAAGCCATGCCATGCACCTTCTCCCCAAACATCCAAGCGGGAAGGGGCGACACGGAGGTCCTCTCCTGCAGATCCCACAAAGTGCTGCTCAAAGGCAACGGGGCTGATTTTTGCTCTCCCCCCCTCCCATCCTCAGAGTCTGCTTGCAGAGACCAAAGGATAGTGCCAAATGGACATTAGATAAATACTATCGTGAGCCAGTTTGGTCTAGTGATTCGGGAGCCAGATTCATATCTGGGAATCACTGGGTTTGATTCTGCCCTTCTCTATGAAGCCAGCTGGGTGGCCTCGGGCTAGTCACTGCCCTCTTTCTGAGCATTCACAATCCCACCTACCTCACAGGGTCTTCTGTTGTGGGGAGAAGAACAGAAGGTTTGTCAGCCACTTTGAGTCCCCATAAATGGGTGAGAAAAGTGGGGTAGAAATGCCCCCTCCTCCAGAACAATATAGGCTAGGCGCTTGACTGCGGTTTGGAGCATCACTGCAGCTGTACTGCCCCACCACTCACAGGGAAGCAATGCGCAGGGTGTGCCGGCTGCATCCTAGGCAGGCTAGTATCACTGTGGAACATTTTTTAGTGCTCCACCGCTTTCCAGTCTGGAGAGGATCCGGGGTTGGAAGCAGCTCTGCACAGTGTGCATGCTTCAGACAGGGGCGTTCCAGGACCTTCCCTTTTTGCTGAAGTGTGCAAAGGTGCCCAGTTTAGCCATGTGCCATTTGTTCTGTGGAGGGGAGATGCTGCGGCATCGGTCCACGGCACCATTTGACTCTCCGTCCATCAGTGACATTCCAGAGAGGAGACCCAGTCTTACCAGCGTGAGTCCAGGACCCCTTCTGCCCTTGGCCTCATTGTGGGCGTTATCCCAGAATGGAGACCATAGGCTGCAGCGGCATGTGGATGGCAAGTCCCTATTCCGGGGTATAATCCAGAATAAAGCCCAGTGAAGAACTGGCCAGTAGTGCAAGGGAGGGAGGCTGAAGCGCCAGTGGGGCCTTGGAAGCAAAGTCTCATTAGTAAAATTTCCGGTGTTGCATTAAACAAGGGAAGTCACCATCTGACGAGCTCTGTGGAAGCAGGACTGTGACGTAGCCCTCCTTCCTTCCTTCCTTCTTTCCTCTCTCCCCCCACTCTAAAAGTTGCATTCAAACAGCCACGTAAAGAGGCCTGTTGCAAAATCCTTGGGTCATCTGAGAGACCTTTGGACTTCTTTACGTGCAGCTGTGAGGCTTCTGGGCCTGACCTCTGTGCAACAGCTTGCATTTGGAGGAGGAAACCATCCGCCCCCATCGGTTGAAACACAAATCCACCCGTTCTTGCACCGGGCGGCACGCAGGCCCGGCCTCGAAGGACAGAGAGGCCTGCCGTTTCTATGCTGCTCAGCTGCGCTCCCCTGGACCTCAGCAGCCGCCCACTGCGGTTACACAGGAAAGGAAAACAAAAGAAGCCCATGAATGGGAGCGACTTGCGCACAGCTTCTAAGCAGGCAGCAAGAGATGGCATTCCACAAATATGAACTCACATTTGGGCCCCAGCCAGGTCTGGATGGAGAACAGCCTTCCGTTGAAACATAAAATAAAATATCTGTTCCGCAGGGTGTACTTGGAGCTCTGAGTTGCTAGGCTGAAAAGACAGAAAAAGGAACCCTTGCGCTTTTTTCTTTTTCTCCATTTCCTGGGCCGCTTGAATTGAATCTTCCTCTTTATGCCTCCTTTTTAACTTGCAAAAAACTTGACACAGTTAAAAAAGAAAGCGATGCAAAAACGCCTGGTCTGCCTGCTGCATGTTCAGCGCATGACAAGGGTGCAACCTCTGGATCCTTGCTTCGAACAACGCATACGCCTCCTTTTCCTCTTTCTTTGGGGCCCCTGTACCGGAACACCATCTCTGCTCCCCTGACTTGGGGGAGTTCTAAAGTTAAACAGGCGCGTGCAGCGCATTCAGAGCCTGTAGGCATGGTTTCCGCAAGCCGAGGCCACTAAAGGGAGGCAAGCAGGACCGCGAGCCACAGTTGCCCCGCAGAAGGTACTGAGGACAACCTGCTCGTTCAGTTGCGACACCCATTTGTCTTTGCTCTCCTAGCGCCCCGTGGACCGGTGTGCTCCTCTACCTTCGGTGTCGCTGAGTGCATTCGCCTCTGAAAGAAACATTTGCTGAATTGGCAGGCCTGTGTCGAAACCGCATCAAAAGTGAAAACTGGAAAACATACGCTTGGGACCGGAGGAGAGTCAGCAGAAGGCGTTATCTCAGTGCTTTGTCTTCTGCGTTTGGCTACAACAGCAGAACTCGTGCCGTGCAAAGCTGACGTGCAAAACTCCGAACGACCTGATGGGGATAGCCAGACTGCAGAGGGCCACCGCAGGGGGGAGGGGGGGCGAACGGGAAAATAGCCCGAAGCAGGCCGCCGGGTGGGGTAGCCCAGGGGTGAAATGCAGACTCCCTCGTAGAATATTTTTTATTTTCATTCTATTCCTGTCCTGCCCTTTACCCAAAGGTTTGAGGGGACGCAGCGTAACACAGTGCTCCCTTTCTAATGCACTCCCAGGGAGGGTGTGTGAAATTTCAAGGCGGCCCAGAGTTAACCTGGATAAAATTCGTCTGACTTCTGAGGCGCCACTGGACCTCGTGGGAGGCTGGGTCTCCATTCCAAGGTGCCGCTCACCTCCGTCAGTGAACACCTGCACCATCTTAAGATCGAAACCCAAAGAGATAAAGAATTAGATGAACGGATGAGATTCTCCTACAATATGGTAACCGTGGCCAGAGATGGGAAACAGAAGTGGAAGGCTGGGCGATCAAGAGGGCGGAACTTGCAGAAATGGGCAAAATTTATTTTTAAAAATGGCAACCTTTCCTTGACTCTTTACAGCCACAAGAGCAAGATTAGTCACTGAAGGTTTTGTGGACTGGTATGAATAAAAAGAAGTGGACGAAGAGGAGAAGAAAGACCTTTTGTAAAGGCCATGAGAGCTCCTATGAAACAACAAAGGAAGGAGATTGGGGTCATCAGTATAATCAAGAGAACCACAACTGCATGATTTGCGTTATTCTTAATCATATGTTTTGTATTCTTTTGAGAAAACAAATTATTCAAAAAAGAAGCAATGAAGAAAGTAGGCTGGGTCTCTGCTCACTGTGGCCAGCTAATCTGGAGCCAACTTCAGATGAAGTTTTGCATTTCTAGCAAACATTTTGCTTTTGTAATAGCAGTTATTTTACTTTGCGTTCACGGTTTCAGCAGCGTGCGTGTTTTCTCCTGAATGCTGCCCGTGTGTTACATTTTCTTGCCCTCTGCATTTTGTTCCGTTCCGGTTTGGCTCTGCAATGCACGGCCCCAACGAAATGGTTTCATCTCGCAGCTTTGATCTGCAAGAACCTCGGAACCGTGCGGTCTCAGTGGCTTCCATTTGAAAAACCAAACAAAGGCCGTGGCGGAGCAGTTCAATGGTGCCCTTTCATCCCGTTGCTGCCATCCAAGGAGAGCAGGTTGGTTTGACCCAGCCAGCCTCTTGCATTTCTCCGAATTCCGTGTTTTGCAAGAACACACATTACCACGAAATCGAGAGTTATCGGGACTTGGGAACCGCGCCGGCCCAGGCGCGGAATCTGAGTTCGAGGAACTGGAAGTCATTCTCTGGAACGGGAGCGATAAAGCGGCTGGAAAGACTTATCAGCCCCCACACAGGGCCAGCGGGACGTCACGGCTGGCTTGCCTTTTGGCGCCACCGGCAGTGGCTCGGAGAGATTCGCTATCGCTAAAAAAAACAAACCCTCATTTCCCTCCTGGGTCAGGCCGGGGGCTGCGCTCAGCCAGAGGCCACCACGCGATGCCAAGGGCAACAACCTTCCCTCGGCAGGGGCAGGAAATACCAAGGCCATTCCGAGATTCCTTTCCTGCCCCCGAACCTGCAAGTTCTGCATGTCTGCCCAAGCAAGTCCCCTTTGGGCCTTATTCTGGCTTAAATGAGCACGGAGACAGCAGCTCCCCATTCAGAGTTGATGTCACCATGATGCTGCGTGGGTGTGGCCAGAGAGGAACGTAGTTCCACGTTTGGTGGAACACGATATTATTCTGAATAGTTCTCCAAAATCTAAATACTATCATAGATCTGGAATTAACACCCAAAACGGTTTTGGTTCATGTGACAACAGGGAGAATAAGGGCAGATAAATTCCACAAGCGAGGGGCCACCACAAAGGTAGCCATGCCATGCACCTCCCCAAATATCCAAGGGGGATGGGGCTACATGGAGGTCCTCTCCTGCAGATCCTACAAAGTGCTGCTCAAAGGCAACGGGGCTGATTTTTGCTCTCCTTCCCTCCCATCCTCAGAGTCTGCTTGCAGAGATGAGACCAAAGGATAGAACCAAATGGATATTAGATAAAATACTACCGTGAGCCAGTTTGGTCTAGTGCAGCTGTTCTCAACCTTCCTAATGCCACGACCCCTTAATGGAGACCCCCAACCATGGGGGCAGAGCAGCTGGGAGGTGGGAGGGAAGTTCGGCGGGAGACTCGTCGCGACCCCTCTGAAAGGGTAGTTCGACCCCCAAAGGGGTCCCGACCCCCAGGTTGAGAACCACTGGTCTAGTAGTTAGGGAGCCAGACTCTTACCTGGGAATCACTGGGTTTGATTCTGCCCTTCTCCATGAAGCCAGCTGGGTGGCCTTGGGCTAGTCACAGCCCTCTTTCTGAGCTCTCACAGTTCCACCCACCTCACAGGGTGTTCTGTTGTGGGGAGAAGAACAGAAGGTTTGTCAGCCACTTTGAGTCCCCTTAAATGGGTGAGAAAAGTGGCGTAGAAAAGCCTCTTCCTCGTCCTCCTTCAGATACCTGATAGAACGATATAGGTTGGATAAAATGTGGGAAATAAGATTTTAAAGCCGAGGGCTGAAACTGTGTTCCAGACAGAAGATAATTGGAAAGATTTACTGAATTATTCAAGCAAATCCCAGGTTCTGAATTAGTGAGACTATTTCTTTGGTCTAACTTTGGGGAGAATTAAGGAAGCCGTCAGCTGAGTGCGGTGGGGTGGGGTGTATGATTGCTGTTACACTGACACTTTTTTATTTGTGATTATGGGGGTGGGGTTGTGCGTATACAGAAAAACAGGAGATTTTGGACTCTTAGCTGGAGTCTGCACTCCTCCACAAAGGCCGCTGGGTGACTTTGGGCGAGTCACAGCTCTCTCTCTGAGCTCTCACAGCTCCATCTACTGTTGTGGGGAGATGAACAGAAGGTTTGTCAGATGCTTCAAGTCCCTTTGAAAGCCAACTCTTCTTCCTACACAAAGGCAGCTGGGAGAAAGTCACAGCTCTCTTTTTGAGCTGCCTCACAGGGTTTCTGTTGCGCGGAGGAGAACAGAAGGTTTGTCAGCTGCTTTGAGTCCCCTTAAAAGGGTACAAAAGCCAACTCTTCTTCTTCTCCTTCTTCAACCACCTCATCCACACAGGGGCTCCTTTTTGTCCTGAGCTCATGGCCAGGTCTCTCAAGGCATTACGGACGACGCCAGTTAGCCCCACGCGTTCCCTGCCGGTCTCTCCGCCAGGCCACGCGTCCAGTGGCCAATGCTCCTCCCCAGTTGCCGGTCTCTTCACCTAAGCTGGAAAGCCATTGGCTTCCCCTCTTCATCAGTGCGCCTGCTGATCCCTTGTCTTTCTTTTACGCCAATCCCTGTTTTGTGTGGTTTGTCAAGCACTTGCCACTTCCTTTCCTGCCCATCCATTGGTGTGTTTCCACCTCTGACGTTGCCCCTGCCTCCAGCCTGATCAGAAATTGGCACAACAGAAGGACGCCAGGCAAACCTCTTGCTGCCTGCACCCGAACGATATCTTCTCTGTAGCACCCGGAAGACGGGGCTGCAAAAGCGAAGGCTCTGGGCGTGAGCAAAGCCCCACATTTCTTCCCATCCCTGGAGAGAGCACAGGGCTTTAGGCACCGAACACGATTTCCATGCGGGCTCTGGGATTCTGCCCCTCTCATAAGAACATAAGAACATAAGAGAAGCCTTGCTGGATCAGGCCACAGCCCATCTAGTCCAGCATCCCGTCGCACACAGTGGCCCACCAAATGCTCACGGGCATCTCAAGCAGAGACAAGGACAAACCTTCTCCTGCTCTCGAGTCCCAGCAGATGGCCCTAGAAGCGCCCCATTTCCTCCCCCCCCCTCAGCCTGAAAGATGCACCTAGGCATTCGTTCTAGTAGCCATTGATACATCTGTCATCCATAAATTTGTCCAACCCTACCTTAAAGCCATCCAGACTGGTAGCTGTCACCACCTCTTCCGGCAGCACATTCCATAGGCCGATGACCCTCTGTGTGAAGAAATACTTCCCCCTGTCAGACCTTACGCTCCTACCCATCAGCTTCATAGAGTGCCCCCTTGTTCTAGTGTTGTGCGATAGAGAAAAGAAATTTTCTCTATCCACCTTTTCTATGCCGTGCATAATTTTATATACTTGAATCAGGTCCCCTCTCAAACGCCGTCTCTCCAGACTGAAGAGGCCTAGACGTTGCAGCCTGGTTTCGTAAGGGAGGTGTCCCCCCACGTGGGACAGAGGCTAAAGTGGATAAAGGAAGGCACGTGCAAGCAACGGCAGCCCAGCAGTGCAGCCCTTGGAGCTCTGTGCCCGTGCCTGGCCACGCCCACGCCACGCCACGCCTCTCCCTCCTTCATCATCACCTCCTAAAGCAAAAACTGTAACAGACTTCAGGCGGGGAGATGCTCCTCCAGCCAGGCTGGGACTGGGGCGCGTGGGGCCCCAGCGCCTTCCACCGATTCTCCTTCTATAGGGCGCGGGGTGGGGGCAGGCTTTGATCAGGCAAGAGGAACCCTCAGGGGGCCCGCTGGCTTAGCAGGTCTCCCAAATCTCCGAGGTCATTAACCCAGGCTGTGGTCACACGTGGGGCTTCATTCAGCTTCAATCCATTTTCGGAGCGAGAGAACACATCAGCAAAGTGACCGGCTGATTTCTTTCAGTGTTAAATAACTCAGAAAATTCACCTTTCGGATAGATAGTGTGGAAAGGAAATTAGTGGTCAGTTTGGTCTAGTGGTTAAGGAGCCGGACTCTTATCTGAGAATACTGGGTTTGATTCTGCCCTCCCTCATGAAGCCAGCTGGGTGACCTTGGGTGAGTCACAGCCCTCTTCTGAGCTCTCACAGTCCCACCTACCTCACAGGGTGTCTGTGGTGGGGAGAAGAACAGAAGGTTTGTCAGCCGCTTTGAGTCCCCGTAAATGGGTGAGAAAAACAGGGTAGAAAAGTCAACTCTTCTTCAACCTTAGGTGTGACCTATTTAAGACAGCACTTCAGAGATGATCTGACTGATGCAGAGAAAACCGTGCACAGGCTGCAAAAGACGGAGAGATAAAGATTATTTTCTCTCCTGCAGAAACGATGAACCAGAGGGCCATTTGTGAAGCAGATGGGCAGGAGTGTTAGGTGGACACGTGTATCAATGGCTACTGGGATGGAGGCCAGGTACCCCTTCCAGAGTCGAGTGACAGGCAGGAGGTCTCTTAAGGCAACTTCCAGGGACTGAAGAGCAAGTGGAGGTTCTGCCTGTATCTTCTGCTTGAGATGGCCAAGATGCACTTGGTGGGTCCCTGGGAGAGGCAGGTTGCTGGGCTGTGGCCGGACCCAGCAAGGCTCCCCTTAGTTCATGGCAGACAGGTATATCAATGGCCATTATAATGGATGTTCAGGTATTACCTTTAGATTGGAGAGACAGACAGGGGAGGCCTCCAAAGGCCGTTTGCAGGGAGTCAAGAGCAGGAGAAGGTTTTGCCTCCATCTTCAGCTTGAGATGCCCAGAAACAACTGTTGAGCTGCTGTGTGGGACAGGAGGCAGGACTAGATGGGCTGGGGCCTGATCCAGCAGGGCTCCTCTTAATTCATGGAGGACAAGGGGGCATCTATGGATACTAGAATGGATGCCCAGGTACCACCTACAAGGTTGGAGGGACAGGCAGGAGGCATCTAAAGGCCAAATACGGTGAGTCAAGAGCAGGTGAAGGTTTTGCCCTTGTCTTCTGCTTGAGATGCACAGAAGCAACTGGTGGGTCACTGTGTGAGGCAGGAGGCTGGACTAGCTGGGCTGTGGCCTGATCCAGCAGATCTACTCTTGGGTTCTTCCATTTTACAGAAGCGTAAACTCAGGATTCTCCCAGCCCAACCAGGGCAGAAATGCTAGCTGGGGCACCTGTGTGTGGCTTTCCCCACCCAGTCTGTTTGGGGTCCCTCCTGGGTTGGCTGAGTGGAGAGCTGTCCCCTGAGCTGTCCTCTTCAGCGCCCCCTTTCCAGGACAAGGTTAATTAGGAAGGGCAGGGCAGCGCCTGGCAAACCTGGCCAGCGAGCAGGGAGAAGAAATGGGACGAAGGAGCCTCTGCAGCCAGCCAGATGAAGGCAGATTCCTGCTGGCAAGAGGAAGCCGGCCGGGCTCTGGCCTGCCATCTGCTGCAGCTGCCTTCTGCCCCGCAGCCCTTTTGCTGGCAGCTGCTCCCTTTGTCTCTGCCCGTCTGGGTTTCGGGGCCTGCTGGCTACGCTTGGCACGGCTGCTGCAGCCCCCCATGAATCTCCCGCCCTGCCTCCTCCCTTCGGCGCCGAAGGGCAGCTGGTGGCAAAATCTTGGCTTGGAAAGGTTGCAGCTGCTGCCGCCGCCTCTGCGAGCAAAGAGGGAGGGGGCAAAATATCAGCACTGTGGCCTCTGAACAGCACTTTGTAGGCTCTGCAAGCAAGGGAGAACCTCCTTGTAGCCCCCTCCTCCTTTGATGTTAAGGTGGGGGCACATGGAATGGCCTCCTTTGCTGTGGCCCCTCAGCTGTGGAATTGCCTCTCCTGGGCAGCATATATTCCAGGCTTTAGCATTGCACCTCTTTCTTCTGGTTGCCTGGATAAGACCCATAGTTTTGCCAGGACCTCTGACAATCAAAGGTTCCTCCATGCGCTGTCTTTCAATTTGGGGGGGGGTGTAACTTGTTTTTAACATGTCTTGGGCTGCATTCACTCCTGAGTTTTACTTTGGCTCCAGACCGCTTTCAGAGTGAGAGAACGCATCAGCAAAGGGACGCGCTCTTTTGGTGTTTTAGAGCTTCATGTCAGAAAAGCTGCCTTTTGGTTAAATAGCGTGGAAGGACAAGACGTAGTGGCTTTGCCCCTGTGTGAGAACACAGCCCGAAAGTGGACGTTAAAGTTTAGGCGTGAGAGAGCCCCAGTGCAAGATGTGAATGTATAAAAAGGCTTGTAAATAAATTCTCCCGCTGTCTTCAAAGGAGGGAGGTGCATGAATGGGCCTTTTGCTTTTGAATTCGAGTCAAACCGAATGTCAGAACTTCTGATGCAGTTTGAATGTTTAAAATCCAAATGCAACAAAAACTGATTCGAACCCTCTACGTTTGCATCTATTCGTTCAAATATTAGATATGATTTTGAAGATATGAATATCAACAACATTCGGATTCAAAGATACGAATGTTGACAACATTTGTATGTGTTACACATTTCTGTATGCATTTCATATGCATCCCATTTTCGTTCCGTATTATCAGCTCAAATATGTACAGACATGCATGGTATTCGTACAGATATGAATATAATACATACATATCTGTACATTCGAATGATTGGAATCATTCAGATGAATATTTTGGAACATTCGAAATTTGTTCAGATGTTTAAATTTGAAAGTGAAGACATTCTATCTGAATTTGAATGTCCACATTCAGTTGAATTGAATTTTGAATTTAGACCAAGTATAGGCAGATTTCCCTTTCCATTATCCCTCCTTGTAGAAGGCTTAGAACATTCATGCACATTGCTACTTCAAAGGCACCAGAGTCGGACCCCAGACTGCATCTTCTCAGATGCCAGGATCTCAGCCCCATAAGCCATGAAAAGGGGAAGTTCTTTGTATTGTTTATTTACCTGTTTGCATTTCCCTCCTGCCCTTGCCCGGAAGGTCTCAGGGCGGACTGCAACATTAAAAATCAGATATGAAATGAACATATGAAAGTGTTTCCTTATTTAACCAAAGGCCAGGGCAGAAAGAGGTGTGTCTTTACTACTTTCCGGTACACGTAAAGTAAAAGTGCCTGATGCACCTCAGGGTGCAGACTATTCCATAATCTGGGAGCCACCACCAAGAAGGCCCTACCCTGGGTGGCCCTGAGGTTGGTGGTACAACCAAGAGGGCCTGCCCTGGATAGGGTTGGCACAAGCGTAATGCCAGCTGGGTGGACCACCTACATTATCTGGAGTTTTGGAGGCAGAAAGCTTTGGGTTCTGCTCGTGAACAAGCAAGGGTGTGAGATTGCTGGGCATGCACTCTGTCCATGAATAATGGGTGGATGGAGCAGAACACCAGCTGTCCTTGTTCTAGGGCTTAAGGTCTGTGTGGACACACGACACAGATGGCGGCTCCTTCCTTCTGTCCATCCTTCACCAACACAGCAGAAAAAGCGGCCAAGTCCTTTGCGTGCGTCTTCATCCAGAGAGAGATCTTGCTGCGCACCAGTGGCAAGATCCATGCAGATCAGATCATGCTGGGAGTCTCATGACATGTGGGAATCCTCACATTTCCCGAGCCCAGCTCATTCCCAGGTGTGGAGTCTGCTTCCAGGAGTGCTCCAGTGTGAGCCAGTTTGGTCTAGTGGTTAAGGAACCAGACTCTTACCTGGGAATACCAGGTTTGATTCTGCCCTCCCCCATGAAACCAGCTGGGAGACCTTGGGCTAGTCACAGCTCTCTTGTGACCTCTCACAGCCCCACCTACCTCACAGGGTGTCTGTTGTGGGGAGAAGAACAGAAGATTTGTCAGCCGCTTTGAGTCCCCTTAAATGGGTGAGAAAAGCGGGGTAGAAAAGCCAACTCTTCTGCTTCTGCTGCTTCTGCAGGGTAGTAAAAAGTGCTCTGCGAAGGGCAACATGAGGCGCAACCTGTCTGCCCAGCCACGTGGCATGAAGTGCCCCAAACATCCATTCCTGGGATGAAGACTTTGATGTCGCAACATTTCCGGGCCACTCACGGCCCCCTTCTGTGTACATTATGCACATGCCAAGGTTCCAGTTCCACGCAGGACCAGTTCCCATCACATTCAGGGCTCCTGGATCGTTCGAGGTCTGGATTTTAGAAGCAAAAGCTCGCTAGGATGCCAGAGAGGAAAAGAGAATGACGTCGCGGGTTCTTCTGCTGTTTATTGTTGCTGCGTGTATCGTAGGGACTTTTTTTCAAAACAAATAATCAAGAAAGGAAAAGAACAAGCACAAAAGCTCTGCCAGGACTATGAAACTGCAGTGCTCTAATGGAAAAGGCACATTTTGACCATCCTCAGAGCAGGTCCTGTGCAGTTTCCACCCAGGTCGGGGAAGGTGTGAAAGATCATCTGCCTTCCCCAGTCTTCTAACACCCAGAAAAAAGTGAACGTGAGCAATCAGGTTTTCTTGATCCAAGACTGATTAGTTCTGCTTGCAGTCCGTGGTATTCATTGTAATAGTTTTCAGGAATTCAAAGGCACTTTTCCATCGGTTGGCCTTCCTCTTTCTCAGCGTACAGCTTTCTCACCTTCTGTTACAACGGCAAAGAGTACCTCTGCTTTTCAAGCTGTTTGGTTCTTTACTGTAATCTCTTCATAGCTGTTCTTTGAAAATATTTTCAGCATTGGGAAGTTTGCAGAGAAGTTTCTATTATTGTGTTGCTGTCATTGGCTGATTACGCTAAGATTTTCTTTGGATTCTGGGCTTTAAATGGAACATAAAGTAGTTTTGTTTTGTTGTTGTTGTTGTTGTTAGTGATGCTTCGTCTAGGATGCTCCAAGCAAGATGAAGGGTCATTAAAACCATGAATCAACCAGCAATAGAACATTGTGTACAATGAGTCAACGATGTGTAATAAAGAAAGGCGGCAACTGGACGGTTGTGCAAGAGGCGGTGGCAACCCTGAAGGAAGTGCCGTTCGGGTTCATGGTCACTCTCTGCCCCCAATTAAAAGAGGATTCAAAGGGTCGCCCCAGACCAAAAGAGCCTTCCTACATTTTCTCCAGGGAAAACTCCTGGTTTTCCAAAGGAAATCTGTTTTCCAGAGCCCAGATGTCAGGGTAGGTAACTGAAGTTTATGAGGTCATTCCTAATTCCTTCCTTCCTTCCTTCTCTCTCTTTCTTTCTCTCCTTCCCTCTTCCCTTTTTCCCTTTTCTTTCTTTTCTCTCTTCCTTCCTCTCCCTTCCTTCCTTTCTGCCTTCCTTCTCTCTCTCTTCCCCTCTCTTTCTTTCTTTTTCTTTTCCTTACTTCAGCAAAACTGGGACTCCCTCATGGTGCCTGCTAGAATCACAGAATCATAGTTGGAAGGGCCTTCCAGGGTCATCCAGTCCACCCCCCGTCCCAGACAGTTGTAGGTCCAGCCTCTGCTTGAAGACCTCCAGCGAAGGAGAACTCCTGTGCCAACCTATTCTTCGGACGATCCCTCTGCGCTGTGACGGCCGTCATGTCTCGTCTCAGTCTTCCCTTCTGCAGGCTAAACGTTCCTAGATCACAGACCACGGGAAGGAAAGTGAGCTCTAACTTTTTCTACCCAGAGGACCATTAGACTATGGAATTTACTAGCAGAAGAGGTGGTGACAGCAACCAGCCAAGAAAACTTGAAAGACGGATAGGACAAATTCATGGACGACAGGTACATCAATGGCTACTAGAATGGATGCCGAGGTACCACCTCCAAGTTGGAGAGACAGGCAGGAGGCCTCTAGAGGCCATTTGCAGCCTAGGTTTTGCCTTCATCTTGTGCTTGAGATGCCCAGAAGCACTCGGTGGGCCACTGTGTGTGAAGTGATGACAGACCTGATGGGCTGTAGAGGCAAGAGGACCCCTCTTATTTATTTATTTTATTATTTATATTTCTATCCCACCCTATACCTGAAGGTCTCAGGGTGGGTAATTACAAACCAGTACATATTAAAGCAATTTTGTTCCTTTGATGAGAGATCTCTTTGGAAAGCGTCACCATGTACAGGATGGTCCATTCCGTTCCTTCTAACAAGCTCCCCTCCTGTCCATAATGCCGCCGCCTCTTTTTCATTGTACTCGATGTTCATTGTTCTCAAGTTCTTTGAGATAATACCATAAGCACTGAAGGCTCCAAAAAGGGAACTGATTATTTATTGGACATAAGCTTAAAGGTGGGATAAAAGGCTCCCAAAGCAGCTTGGAAAATCCAAAAATTAGACAAGTTCCTGTCCTCAGGCTTAAAATCTAATAAGACATCTAAAAAGATCCCTTCCTTGTCCATTGCCTTCTCATGCTGGTGGGAATTGCGTAGCTCCTTGAAGTTATGAGCTCCGCCATGCACGACCACCAAACATGGACAGATCATGGCGGAGAGTTCCTACAAAAGGAACTGGAGGAGGAAAAGACAAACTGATCTACTGTCCTTGCCGAGAAAACCCTATGGAGATGCACAAAAAGACATTGCATAAGAAGAAAGTGGATGGGGAGGGAAGAGGAAATGAAAAGCGCACAACTTTTTAGCAGGGCAAATGAAGGCTCTGCAGCTTGCTTAACTCTCTTCCTTTTCCTTCATCTGGACAACACTAACTTAATCCACATTTGGATAATCTGGAGTAGAGCTCCTGGGGACACATTTTCTTCTGGATTATCCAAATAACACGCATTAAGTAAGTGCCGTCTGGATGAAGCTTAAGTGCTCAGTTGCCAAACTCTGCTTCTGTTCTTGACCAAATCTGGAACTGTTCCATCTTGGGATGTTTTAGTCATCAACTTGCTAACCACAGGGCCTGTGGGTGTCTGCTAACATGCCCACATTATCAACTTCTCAGTCGAAACAGGATGATTCAGATCTAGAACTGAGAATTTCCACTGTATGCAAACATGTCGGCTTTTTCATGGTAGGGGAGCAGGGGAACCCCGTTTCTAAGTTCACAAAGAGGTGTATACAAAACACCCTTTTAAACAGGCACTGAGTGATAAGGCTTCTTGGCATACATCTTTGGTCGAAGAAGAGTTGGCTTTTCTACCCTGCTTTTCACACCCATTTAAGGTGACTCAAAGCGGCTGACAAACCTTCTGTTCTTCTTCCCACAACAGAACACCCTGTGAGATAGGTGGGACTGTGGGAGCTCAGAAGAGAGATGTGACTCGCCCAAGGTCAACCAGCTGGCTTTAATGGGGGAGAGTGGAATCAAACCTGGAATTCCCAGATAAGAATCCGGCTCCCTAACCACAGACCAAACTGGCTCAGAGAATCAAGTAGTGGGAGAGGGAATTCTGGGGCACTTGCACCTTTAATAGCTGCATAGAAGAAGGAATTGAGGGCTCTTGCATCCCTAATAGCTGCAGCATAGAAGAAGGTATTCTGGGGCTTTTACACCTTTCCTAACTGCAAAGCAGAGAAGATTTCAAGTCCAGTTGCACAAGCAAGCAACTATAGGAGCTCCTGCACCTTTAATTATCACGTGTTGTCATTGCAGGGCTTCTGCCCCTTTAATAGTTACATGGAAGTGGCACAGAACAGGGAGTTTCTGCCCTTGGAGCTCCTCACGCAGCCAGTCTCTCTGCCTCTGAAATTCTTAGAACGTGCAAGAGGCTCTCTATGCCCTGTTTCCAATTTGACCACTATCCTGGCCCCCAAACCATGGCACCACCTCCCTGACTGCAATCCCTTTGAAGAACTAGGGTGTAATTGCAGATTGCCTGCTAAGAGCATTTTCAATAATAATAGTTTTGCCCCAGTCAATAGGACTCTCTGCTCAAAGGGCTTTTCTTTCTTTCTTTCTTTCTTTCTTTCTTTCTTTCTTTCTTTCTTTCTTCAAAGGGAGGAAGGGGAGAGCAGACGGATACCCTTTCTCCTCCAAATTGGGGTCAAATGGGTGTTCGTTGTTACAAAGGAAATAAAGGAGGGGCTGGGATGCCTTGTTGATGAGAAGCGTACTCTGCACATGCTCAAAGGTCCTCTTCCGTCCTTCCAGGGTGGGGCAAAGATTCTGGGACTCAGCCCAGGTTTCTTTGAAAAGAAAAATAAATGTTTCTGATTTTGTTCTGAAATTACCTGATTCAGGTACTGGCACGCTGGATCAAAGCACACCGGGATACTTTCTGCACATGCTCGAGGGTATTCTTTCTGCACGGGCAAAGGTTTGGTGGCTGAGGGCTGATTTCTTTAAAAGTCAGTTGTCTTTAGATGTATCCAAGGTGAACCGGTGGTTTGAGGCTTCGGTGTTGGCTGCCTTTATATCACTGCCTTAGGATGCCTTCTGAAATGACTGGAGGCAAACAGGTAGTGGGCCGAAACCGAGGCTGTTTCCACACTTACACATTAATCTGGAATAAGGAGTTGCTCAGTACTGCAATCTGGATTAAGGCTCCACGAAGACGGCATTGTCCACACCGGAGCAGAATAGATCTGGCATATAAAGGTGCTGACGGCCCACTCTTCTGTATTAGTGGCAGACCTGATAAAAGAGGACTGCAGTCTATTCTCACGCGCTCAGTTCTGGCTTCAGGAAGGGGCATCCGCGTGTGGACTGGATCCGGGAGATACGTGGGCGGCGCTATGGGCAACGTGCGTGCGCAAGCAGTGATGGCGCCACAGCCCCACGCATCCTGCGCAGCAGAGACAACGGCAAACACCAGGCCCTGTGCCATTTTGTGCCGAATGGAGCCCCTTCCTTGCTGGGGGTCTGTGCTACCGCGTCCACGTGGCGCCCCAATTTAGCACGGATCTCACCATCCGCAGTGCAGACAGTATTCACCGTCTCGCTCCAGATCTCATTTATCCAGAACACGCAAGCAGAGCACGAATATTCGCCACATCCGTTATTCGTACGAATTCGGAAGTTCGTGAATCGAACGTTAGAAGATCCCCTTCGAATGCGGTAGGATTCTAGTCAATGCAAATATATTCATACGCATTCGTACAAATATCCGATGCTTCCCTAGCAGGCACTGATGTGGATCGACTTAATCCGGATTCACCCGGCCGCCGTTGTGGCCAGAAACAGCCCATGACCCCTGTTCCTCCCGCCGCCCATCTGCAGGAGGCCGGCCAGCGCCCGGGAACGCCTCTTGCCTCGCTGCTCTCCTGCCTTCTTCCCTCCTCCCTTCCTCCCCACCCCTTGGCAGGCTGGTAGGTTTGTCTCTTCCTTACTCGGGAAGGCGTGACGTCACTCCAGCAAGCAAGCCCGGCTTCCTGAGCAGCGGGCAGACCCCTGGGATGAAGGCTGCTGGACAGCTGACCCCTGCCCGGGTGGTGTGGATGGACGAAGAAAGAAGGGATCCAGCGTGCTTTCTCGGCTGTCCAGCTCTCCCGGCTTTTGAATTCCTTTCCTTTCTCCTTCCTTCCCGGTTTGGCAACAGTTTTAATTTTAAAACGCGCACAAGTGCCACATGCGCGCACACAATATAGGTTTTTTTAATCTGTCCCAATCAAACAAACTTTTGCACACGGCTCTTGAAAGCTATAGGAACGTCTTGTCTACCCGGGGGATCAGGGCGTGAGTGCTGTTGCTGTCTCCAGGCCTGGTTCTGTTCTCCTTCTGAGTGTAGAGAGAGAGAAAAATATGCATTTCTTTTATTTTTATACTACCCTGTGTTAAAATTCCAGAGCAGTGAACAGAAAGGGTAAAAAGTAGTACGAAACAGAGAGGGATGGCTCATTTCCAAAAATATTTTCACCGAATGCCGGAGAGCCTATTCAGAGTCTAGGGGCCACCACAGAGAAGGCTCTGCTCACTCACTAGAGTGCCAGCAGACTCAGACAGGCATGGCATCGCCCAGAGTGGCTCCACTGAACAAAAGCAGTGCAGACTCTTCTTCAAATAGTCATTTTTTTTTCCACTTCACGGACCTTGGCATGTGCCACTCCGAAGCTGCAGATGCCTTTGCCCGGTTGTTTACATTCCGCCCTGTACCCAAACATGGGTCACAATGAGATCAGTATCAGAAGACTGCAAATCTCTGCTGGTGAGATACCTGCCTTATACTTTTCTGTACTGGGTTTGCGGTCCACCCTTTACGGTAAGAAATGAAGGAAGCCCACTGGGGGATCTGATAGCTGTACCCCCCGAAATCTGATGGCCTTGGGGTGCTTAAGAAGGATATTTCCCCTTTGCCCCATTTTCTTTGCTGGAATCAATCAGTCAATTCCAGCTGCTTTTCCACTCTGCAGCCTGCCCTCCCCAGAGAAGAAGAAGAGTCGGCTTTTACGCACACACCCATTTTCTCACCCTTAGGGAGACTCAAAGCAGCTGACACAACTTGTGTTCTTCTCCCCACAGCAGAACACCCAGGGAGGCAGGTGGGGCTGTGAGAGCGCAGAAGAGAGCTGTGAAATCAATATCAAAACAGTATCTCACAGCTGTTATGGGGAGAAGAACCGAAGGTTTGTCAGCAGCTTTGAGTCTCCTTAAAGGGTAAGGAAGGTGGAGCATAAAAGGCAACTCTTCTTCTTCTTCTTCCGCCATCTGGACCCTTCCCCGTGGCAAGTCCTGCTTTCCCACACCTTCCAGCGCTACGATGGAGTGATGCTGCGTGCAATGTGATGCCCCTTCACTGCTGATACCTGCAGAAACAGAAGTGATGCAGGAGCTGGATGAGCTGCACCCCTTACGAAGCCTCTTTGTGGCAAAACCATGAAGGGAGACCCGGCCTCAACCTCCTCCAAATCACTTCAACCTAATTCACCCTTTGTTGAGATTTGTGCCAGACTGAGAAGGGGACAAATATGTACCTGAGAGTGGGCAGTTCTCTGCACATGATCAGAGACTTGTGCCTGGCTCACATTCGGCACAAGTCCATCAAGGCAGTTAGTTGCACTTGGAGACTAACAGGAGAAGGGTTGGTGGATGGAGCTTTCATAGACACATCTACTTCTTCAGATGCTAGGGGTCCCCATGGGCTCGTCTACTTCTTCAGACGCTACAGCATGTCTACTTCTTCAGATGCCAAGGGGCCCAATGGGCACCTCTCCTTCTTCAGATGCCAAGGGGCCCAATGGGCACCTCTCCTTCTTCAGATGCCAAGGGGCCCAATGGGCTCGTTTACATCTTCACGTTTACTACTTTAGATGCTAAGGGGCCACATCGGCATGTCTACTTCTTCAGATGCCAGGGGGCCCAATGGGCACTTCTCCTTCTTCAGATGCCAGGGGGCCCAATGGGCACATCTACTTCTTCAGGTGCCAAGGGGCCCAGTGGGCTCGTCTACATCTTCATGTTTACTACTTTAGATGCTAAGGGGCCCCATCAGCATGTCTACTTCTTCAGATGCCAGGGGGCCCAATGGGCACATCTACTTCTTCAGGTGCCAAGGGGCCCAGTGGGCTCGTCTACATCTTCATGTTTACTACTTTAGATGCTAAGGGGCCCCATGGCATGTCTACTTCTTCAGATGCTCATTCCACCAACTCTTCTCCTGTTAGTCTCCAAGTGCTGCTAACTACTTTGCTGGACTTTTTGAATTAGACTAACATGGCTATTTCTCTGATATTCAGTGCAAGATCTATTTTCCTGTTTGTTTGTTTGTTTTCTCTAGAAAACAAGGACAAAGCAACTTGGGGCCTGTTCACACTTGGCTGTGTTCTGGGATGCATCTCACGATAGGCGTCCATTGTCCACATGCTATGCAGACTCTGGCAGGCCTCACCTGTAGCCTGCACTAGCATGTGGTCAGCCGGCCCCCATTCCAGGATATATTCCAGAATAAAGCCAAGTATGAACAGGTGCCTGGATCGCCTGCCCCACGGGAAGCCAGCTGCCCCAGCTGCAGGAGAAAGGCGCCTGTTTTCTGTAGACACTCAAAAGTGTGTTCTGCACCCCAAGGAAGCTTACGCCTTACGTTTGTCACCACAGACGGGCACAAGGAACCAGAATTGAAGGACTCTGCCTAAGTATAGATCGGGGTCATCTTCCAAAGATATTAATGCACAATGGAACAAGAGAGCTGCAGTCTCTCGCAGAATATTGTGGTCGCTTTGTGGACTGGTTTGGTATCTCTATTTCCTTTTGTATAGAAACCTGCTCTCCCAGCTGCAGAATGCCGGGGCCTTTTCGCACTTGCCTTCCTAGCGCGTGGTGTGCTGAGCCGGGGACCTTCCGTTGGCCAAGGGCCTTCCAAATGGGGCCATTGTGGCCTTGGGAGCAGGGCTTTGGCCCGGAGTGACTATTTAAGGCCGTGGTCACACCCTCACCTTATAGCCCAGTGGTTATAGCCTGTCTGTAGGATGGACAGGGGATCCAGGTCGTTTTCAGCCTAGAATGGCCTGGTCGCGCCCGTCAGGCTCCCGCGAGCCAGGTAAAAGGTAAGCCTCAGCATCCAGTTTGGCCCCCAAGAAGGGAGGCCGGGAGGGCGACCTGACATGGTGCCGTTGGTGCAAGGGGGTTTCAGTGGTGGGGGACGGGGGAGGCTCGGTGCGGCAGCGCAGGGCGTGCCGATGACTGGGGGGAAGACTCAGCAAGGGGGAGTCCTGGCACAGGGAAAGGGAGGCGGGGGAGGCCCCTACCGCCCCACAGTCTACTGTTTTCCACGTGGTAGTGGGAGCAGGAAGGGAGTCCCCTGCTCCAGTGAGGGTCCAATGTCCTTCCCTTAACCTGTTGCATACGGATTCAGTACCGGGCGGATCTCAGTATCGGATAGTCCCAGTCGGTCTGCGAAAGGAACCCAGGCTGGCCTCCGCCTGAATAAAGGGCAGAGTGCAAGCACAGCTTAAGAGGTTCCTGAGGTCACCACTGGAGATCGTATCCCCTGGGGCCAAAGGGTGCTCGTAATTTCCTACAGCAAAGGCCAACGAGGAACCTTTGATCCAAATATTTTATCCGTGTGAAAAGCCAAAGAATGGGAAACTGGAACCAGAAACCGACGCGCTCTCAGGTGTGTGTCTGGATGGGGGTGTTTTCTAAACCTGCGTCCTGTTCTGGAGAATTACGGAGATTTCTGCATAAAAGTCCCTCTGTTACCTCTCAGGCTCCACCCATCTCTCTCTGTTCCTGTGGCCATGAAACAAAAGAGCCGCAGGTGGCATGTGGGTCTGGTCAGCCTCGGAGGGCGCACCTGGGGAGTTTTTTGTTTATTTGTTTGTTCCTTTAAAAAAGCATGTATGTGGCTGTCTATTTATTCTGTTTACTGTTCTGAATTCTGCTTTGTGTTTTCCGGACTGCAGTTCACAAGCGGGGAAACAGAGTCACCTAAAGGTTTTTGCAGCTGTACAAGAGGGTTGCCAGGGATTGCAATAGGAAGGTTTGATCGGATTCTTTTTCAAAGTGCCGATGGTACAGCGAGTATTGGCAGGACTTCCTCGTGCACTTAGCATAAGCCTTCACATTTCTTTAAAAACATTTCAAAACTTCAAGAGGGTATGAGCAATTTTTACAGGAGGTACTGAGAAAACTACAGGGGATTGGTCCTCCTCAGATAATCCTCCCATGGGAAGTGTGTTTTCATCCAGACTTGACTGCTGTAAGACACCACACATGGGGTTTCCCTTGATGACGGTCTGGGAGGCTCAACCGAGTATACCTCCAGACCAGTGGTTCTCAACCTGGGGGTCTGGACCCCTTTGGGGGTCGAACTACCCTTTCAGAGGGGTCGCGACGAGTCTCCTGCTGCCCTTCCCTCCCACGTCCCAGCTGCTCCGCCCCTGTGGTTGGGGGTCTCCACATCATGAGGAACTCCATTAAGGGGTCACAGCATTAGGAAGGTTAGCTGGGCGCACTGTGGCAGCTGCTGTCTTCACACGTATCACCATTATGTACACCCAGGCATTCAGTCATCTGGAACGCGGACGTGCCCATTGTCACGCCCGTGCGTGAACGGATGCCTGGTTTGACCTCCATGCGTGCACAGCGGATGGAGCTATGAGAGCGGGTATGTATGTATGTATGTATGTATGTATGTATGTATGTATGTACGTATGTACGTATGTATGTATGTATGTATGTATGTACGTATGTACGTATGTATGTAGCATCTAAAATCAAACATCATTAAAACAATAACAGCGCCTGCAAGTGGGAACAGAAAAGCGCAGGGCAAAGAGCTGCACCTTCACTGCCTTCCTAAACATGCACAATGAAGGAGCCTGATGCACCTCAAGGGGGAGACTATTGCATAGCCTGGAGGCCAGCACTGAGCAGGCCCTCTCCTGGGTGCCCGCCCCTTTTGCTGCTGAGGGTGGTGGAACGAGTAGGAGGGCTTCTGAGCATATGCAGAGTGCTTCTCCAGCCTCAGCCAGCAAACCCAGGGGTCTGTTTCAGGTCCAGAATTAGGTGTGCAGAACTCTGGTGAGATCAAGGACCGCCCTCGGCACGCTTTCTGCTTCCTTTTTTACCACTTCTGAGAAGCAGAGCTGTTTCTGAGAAGTTTTGCAGCAGCTGTGAACAGAAATGAAACTAGACTGTGAATCAGTATTGAAAACTGATGGGGAAGGAGGGGGGGGGCTGTGAGAGAGAAGGAAGGGCCAGGGGGTTGGGGTGTCGCTCTCAGGTGGGAGATTTTGCGTGAAATCCCGGTAAAGCCCTGGCCTGTGGGTGCAGGCTGGCCTTTCCCCCTCTGACCGCCCTAGGAAGGAGCGTTCCTGTACAGAGGAGCAAGGGAGGGAGGGGGCTAGGCCTCCGCGGGACGCAGCCCAGCCTATTCCAGGTCTGGCTTAGATTACGCAGAGGAAATGCAGAACAAGAGAGACCTTTATGGGGGCGAGAAGAATCGGATAAAGGCGCCTTTGTCCTCCCGGAGAGGAAATTGCAGCACTAGATGGAACTGGGAAGTGCCAACCGACTCTTGGCATCCACCGTGCCAAGAACTCCCGGTGTGGTCACTGTTGCCCCTGAGCTCACGAGCACGAATGGCGCCGCGCCTTCAGAAAGAGAGATAATCAGGCTGGTTTGTCCCGAGACCCAAGACCACCACCCCTGCAAGCCACTGGGCCAAGGGTGGGCAGCAGAGAGTTATACAGCTTATGGGGAACCATCTGGCACTGGGGAAAGGAAGTTGCTCCATGCTAATCCATCAGCCTCAGCTATGCTCAGTGCCATAAGAGAGACTTCTGGAGGGCAGATAGACTGATGGCTGCTACGGATGGATGCCGGGCTCTTCCTCCACGTCGGAGAGACACGCAGGATGCCTCCAAAGCCCATTCGCTGGGATTCGAGAGCAGGGGAAGGTTTTGCCTTTTGTCTTCTGCTTGAGATGGCCACTGCGTGGGACAGGATGCTGGCCTAAATGAGCTGTGGCCTGATAAGAACATAGAACATCAGAGAAGCCCTGCTGGATCAGGCCACAGCCCATCTACTCCAGCATCCTGT
>MTQE01001340.1:1438148-1459059 GCA_014337955.1 Aspidoscelis marmoratus | reverse complement strand
ACATAATTTGGATTCTTGGCCCCAATGTGCATTACTTTGCACTTGTTAATTGCAAAGTAGGCCTCATCTTGTGTTCTTACAGACAAACCTGTGGAGGACAGGTGTATCAGCAGCTACTAGAAAGGATGTCTAGGTATCATCTCCAGGTTGGAGAGGCAGGCAGGATGCCTCCAAAGCCCATTAGCAGGGAGTCCAGAGCAGGTGAAGGTTCTGCTTTTGTCTTCTGCTTGAGAGGTTCATGAGCAATCAGTGGATCACTGTGTGAGGCAGGATGCTGAATGTGATGAGTTGTGACCTGATCCAGCAGGGCTTCTCCTATGTTCTTATCTTAAACTGTGCTGGTCAGAACTGGACTCTTGGTTGGTTCCCTCCCAACCTCTGTGCCTCTGTTTGTTCTAACCAGCAGCTTCCCTGAAAGTTAAAAATGCAGCCTCTTTAAGCAGTAAAGAAGGACAAAACCCACTGGACATGGGCGAAAACCAGTGATTTTCCCAGCATTATATTGGGTGTTCCAGACATAATCACAGTGTTCCCAATATAGGCCCAGGTTGTTTTTAATTATATTTTACTATTTGATATGTTTTAATTTTATTGTAACCTGCCCTGGGACCATTCGGTGAAGGTGGGATACAAATTTTCTAAAATAATATTGCTATCTCTGGAAATCTAACAAGATGCCAGGGCTGCTTCCTCCCCGCCCAGAGACCTTCGGGTATGGGGCGGGATACAAGTGTAAATAATAATAAATAGACTGACCCCCACGCGTGTCTCCAATCACTGACAGGGTGCCGCCATCTTGACTGCGGAGCCTGGCTTGACTGCACATGTGCCATCACTGTCACCATGGTGACAATGATGCTCTGCGCATGCGCAGCTGTGTTTGGGCTCATCTGAGGTGCCAGTGTGCTTGCAACCTTCTCCTAATGCTTAAGACCTAATGAGTGAACTGGGAGCCATTTTCCGACTGGGTCGGCCTCAAGGGCAGGTCAAAAGCGCTTCCAGGGAGGCGCCGTAGCCAACTCGTCACTCAGCTATGCACAAAATCCTGTGTCCTGCCTCTGTCAGGAGTACAAGCCCGTCACGCCTCTGACACCCGCGCAGTTCAACTGGCCTGTCTTCCGGCTGCGTGCCTTTTATTATTTAAATAAAAATGTTCTTGCTGACTGGACAGAATTGGCCTCGGCCCAGAGGAAAGTTACCCTGCCGGTCAGTCTGCATTTCAGTTCCACTTAAGGCCATAACAAAGTTCTGCTTTGGGGCGCTCAGGTTCTCTCATGTCCTGCCACGTGTAAGCTCCTAGAGGCCAGAGAGCTGTTTCTTGCTTTGGTTGCTGGCAAAACCCATCCGCAGACCTGAGGTCACGCTCCCAATTCGTTGGCTATTTATTAGCTTTGTGTTGAGCGGAGTGTGGCAGTCCCAATATGATCCCAGGAAGATCCTGGGCTGAGGGTCAGGGCCTAGAAGGGCCCTAAATGTCTGAGGTCCCTCTTGCTGCCTATGATGAAGCGCTGGAAACGACAGCAAAACTCTCACGATGCTGCTGGGCTAAAGAAGCCCCCGAAATCAGTGGAGCAAAAATAATCAACTGGAAGGTTTCTCTTCAGGCCTAGAGCAAGTATTCGTTTCACAACTGATGGCATCTGCTGCCAGAAGAGGTGGTGACAGCAACCAGCCTAGGTGGCTCTAAGAAAGGGTTAGATTAATTCATGCAGATCAGAGGACTTTTCGCACTACAGCCAGATGGCTGCGGTGCATGAAGGCCGGGACACTTGGGGACGGATCCCCTGTTCACACTAGTCTGGTAATGGACGTGTGTCCCCGCAAGTCCCAGCTGGAAAAGGCTGCCACGGGAGCGGTACTGGTGGCCCACTGGCTGGCGGGCTGGTCCCAGCCCGTCCTGGGGTCCCTCGTGCTCCAACTGACACGATCGTGTCAGCTGGAGGCCATAAGGACCCTCTGTGCGCCCATCCAACCCAGGGGACCGCGCTGCCCCCCCATCCCCACGTGCACAACTTACCGGCCCGCAATGCCGCAGATTGAACTCGGCAAGCCCCGCCCACAGGGGCTGCCAGTTCAGGCCCAGGTGCCGACCAGGTAAGTTGTGTGCACAGAGATGGGGGGCAGGTGGTCCCCTGGGTCAGGGTGGGTGCCCAGGGGGTCCCTGCACGCTCCAGCCGAAGCGATGGGGTTGGCTGGAGCAAGAGGGACCCCAGGATGGGCCCGGCCCCGTCTCGCCCGAAAGGGGCTGCCAGCCGGTGGGCTCACAGTGCCCAATGGCAGTGGGCCAGGACAGGGCCCAGAGCTGTCTGGGATAGCTTGGGCCACGTGCGGAGCAAGTGCTTCACACTGGCCGCAATTAGGTTGTCCTGGGATGGGACGGTTGCGAATGGGGCCGCCTGGCCCGCAGAGTGAATGCTGTGCCACAGGGCTGGCCTAATCGTTATCCAGAGGCCCCCGTGTGTCAGCGGCTGCTAGAAGAAGAGGAGTTGGCTTTTCTACCCCACTTTTCTCTCCCATTTAAGGGAACTCAAAGAAGCTGACACACCTTGTTTCATTAATTCAAACTGAGGTTGCACCAGATCTGTTCACACCTAGATCATCATAGGTCATCCTCAGGGCGTCCTTGCTCCGGGCTGCATTGCTCACACCTGTCTCCGCGATGGACCTGAGCCTCCTCCACGGAACTCTTGGCTCTCCACTCCTTTTGCGGCATCAAATGTTCCTCCTTTCTTATTGGATTCCGTTCTGTCACTCAAGGGAGGCAAGGGGGGGGGTGTCTGCAGTTCTTTTTTAAGTCACCTCCCCTTCCACGCACCCTTCCTTTTTTATGGGCCTTTCTGGTAAAACCTGAGCCAGTTTGGTCTAGTGGTCAGGGAGCTGAACTCTTATCTGGGAATACCAGGTTTGATTCTGCCCTCCCCCATGAAGCCAGCTGGGTGACCTTGGGCTAGTCACAGCTCTCTTCTGAGCTCTCACAGCCCCACCTACCTACCAGGGTGTCTGTTGTGGGGAGAAGAACAGAAGGTTTGTCAGCCACTTTGAGTCCCCTTAAATGGGTGAGAAAAGTGGGGTAGAAAAGCCAACTCTTCTTCTTCTTACATGCTTTTCTTCTCCTTACGTGCTTTTCTTCTCCATGTGATTAATTATTTAAAAAATAATGGTAATAAATTTGTGGGAAAATGCTAGATAGCGGAATCATATACACACAAACGGAGGACATAAGGGGAGCTGCCTAAGAAACTCCACGCATGCACATTGGCTGAAGGAAAGCCCGGACCCCACCCATCACGGCACAGTTCAGCCCCCTTTAGCCCATCTCCCCGCTCACACTGAGGGAGCAAAGGCGGCCTGAGACGCCAGGATGGGCTGAGTCCTCATCAGTCCTGTAAACATGAGGAGTCCGGTTAAGACAGTCTAATGGGGGTAGGCCGGCCTGGAATACGAATTGAATAAAAATATTGTAACGTGACCTGAAGACGCTCTAAGGTCGACCTAAGCTACCAGTGTGAGCAGGGCCTTGGAAACACCCCCCACCCCCACCACCCAGCTCCCCCCAAAAAAAGAACAACCTGCAGAGAAACCCAGAAGCAAACGTTCTGGCTTGCAGAAGGGCCCAGAGGAAAGTGAAAGGGTCCGTGATTTGAAGGCGCTCCTCTTACGGGCCTCAGCTGCAGCCATGCGTGGACACTCTGCCTCCTGAGCCAGGGTTCTCAATGGTGGCGAGCAGGTACACGTCTGCCGCATTCCTGTGGACCGTGAAGGCCTCCTGCCCTCTCGTCTGCCAATCCTGCCCATCGGCATGGAAACTCTTGGCAGCCAGCGGGAGAGGAAGCGTCTCCCTGGCAAAGCCCTTTGGGCGGCCAGCGTGACGTTGGATTCACATCAGCAGTACGAGGCGTGCAAATCTTTGTCGGTGTGGCTGCGCAAGGGACAAACGCAGGCCGGGAACATAGTGGCCCGTGGGCCCGTGGGGCCAGGGCGTCTGAGCGGTTGCTGGGGCTTGTCATTCGCTTGTGCTTGGTGTTTGTGACTCTGCGCGTGATTCTCATCTCCTGGACGCTCCAGCGACAGTCAGGGGTGCATCGCTTGCTTTCAAGCAGCACAAGAAATCATGCGATTTGGCCCCTGCGAAACCATCGCCTTCCATCGACAGCCTGTCTCCTATGGGTGAAACCACCGATTGCCGGGGCTAGACTGGCCTCCTCTCTGAACCATTCTGGGCTTCTCCTACTATATTCAGTTTTCCCCTCATGACCCCATTGAAGAAGAAGAGTCAGCTTTTCTACCCCACTTTCCCCACTCATTTAAGGGGACTCAAAGCAGCTGACAAACCGTCTGTTCTTCTCCCCACAACAGACACCCTGTGGGTGGGGCTGTGGGAGCTCACGAGAGACCTGTGACTAGTCCAAGGTCACCCATCTGGCTTCATGGGGGAGGCAGAATCAAACCCAGTATTCCGAGATAACCGCTAGACCAAACTGTCTTGGCCTGGACTCTGCAGCCCCTTTGAATTCCATTGGTAGACTGGCGTTTCTGCCCTCGGCTTCCCGTCCAGTGGATGGGGAAAGCGCAAAACCCACTAATGTGTACTAACGTTCGCACTTGGGAGCACTAGAAGATGTTACACTAAGCCCCACGTGCCCGGAGAATGACCTGTGTCTGGCTGCGTGTCTGATCGCAGGCCGGGTGCCACCATCTCGGTTCCAGAGTCCGGTGTGGTGGCGCATGCACCGTCGGCATGGCAACACCGATGCTCCACGCATGTGCAGTCACGTTCGGGGTCACCTGAGGTGCCAGTGTGCTCGCGCGACCCCTAGCACCGCAAGTGGTACGAATGGTTGTGGCGCTAGATGGGAAAGGTAAGCTTCAGGTACGTGTGCGGTGCGTAATTTCGTGCGCTACCATTCTAGGCGACAGGGTAGCATCTGGTAGGCGGGAGGTGCTTCTGGGTTGGACGCTCCTCCGGCAAGCGCAGATGCCCCCACCAGATGTTACCCCATCGTGCGTTGCCTCGGGACTTCCTTAGATACTGGCAGGCTGGGTCTCCCCTCTGTTGGCCCAGAGTTCCCCCATGCATATCGGCACAGCACTTTTAAGACTGGGCGGAAGAGGAACCGGGGAGCACGTGGCCAGCAGCAGAGGTGCACACGCGTACTGCACTTCTTGGCCACACATGTGCAGCGCACCATCGCCAAGGCAAAGCGATCTTTCCGCAGTGGCCACTTGCACTTCGCCGGCGGCAGCGCCTAGCGAAACGCTGGCTAAGTCTGCAATGCTTTGGCATCTGTAAGTGCAGAGAACCAAAACGTCCCGGAACTTCACCTCCCTGGGAAAGGAGGCAAAGTGCGTGTTCTGGAATCCACGGTATATAAATCAAATAATAAATAGATACAGCATATTTGCTTCTTCCATTCCCTTCCTGGCTTCAGACCTGTATCCCCAGGTGCTGTTTCTTAGGGTGCTTCCGAATTTGCCGCCAGGAAACGGATTTAGCAAATCAAATAGAGACGGATCCTCAGAAGATGTTTAAGGTAAGTCTTTTAAATCTTACTTAAGGGGGGTTTGAACCGGTTTCCGCAGCTAGTGCGGAAACACCCTTAGACTCTTCTGGCTGCATCCACACCTGTCTTAATCCAGCTTCAGTCCACTTTCAGAGTGAGAGAATGCATCAACAAGCAGAGTTCTTTCAGTACTGTTTAACTCAGAAGATCCCCCTCTGGGTTACATGATGTGGAGCAAACATGACCGTCCACGTCGCTGATGTGTTTTTCGGCTCAAGGTGGACTTAGAACATATTCTGCCCACCGGACGCTGCTCCCACTAGAAGAGGCAGCTGGCATTCCTTGCCTAGCCATCCAAGACCAGTTGTCTTGTGAACTCACGTAAGAAGGTCATGGCTACCATTCTTCTGATCACTGGAACCAAGAGTCGGTCCCAACCGGCCCTTCCCCCTCTCTTTAAAAAAGCTCTTCTTAAAAAAAAGAAAAATCAGTGGTGAGAGAGAAACATAAAAGAGTCGTATTGGCTGCCACTCTGCTACGGGGCCCAATTCAAGGTAAAAGGGGCGGGCACCCGGGAGAGGGCCTTCTCAGTGATGGCCCCTAGGCTATGGAGCAGTCTCCCCCTTGAAGTGTGTCAGGCTCCTTTAGGAGGGCAGTGAAGATGCACCTCTTTGCCCTGCCCTTTGGTTAAATGGGGGTGCAGTTTCTCTTCCCACTTTCAGACACTGGTATTGCTATTATATATATACATTTGATTTTAAGCGTTGTCACCCACCCCGAGACCGTTGGGCACAGGGTGGGATGATGAATGAATACCATATTTACAATGGCAGACAAGACTTGGCTTGGTTTTTGTAAAACTGGCCCACGCCTGCAGCTTTTGGCCGGGGGTGTGTGTGTCTCTGTCCCCACCCCTGAGGAAAGCCCTCCTGCGGGAATGTTTCCCTCTGAGACACGGAATTGCCCACATCCCCGAGGAAGGCTGTGTGCATGATCCACGTGGCACACCTTGGAACGCCCGGAGTTCAACCTGCAAAGATCTGAGCAGAAGCGAAGGAGCGTGGAGGGCAGTGCCAACAGCCTTGGGTGATAACAAAACTGTGCACCATTCGATTTTCTCAGCAGCTGAGAACAAAGGGCAGAAAACCCCATTTCCTGTCTGCGCGTTAAGTGACGCACGTTTGACTGGGGGCCTCCATTTCAGAAAGCGGCAAGGTGGCGACTCTTCCCCAGCTCACCCCCTCAATTCCCTTCCCTTCAGTGGCGGATCTTCCTCTCACAGGTGATATCCTGTTATCAAATGTCCTCTGGCACACTGTCTCCAACGCCATGCACAGAGGTTTTGGGATCTTTTTAAGAAATGCGCTTGGTTTAACAGACAAACAGGCAGTTGATCCATCAGGAACTGGAAAAAATAACCATCCGGGTTCTTCAACCATGTTTCATTTATTAAGAATGGCATTAGAACAATTCAGAAACAAAACAGGTTTAAAACAGCTTTAAATGGCATAGGGATCAGCAGCCGTCCCAACCAACTATTAAGGCAAAGTAGAATTTACACAGAATAGAAACTCTGATCTCCTAAATCCTGGGCAAAATAACTTACATCCCAGGAAGAAAAACCCACAACAGCAAGATACATGCCCCAAGATCCCTATTACCTGTCCAGAAATCACCTGGAGCACAGAGGTTTTTGTCTTCTCTTCTCTAACCCCACGCCGTACTCCTGCTGACTCCGAGATCAAAACCTTCTCTTTTTATATCCTAAAAATGTCATTGTGCACATGTCTCCTCAGCCCAAAGTCAGTAAATAATTGTTTCTTTCGTTTACTCCAGAAACCAAACAAAAGGTGCTAATTAAAATGAAACCTTTTGCTTCATATTTACTTTCTCACCTGAGAATCTCGAGAGATCTCTTATTTATAATGCAAATGGCATTTACTGGAAATCAACCTAAACCCATCAGATACACAAGCAGAAGGAGGCAACTCCAAGACTCACGTTTACCCGTTTACTTGGCAGGTTGATCAGTTTTTATGTCTGGGGCCTAAGGTCAAAAGCACACGGTTTTAGCCATGGGCCCATAAACCTCTGCAGCACCCACTTATACATTGCTATACATTTAACGTAGACATTTTGGGTAATGTCCGTAACGCTGTCTGTGCACCCATCAAGACGTCGGAACCCAGCCTTTATCCACCTGCTTGCTTGCTTGAGGTTCAGCCAGCGGAGCCTTCCTGGCAGCCGGCCGGTCTCCCGAGATCAGAGAGAGACTTTTCTGCCGCCGCTTTCGGTCTCTGTGGGAAATCACCAGCCGTCATCCAAAGGCCAGATAAGCGGGACCCCCGCACCGGCCATCGGCCTGTTTGTTTTCTCTTTGGTGCTTGCTTTCTCTGCCATCCCTTACGCTTGGTTCCTGGGCTTTATATTGGGCTTTTAGCATCTGCCCAAATTTATGACAGCAGGAACGCGGGACCCAGGGCGCCAGCAAAGTTGGCCTAACGGAGGCAAAAAGGTGGACGTAACCATTTGCAGGAGACCCCGCCTGCTTCTTCCCAAGTTTGATCTCCGTGCAAACGTGATTTGGAGCAAGGACACCGTTCTCTCAGACAGGAGAAGAACGAGCAACGGTCCCTGGCCTGCTTCTTCACACCACCTGTCCCCCACTTTCGGAAGAGGAAGAGCCGGCTTCTCTAGCCCGCTTTTCTCACTTTATTGTGAACTCTTTGAGAGAGTCATAGAATATAAGCACCATGAAATGAGTCAAACCCTGGATCTTTGCACTTTGCATTCACACACAGACAGGCGGCCTTTCATTGACCATTGATGGGGAAGTGTCTGTGCGTGACACTTCTGTCTTCGGAGGCTGCAGTGACTTCAGAGTCTCTGTGCAAGTGCAAAGCGCCTTTCTCCAACGTGCATGACTTGCTGCTGCCAGCGGACTAGGGATATGCGTGAGAAAAAAGAATCACCATCGCTTCACAATTGAATTGAACACCTGAAAGCTTGTTTCACCACAGGTTCCTTAAACTGAATCTTTGGACTCTCACGTTTGCATACAGGTAAACTTTCTGCAACTTTTTTCACATTGAAAAAGCCTCCTTTCACGCAGCAACGACATTGAGATACAAATATTCGATTGAAGTTCTTGTATCCGCGAATCGGAGGCGTTTTCATTTCAATGGAAGTTTTAGATACTCAAAGGCCCGGATTTTTGGTTTGGTGCAGATGTTTGTGGATTCAAAACATTCAGCCCCATTTGCAAATGCAAATCTCATTTGGCATACCCCCTACAGCACACAGCCTGCAATTTTGCATTTCTTCGCTCTTTGCCCCATTGGGTGGGGGGCACTGAGTGCCAGCTGGGCCTGATATCCAGCTGGTTGACACGGTGAAATGAAGCCCCTGGACAACCAATTCCACACTGGCTGGTACACTGGAACAGCAAGTATCCCTTCTGCACATTCTAAGGAGGTTCCTGATACACCTTTGGGCCTTGTCTACCAGCCGGTGCAGATGGCCCTTAGTTCTCCCATGCCCACAGCTAGAGTGGCAACCCTGTTTCTGCTTTTCTGACACAGATGAGAGAGCAGGAGAGACCAGAAAGACGCAGAGAAGAGTGAGGGGAGACAAAGGAGTAAGTTGAATGAGCAAAGGGTTGAAAAGAAATCAAGGGAAGGGCAGATCAGCACCAACTCAAAGCCTGTGCGTGTCAGAGTAGACCGACTGAAGAGGATCTGGGTGTCCTGGCTGATCACAGGATGAACATGAGCCAACAAGGATGCAGCTGCAAAAAAGGCAAACACCATCCTAGGATGCATCAAGATGAGCATGGAGTCTAGATCATGAGAAGTCATCATTCCTCCTTGCTCCACCTTGGTCAGACCTCATCTAGAGTACTGGGTCCAGTTCTGCACCCCCCCCCCCAGTTTAAAAAACACAAGTCCAAAGGAGGGCTACCAAAATAGTTAGTGGTCTGGAAAGCATGTCCTATGTGGAGTCACTGAAGGATCCAGGAATGTTCAGCCTACAGAAGGAAAGACTGAGAGGAGACTTAGCTGTCTTCAGGTGTCTGAAGGGCCGTCGCAGTGCAGAGGGATCCTCCCTATTCTCACCTGCACAAGATGGGAGGACTAGAAGCAATGGGATGAAACTCAAGGGAGTCAATGCAGATTGGATATTAGGAAAAACTCCCTGACAGTGAGGGCGATCAGTCAGTGGAACAGGCTGCCACGGGAGGTGGTGGGTTCTCCTTCGCTGGAGGTCTTCAAGCAGAGGCTGGGCAGACATCTTTCTGGGATGGTTTGGGAAATCCTGCATTGTTGGACTGGAGGACCCTAGAAGCCCCTTCAAACTCTATGAGTCTATGGCTCTATGATTCTGCTTGAGATGTGTGAGACAGGAGGCTGGACTAGATGGGCTGCGGCCTGATCCAGCAGGGCTCCTCTTGTCCTTATGATAAAAAGCTCATCTTGGATGGTGCCTTAGTGTTCATGCGCAATGCATGGAAACACATGCACGCTTTCCCTTGTGTTGGTTCATGCCCCACAAGCTGTCCTAGGTGGGAAGCAGGATGCACAGTCTCCTGGGTGAGGCCGAACAAGGCAAAATGACCATTGTGTTTGCAACTGAGCCCCTGGGAGGGAGGTCACGAATAAGAGCCAAAGAAACATGCCCGGTGCAGGCCCCTTCTGCTGATTTTTTAAGCCTGGATCTAACGCCACAGGGCGTTGTTGTTCTCTCGGGTTTCTCCTTTCCCTTCTGCTGCCCTTTGACCGAGCAAAGCAGAGCGGTTCCTGCCGTTTGCACCTGCGAAACCTGCCGGCAAGCGAAGGCGCTGTGCGCACGAGGCCGTGCAGAAGGCTTTTGTTGCTTCTAATTCCCTTCGCTGTCAAGGCCCCCACCCTCAGTCAACCATACAGAGTGCGTGTGGGTGGCAGAGAGAGAAAACAGGCCAAACAAGGTTAGCTGCAAACCGCTTGCAGAACCCGGGAATGGCGCTTGCTTTCGATTTGCACGCAGCTGCTCCTCCTCCTCCTCCTGTCGCTGACCTTCTCAGCCATTTAAGCAGCGTTGATGGGTAGCAGCTGCATTCCAAACAAGGGTCCCCAGTCGGCAATCCCCTGCAACTGCTCCCTGAAGCAAGCCCCTCTCAGGACTTTTCCTCCAGCTCCCTTTGGACAGGAAGGGCTGAAAGTGTGGTTGCATCCTTGCAATGATGACCTCTCTCTCTCTCCCTCTCTCTCTGTGATGCGCTGGTTTGCTTTGCTTTCCTCATCCACTGCCAGGGCTTTTTCCTTGCCTGCTACGGTTAGGCTGAAATCTGCTGAGTCAAACACTGAGCCCTGTGCTTGCTCAGCGCTTTTCAAGGCTCGCACATTTTGGAGGGCAATCTCCCTGAGCTATACATGGGAATTGCTGAGTGCAAACAAAGCGGGCAACCCACTGCAAAGCGATAACCAGGGCTCGTTCCGCACATATCTTGGGATAGGGGTCTGTTGTCCGCATGCTAATGCAGGCCTCGCTTGGTGCCTGCCATAGCCTGCATGATAGTGCGTACAGCAGGCCACTGTTCTGGGATATGATCCAGAATAAGCCTGAGTGCAGAGAGCTCCCAGGAAATGCACAATGGAGAGTGAGCACCCAAAAGCAATTGCATGCAACAAGTTTGCAGAATCTCCACAGTTGCGCTTCATTCATAAGCTGCTCTGGACTGTATTGGTTTATGTTTAAAATTTTCTGCCACTTATATGAAGAAGAAGAGCTGGTTTTCGTACACTGCCTTTCAACGGGACTCAAAGCTGCTGACAAACCTTATGTTCTTCTCCCCACA
Organism: Aspidoscelis marmoratus; assembly: GCA_014337955.1. Classification (NCBI taxonomy): domain Eukaryota; kingdom Metazoa; phylum Chordata; class Lepidosauria; order Squamata; family Teiidae; genus Aspidoscelis; species Aspidoscelis marmoratus. Next base: position 1,447,725 of record MTQE01001340.1, on the reverse strand, counting down.
ACAGACACCCTGTGAAGCATGGGGCTGTGAAAGCCCAGAAAGAGAGCTGTGACTAGCCCAAGGTCACCCAAATGGCTTAGTGGAGAAGTGCAGAATCGAACTGAGAATGCAAGTGTTGTGTGCTTCGTGGATTCACAACTATATGGCAGCCTTTCTCTTCTGTCTCAGTGCCTCAGAAAGCAGGATAATACTATGGCTACAAAAACATCTTTTCTGCACAGAAAGCCTAACTCAGTGCAAGAGGAACACCCAGGTCTTCTAGACGGGACCGCACGACCTCCGCCAACCCAACTGATCCTTTCTCTTAAGGTGACTCTCTGCCCTTTCAGGATTTTCTTCTCGTTTTATAAACTCTATTAATAGTAGGCTTTCCCCCTCGTATGCCCTGCTACCCCCCACCAAAGGGAAAGACATCTTCATCACTGAGAACTCTGCATATGTTCAGTGTCACTCTTTTGCATGGATAGTAGAAATAAACCATTTTGTTTGCTGTTGGGGAGCATCCAATTGCAGGTGACTTCTGGTTGACTGCATGGGCACCTCCATGCAGTTTTCCTGGCAGAGGTACAGAACTGGTTTGCCATTCCCAACTTCTGAAGCTGAGGATTGGACCGACAACCCTCTGCTTTCCAGGCAGTTCGCTCTACCCTTGAGCAACAATCACTCCACGGTCACCTCTACGCAGTTTTCTCGGCAGGGATACAGAAGTGCTTTGCCATTCCCGACTTCCGAGGCGAGGCTGGGGATCGAACCGGCAACCTTCTGCGTTCCAGGCAGTTTGCTCTACCCCTGAGCTACAGACAGCCCAAGAAATAATCCCTTTTAAAAGGAAACAGTCAGAGGGGGGCGCTTCAGGCTCCCTCACGTGTTGAGGCATGCCGTCAGCGTTCCCGAACTCTTGGTGCGTTCAGGTATGAAGCCGCACTGGAATCCGATTTCGGCTGCTGCCTTGTTTACCTCGGAGCCGGCTGGGACAGGCTGAGGCTGAGTCAGAGGTCAGGAATGAGCTCTATGAGGACAGAATGTTCAAAACAGGCCTGAGAGCTGCACAAACATGGGTTGGCACTGAGGGATATTTGGGACTGGACCAATTTTCCTTCCCGACTTCTTTCTGCCCGCCCCGCCGTCGTCGTCCCCCCCCCCCTGCCATCAGCCCATCTAATTTGTCCCGGGCCCAGTTTGGCTTCTGGCCGGGTTTCCAAAAGCATCGTGGGTTATCCCCTTTCAAACGGAAACGTGACTTCGCCTAAGCTGGACCTGCCGCTGCTGGGACTCTGTGGGCCAATCCGCACTGGGCCCCGTAGTGCACAACGGGGGGACATCTGGGAAGGTGAGTCTGCCCTCGCAGGTGTTTTCCATCCAGAAGCACTCTTGCCTGGCAGGTGTTACCCCGTCTGCTGGCGGTGATGCGCAAAACCATGCGCCACACGCATCCCAACCCTACCAAAAGCCTTACCTTCCGCGCCCAGCACTGCGTGATTCGCACCATTTCTGGCGGTAGGTGCTGCGCAGGTGGAGGACCACAAAAGTGGCATCTCCGTGGCGTGGCTGCGTACGCAGTTGCACCAGCCGACACAAAGAGGGCTGCAGAGATCGGACGCAGTTAAGTTTCTGGGCGCCTGGGCTCAGTTCAGCGTCTACGCCTCCCGAGATGTGCTTGGCCAGGAGGCCTCTGCGCATGCTCAGAGGCAGTCCCCTATTCCCTCAGGCCCACCAAAGGGCTAAAGAGTTGCAGTCCCATTTGAAGCTGAGATGCAACTGCAAAACCATTAAACACAGAAAAGAGCAATGAGCCTGATAGATTGGTTCTTCTTCCGGAGAAGAGCAAAGTGGCTGACTGAGAAATTGGTTCCATTTAGCAGTTTGAAGCATTTCACCCATCACCGTGACTGGAGCAAAAGTCGGTTCTGCTTAGCTGATTCACAGACTTGGGACGTTTTTAAAATCCGCACCTTTCAGAAGATCCAGAAAGTACTTTGTATCTGTTTATTGTCTCACTCTTTCTTTCTTTGCTGAGCCCCCTTCTCTCCTCGGCTTTTTTCTCTCTGCATGTGATGCAGAGTTGTGACAGTCCCAGGGTCACCCAAATTGGGAATAAGCGCAAGGCTTGAGCAAATGTTGTGAATTCACAGATGTTTGCGTTGAATTGAAAATCTGGTTTTTTCAAATATCCAAAAATCATATCAGAGCAATTCGAATGACTACTCACATTCTGCCGTGTTTTGGGTCGTGAAAAAGGACTTTTTCAACAGGAAAAGGTTGGGGAAAAGTTTGCAAAAACAAATGCAAAAATTCCATTTTTATTTAATGATTTGACAACTAAATGAATATTCAGATCTTCAACTTGATAGCCCAACAAATACAGAAAAAATTCACACACACCCCTAATCCAAATAGCTTCCATGACTGAGTGGGGATTCGAATCGAGGGATCTAGAGGTCCATTGTGAATGAGAGAATTTTGCTGGCAAAAAGAGGTGCGTGCAGAAGTAATCCCAAAGCAAGCCAAAGCGCTCCAAATGGCAGCACAGATAAGTTCCCGGATGCCAAACGAGTTGCACCTGGTGAACACTGGGCATCAGGTGTGGATTGGACCCTCCGGCCTCCTCTTGAGCCATTTATTTTCCAGTCTTTATCTATTCAATTCCTTTCCAATTCATTGCACTTTAAAGCCCACCCTGTAAGCCTGCAAAAGGTCTCACTGGGTTTCTGGTTGACCTGTTTTTTGGGTGTGTTCACACCTAGGTTTTAATCCACTTTTGGTCCACTTTCTTTCCGCTTCATCTAACTCAAAGGTGAATTTAGACTGGGTTAGATAAAGTAGAAAGAAAGCGGATTGCAAGTGGATTAAAACTTAGGTGTAGATGCAAACTATGTACCAAGAAAACAGCCTGGATGTGCCCATATCTAATTGCAGCAGAAAATCTTTTAGGCACATTCTTGATAGCCAAAACCGGCTGTTTAAAACAAAACAAAACCTCACACCTTGCTGTCACACAGGTCCAAGAAGTGGCGGCAAGTCACCGGTTCTCATGTTCCCTGCTCAGATATTGGGTGGTGGCACAGAGACACCTTGTGGCCGTCCACGGACAACGCTCTGTGAAAAGTTCAGTTTCTTTCTATGGCTTCTGGAGGGGGAAACCTGGAAATGAAAAGTGTGCATTGAGAGCTTCCTTTTGTTTACAACCCCAAATTGTTCTTGCTTTGAACTATGGAGACTGAGTAACTCCTTGGCATTTCCTCGCCATTCTCTGGCAGATATGGGACCGGTGTGCCAAGAAGCAGCCAGGCACTGAAGCTGTGAGCCTCTGCCTTTGAGATGTTATGAGCATTCGCTGGAAGAAAAAACCCACCCTAAAAGAGGGACCTTTGCTCAAGGGTCTGGGAATGACCAACCAGCACCCAGGCAGCCACCCTGGAACAAAGGGAGGGCCTTGGAGGGCCGTTGCCTGACGCAAGAGGAAGCTTTCCGATCTGGCTACTGCATCTTCTGCGACGGTGAGATCGATTTAGGTCCAGGGCTTTGGACCGAAAGCACCAGGAAGGACTGACCCCTAGACCTGTGTGTGCCCTGACCAGTGCAGACCTCGGGGCCAAGGCATGAATGTTCTCCACATCATGAAGTTCCAGAATTGCCCCAGAAGTTGCTTCTCTGGGGCACTTTGCCTGGTCGTCAGGGTCTTTTCTGCACTTGCCTGGTAGTCTGTTTGCATCTGCATTAGAAGGGCCCACTTCCAACTCTGAAACAGCCCCTTCTATGTTGGAGCACTCTGCATGCAAACTACATGTGGAGCACCATTTCATGCTACACACATGTACTTACCTCTTCAGGTGCAACATGCCACTTCCTCCAGCAAGCTCGTCTACACCTCCACGGTGCACGGAGGGGCGTGAGACGCACCACACAAGCATGCCGGTGACTGTCGGCCAGCGTGTGCGCACCGTGCCTACATCAGGAGGCAAGACGGTGGTGCCCGGACCACATGTTTACACCTCAGGTGAGCCTGCAGATGTGTAAGGCAAGGAACGGCGAGCACTAAGATTTGTGAGGGCGAATGCTATGTCCACGCCAAGGGAAGTTCACCATTTCCGTCCCCAGATGGGACAGGAACCGTGAATTTCCCGCCGGATCAACAGCGGAAGTGCCATCCGCACTAAGCAGGTTCAACGGTGGCAAACGTGTGCTGAGAAGCCACGCAATGAGAACGCTGCAGCACAGATCGGTACCGGCAGATGCGCACTCAAACACTCTATGTGGGAAGCAGGTGCCCTGGTGGTCTTCGTGCGAATGCAAAGTGCTTTTGAAGGCAACACGGAGGCGGCGACTCCTCCAATGTCCTGGGCGTATTTTAACATCAACTTCTTGCCACTCTCGCCATCAACGAACACGCTGTTGCGGAGATGCCACAAAGGGGACTTCAGATGTGGAGCACATTTATCAGGTCTACCACTAATCCAGCACAGCTCTGAGGCCTTTTCGCACGAGGGCCTACCGAACACACGTAGGACACCGTGGCACAAAATCATGCTCTACACCTGGCCCAGGGCGTTCCCGGCCATCCCAGCCTGTCCCACAGCTGTTGAGGGAGAGCATTCGCACGCTCCCTCCCTGACAGCTGTGGCTCCTGCCTCTGGATCCCCACATTGGGCAGGCCGGTTGCGTTTCTTCCCCAGTTCCCGTGGACTCTAGGGTCCCCTAGAGCCTGCAGACCCCCCCCCCCCCCGGGCACAGGCCTACGTGGGGTCACACAAGTGTGTGAGGCAGTCAGCTTGTGGTGCTGGCTGCGCCGGCCATTTCGGAACCTGACGAGCATGAGGTAAGTGCCATGTGTGCGCACGTCCCCGCATAGGCCTGTGCCTGGGGGTGGGTGTCCTGCGGGCTCTAGGGGACCCAATCTGGTCCCCTAAGGTCCGTGGGAACCAGGGAAGGGATACGACTGGGCTGCTCGCCCCTGGGTCGAATTCAACCCAATCTCCCAGGTCTACCAGGGGCGTCCCGCCCCAGCCTTTGTGGGCTAGGCCATGCCGCCCCACGCATTCCTCACCTGCCTAGGTGTGAATGGGGAATCCGTGTCCTAACCGTGTCCGTTTGGCTGTAGTGCGAAAAGGTCTCTGGTCTGGATTAACACTCATTCCATACAAATGACACGTATTAAGTAGATCCTTGATCCAGATTAACAAATAAGTGCGGAAAGGGCCTAAAGGGAAAACTCCTTGTGAGAGAAGTGAAGCTGTTTCCCTCGCATCTACAGGGCACCAAAGCACAGAAGAAGTAAGAAACTACACTGAAAACCAAACAAACATTCTTTTTCATTAAAAAGGAAAAAAAACTTTGCATATCTTTTTTCACTTATTTATAGTCCAAGCAATATGTGAGAACAGCATTCAAAGGCAGGAGAAAAGTAGAAAATAAAACAGAATATGCAACACGGACGAATATGTAAGAAAAACAGGAAAAGCAGCAAGCAGACATTTCTGGGATCAGCCCTCGTAAAAACTTGCTGCAGGGGCAGATGGGAAGTGGAGTCCATCATCTCTGCCCCACGGCAGAAAGTAGGAGGGAAGCAAAACTCTTTGGGGCTGCAAAAGATTGTCTCTGCAAAGCGAAATAAAGTGAGACAATTTGCTTGTGAGACGCCAGACTTTCTCCCTGCTCACTTTAAGAACCTGAAACGGTCACAAGAAAATTTAGCGGCGCATCTTTCTGCCACGTAGATTAGGTATGCGCACAAAACGCATTTGCATTTGAAAGTTTGATCAAAATGTTCTCTAATGTTTGCTAATTTGTGCATCGAAACCAACATCCAGACCTTCGAACGAAACCAGCAGCGCTGCCGCCGTGCGCATACAAACATTTGACTGAATTTTCACACTTTCACAGCATTTTACTGACGAAGAAGATGGGAGCCTTCGAATGAACGATCCGAGACAAAGTGAATTTTCAGGCATCTGATTTGGTTGCGAATCGAAGGTTGATTTTTCATTTGCGCCCATGCCTAAGATGTCAGGTGCAGGGCGGCAGGATTTATGGGGGCTGGAAGGGTGGGGGGCAGGTTGAGTGCTCTGGGTCCCATTGGATTTATTTTCATTTTTAAAAAAAGGCTACGGGGATTAGAAATTCTGTAACTATATCTGAAATCTTTGGAGGCAACGAAAGGAAGGTATGTTGGGTAGGGGAAACAACAGAGGGCAATTTAAAAAACCCAAAGATTAGAAAACCAGGCGACTCACAGGGAGGAACCTGGTCCTGCAGGGCGACAGAGAACGCTCCACAGTGAGAAGCCAGGTGGCCGGATCCTGTCGCTGGGCATCTTCTTTCTACGCACATGCAATAGTTAGGAAAGCGGGGAAAACCTGGACGCCTTTGGCACAGCAGCGGGACTTGGGTGTGCAGAGCACTTTGAGTCTGATGTTACAGTGTCCTGGGGGGCGGAACGTGTTACCGACTGGGGGCCTGCAAGGCGGTCACTGGGGGGCGGCTCACGGGCTCTGCGTCCTTTCCCTGCTCCGCACTGGTCCTGCGCAACCGCATGGACGGTGCCCGCACACTGGGATCCTTATAGGACGACGGGGCAGCTTTGCGCATGGAAAGATCTGTGGGCTGCAGGTCACATTCCGGGATGCGGTACCCCTCCGCTCTGTCCAGTTCTGCCCCCAGGGTCGGTTTAGCACCGGCTCCGGAGCCGGGTACTCCTTGGACCAATCGGGAAGACTCCTCTGATGTTCCGGCCTTCTCCTTGCCTAGACTCGGTGGACTGGACGTCCGCCCCCGGATGACGCTCACCTGGGTGGGCATGACGGCCGCTTTGGGCACCATGTGGGCAGGGAGGCTGCTGGGTACAGGTGATCCCTCCTTGCCTGTGCCCTTGGGCGTCGGTTTCTTAGCCTCGCAGACGTGAACTACCTCCACGTCCGAAGTCTCCTCCTCCGGCCAGGAGGGAGAGGAAGGGCCGCTCGCTTGGTTGTCGTAACCCACCTTGACCACAATGATGTCAGAGTCCTCCTTTGCGCCCGGTGCCCCCTCTTCAGCGCGGGCCTTGCCAGGCGGGGGGGTTTCAGGCTTCTTACGGGGCCGGCCACGCTTCCGTTTCACCATCGCCTCCCCGGGCGTCTCTGCCGGGCGCTTCTGAGCGGACTTGGCGTCCTGCGTTTCGTGAGGGTGGCGCCCAGCCTCACAGCCATTCACCCCTCCGCCAGAAGGCTTGCCTTTGGGCTTCAGCGGGATCTCGGTCACCGGCGGGACGGCCACGTTGATGACCGGCATCATGTTGAGCACCGGAACGGGGCTCGGTTGGCTGACCATGCCGGCGGGCCCGTTCACCACCGGCGCCAGCAGAGCAGACGGCGCCGGGCCGACAGAAAGAGCCATCTTGACAGTCCCCGCCACCGGCGGCGTCGTGATCTTGGACGCCAGGACGGAGGGAGCCGCGTGCACGGCCGCAACGCCTGGAGTCACCACCAGTCTGTCCCCGGGCTGGACCTGAACGCGAGGAAGCAGGAGCGGGAGGCGGGCCATCAAAGCGCTGACCTGCGGGCTGCTGGCCGCGGCTTTTGCGGGACCATCAGTGGACTTCTTGGGGTCACTGCGTGGGGGGGCAGGTGCAGGTTTGGGGGCGTTTTCTGTTTTGGTCTGAAAAGCAAGAAGAGGGGATGAAAAGACCGGAGGGAAGCCAAGATATACACCGGATGCGCTCGGCCCTGCAGGACAGCCCAGGGTTTTAATTGACCAGGGGCCAATAATCTGAAATATTCAGATTATCTCTGTACAGAGAAGAACCTTCGGCCCACAAGATCTGTGAGTGACGCCGGGGCACAATCTGCTGGATCCCATCGACAGAGGAGCTCTGGTGTTTCCCGGAAAACAGGCCTTGGAAAGCTCAGGCACAAAGGCCTACGCACGCCTGATCATACCCTGGAATTTATCTCAGGACAAGGGTCTCTTGTCCACATGTATTTGAGACTCGGGCAGGTCTCACTTGGGGCTTGTCGTAGCCTGTGGGCAGCAGGGCCCTATTCTGGATACATTCCAGAATAAGTTTAATTATTAGTTCACTGACCATATCATGAAATCAAATACAACAAAAAAGTAATTAGCCATTATTAAAATCATATCTCTAAGACATAGCACGTATTCTAGCAGCCTTGATAATAAACAAGGCCACTCAACTGGAGGTGGATTTATCCGTTCAACTAAGGAGCCCATACTCTTTATCTCTATTATCTAAGAGTCCGGCAAGGTAGTTAGTAGCACTTGAAGACTAACAGAAGGGTTGGTGGCATGAGCTTTTGTAGACACGTCTCCTTCTTCAGGTGCTAGGGGGCCCATGGGCACATCTACTTCTTCAGGTGCTAGGGGGCCCAATGGGCACGTCTACTTCTTCAGATGCTGGGGAGCCCAATGGGCACGTCTACTTCTTCAGATGCTAGGGGGCCCAATGGGCACGTCTGCTTCTTCAGATGCTAGGGGGCCCAATGGGCACGTCTGCTTCTTCAGATGCTGGGGGGCCCAATGGGCCCATTTGAAGAAGTAGATATGTCTACAGATGCTCATGCCACCAACCCTTCTCCTGTTAAGTCTCCAAGTGCTACTAAGTACCTTGCTGGACTTTTCAAATTAGACTAACACAGCTATTTCTCTAATATTGATCTCTATTATCCAGTGATCTATAATTTGCTGAAAAAGAGGATACGCCACACTCTCTGATTCTCTTGCAAAATGTACAGTTTAAAGGGACATGGGTCATGTCTTCCTGCTCTTTAGCTTCACATGTGCCAAGTCAGCCTTGCACTGGACTTTTCAGGAACCGCCCTCAAGTCATCTTGACACCTAGTAGATCAAACCTCACCCGAGTAAGTGGTAAAGGGGGCCTCAGATAGTTTCCCAGTTTCACTTGATGTTTAGCCTGCGTGGCCACGAACCCAGCCTTTAGCCAAGTGATTCTCTTCCTTCTCTAAAAGATACCAGGATGGTCAAACGTGGCTGCCATGAATCTCAAAGGACTGTAGTGTATAACCTCTAAATTTTAAGTCCCTTCTTTATTGGTTAATTTACTGATTAAAAGAAAAAAGAAGAGGCCACAGTGGCTATACGGACTCAGCCCTGCAATTTGTGAGTACCTTCTTCCCGAGATGGAAGGTTTGAGCCTGTGGCCATCTGCTTTCCTGGAAGGGGGGACTAAACTCTCATCAGATCACAGGTCATTTATAAGCCAGTCTGGTCTAGGGCAGTGGTTCTCAACCTGGGGGTCGTGACCCCTTTGGGGGTCGAAATACCCTTTCAGAGGGATCGCGACGAGTCTCCCACCGCCCTTCCCTCCCACCTCCCAGCTGCTCTTCCCCCATGGTTGGGGGTCTCTACAACATGAGGAACTCAATTAAGGGGTTGCGGTATTAGGAAGGTTGAGAACCGCCGGTCTAGTGGTTAGGGAGCCAGGCTCTTATCTGGGAATACTGGGTTCGATTCTGCCCTCCCCCATGAAGCCAGCTGGGTGACCTTGAGAAAAGTGGGGTAGAAAAGCCAACTCTTTTTCCTCTACAAAGCCAGCTGGGTGACCTTGGGCTAGTCACAGCTCTCTCCT
>MTQE01001340.1:1422335-1437149 GCA_014337955.1 Aspidoscelis marmoratus | reverse complement strand
CCCACCTCCATTCTCCCTTCCGGCCCCTCGACCCCCCCCCCCAGAAAGCCTTGCCGACTTCCTCATGACCGGCTAACTAAACATCTGAGCCGATACTTTCAGTCAGAGTTTTCGGTGAAGTTTCTCGCGTTCCTTCATGCATTTTCCACTCACTTTCTTTACAGGTTGGTCCTTGACCGCCGTGAGGGAACCAACCGCAATTGCACTTACCCTCCTTGTAAGTCTGGGATGCGTCGTGCTTCCCAAGTCTGACTGGCCGAGGCATCCCAGACGTCCGCTGCACTTTGCACCAAACAAGCACGCAAAAAGGCCCGAAGGCAGAACATTTACCTGCTCTTGACTCCCTTGCAAATGGCCTTTAGGTGCAACCTCTCTCTCTCTCCGCCATGGAGGACTTACCTAGACATCCTTTCTAGGAGCCATTGATATACCTTTACGAATTAAAACTAGGCCTTCCGGATCAGGCCACAGCCCATCTAGTCTAGCATCCCATCTCACACAGTGGCCACCAACTGCTTTCGGGCATCTCAAGCAGAAGACAAGGGCAAAGCCTTCACTTGCCCGCGACTCCCTGCAAGTGGCATTGAGAGTTTTATGATCAAGCATGTTCCTCACTACTTGCGTGGAAAAAAAAGGGCAGGGCCATGCGTATCTGCAGGTGGAGACCGCTCTGGGAACGTCTCAAAGTGAGGGGAACTGAAAAAGGCCACTTCTGAATTCCCTATTATCTGCCAGTTTTCACGCCGATGGCGTCTTTTCATCAATAAGGAAAGGGCAGCTGTGTTCCAAAGGAGAGTTTGTGATTCCACTTGCGCTAATGTCTGACAACCATAAGAACCCACCGGAACGCTCTGGATTTTTGTAGCTCTTTTCGAGAGTATGGGCCTTCCAACACGGGCCCTCAGCCCAGATTAAGGGTCTGCATAGAATACTTCTAGACCACAACAGGGAAGCGTGAGGCTTCGCAGCTACAGGAAGGTGCCGGCCGGTGTGAGATCGTCAGCGGAGACGGAGCTGATCTGGCATGTGGCTCTGAGCAATCTGGATCTGCTTGGTCCAGATCCACTGATCCGGATTAAAAGTGCAGAAGAGGGCTATGTCTGTGGGGAGCTGTAGAAAGCCATTCCCTACCCTGATGCTCTTGTGTTTACCCAATTGTGGGCCGACGTTGTCCTACAGGAAGGAAACGGGGACGCGTGAGGGACACGCTTTGTGAGCCGACAGGACCGTGGGGGTGGGAGGAAGGGTCCTCACCTGAGACCGCCATGGCCATGACCAGATCCGCGTGGGCCGAGCGGGAGCTGATGATGTGTTGCTGGATGAGGAACTGGGCCACCTCCACGATGTTGTTGAAGGAGCGCTTGAGGATCTTCTCCGCCCAGTCACAGGTCAAGGCGCAGGCCGCGTCCATCACCTCGTCGTTGTACGAATGGACCAGCTCGGGGCGCTCTGGCTGCGGCGAAGGAAGGAAGCCGGTTTCTGGGGGGGAGGCGGCAGAAGAGAACGACGCCGCCGGCTCCCCCCTCCTCCGCTGCCGAGACGCCACCGGCAGCTGGTCCATTCGCGTCCTGCCACCTCCTCCAGGAAGCTCATCCGCACATCCGTGGTGCATGGAGGCGCACATGGCTCACCTCATAAGTGTGGGGAACTTTGACTCTTGCCTTCCACGGCCAGATGGCAAAGTCCAAATTTCCCCCTGGAAATAAAGTCCCCTTTGCACAAAGATTTAGAGACAAACTCAATATGAAAGCCAACTCCTTTGTTCTGAGTTTGTCTCTGAGTTTTTTCACCCTCAAGGACTCAAGGTTGCCGACAAACCTTCTGTTCTTATCCCTGTGAGGTGAGTGGGGCTGTGGCAGCTCAGAGAGAGAATGTGCTTCGTGGAGGGGTGGTGGAATCGAAGCAGGAGACTACCAGATAAGAGCCTGACTCTCTAACCACAGGAATAGGAGGCCCAGAATGTATCCCAGGGTAGATCCAGCATCTGCACCTTGGGACGCTAAGCCTAACCCAGGCCTCAGCCACAAGGTGCAAATTGCTGCCTCCGTGCGAGAGACGACGGCATCGCCATGCCAACGCCAACAGGCACGGACGGTGGCGCCACCACAGTGGAGGGTGACGCAGGCTCCGTTTGAGCCTCTTCCATCCAAGAAGTGCGGATGGAACCGCACTGGGCTGGGACAGCACAAATATCCAGAACATTCAAAATTCGTCTGAATTCGGACATTTGAATTTGACATTCTAAAGCAAATTGAATGCTCCGTAACATCCGTGAACCTGGGAAGGTGGAAGTGGATTGAGAGCAGATTCAAAGTGGATTCGGGGAGGATTTGATGTGTTCAGAGCAGATACGTAGGAGATGTGTATCAGATGCTTCATACCAAACATCTGTATCGAATTCGAATCCTACCACATTCGAAGGTGATCTATTCGAACGAATAATTTTTTTGCACTGGATACGAATCGCACCCCAAACAAGCATTTTCTGCACATGCCCAGCCTGCATCTGTACCCATGGGCGAAACCCCCGCATGCGTGGAGCAACCTCTGGTGAAGCGGCAGCTCCATGCTGGGGAATGGGAGGGTTCCCCAGGACAGGTAGCGAGAAAACGCTCAGAGACTGTTCTGGCGTTTTGCAGCAACCAACCATTAAACAGGAACTGGGACCCTCTGGATGTCCATCAAAGAGCCACAGGTTAGCCAGGTTTTATGTATCTTAACCACAGCAGGCTGGAAGCCAGTCAGGGTCTGCAGGGAAAACCATCAGCGACAAGAGAGAACACCAGCAGATGTGTTCTCTTCTAGTGCCCAAAGCCTGCCTCACAGGAGACCAAAGGAGCTGGCAAGGTCATCTTTGTATGCTGGCAAGTCCGTGTGCGATAACTGTGTCTCCTTCCCCTCTGCCCTGCTTCACTAGATGAACTTCCTTCAAGAGCAGTTTCTGCAGGGAATGTCTTACGGCTGTAAAGGCCAGAGATGATAAAGCACGTGTCAGACCAGTGGATTAGAGAACCATTGGTCTACCCACAGCAAATGGTTCCGATAGCTTGAGGTTCCACGTTCAGAAGAAAGAGCATGCACTGTGCCCTCCGCGCCTGGCTTGTGAGTTTCCACATAGCCAGATGCCACTCTGAACAGGACACCGGAGTAACTGGGCTGAAGTCCAGGAAACGTGCAGGAACCTCAGAGGAGCCCTGCTGGATCAGGCCACAGCCCATCTAGTCCAGCATCCTGTCGCACACAGTGGCCCACCAAATGCTCATGGGCATCTCAAGCAGAGACAAGGACAAACCTTCTCCTGCTCTCCAATCCCAGCAAATGGCCTTAGAAGCATCCTGCTTTTCCCCACAGCCTGAAAGATGTACTTAGGCATCCATTCTAGTAGCCATTGATACACCTGTCCTCCATGAATTTGTCTAACCCTACCATTAAAGCCATCTAGGCTGGTTGCAGCCATCTTCTGGCAGCCAATTCCACAGACTGACCCTCTGTCTGGGTGAAGAAATCCTTCCCCTTGTCGGATCCGACTCTCCTGCCCATCAGCTTCATAGATGCCCCTGGTTCTAGTGTTGTGTGATAGAGAAATGTTCTCTATTCACCTTTTCCATACCATTCATGATTTTATAAACTTCAATCAGAGAACAGAAAGTCAAAAAAGCTTCTGCAGGCTTACAGTTTCGGTTTCTTTCAGATCGAGACTGGGAAGGGGGGGCATGTTGACCACCGTCTTCTGCCGTATCCCACTGTAGCAATACGTTTAGGCAGTGTTAAGGAGACAACCATACCCTCTAGCTTACTTTGCATGTGCAGTTTGCATCAGGAGGGCCACAGTCTGACAGCCACGGAAAGCGGCCCACGTCCCCTACCAAGACAGCCAAGGGCTTTCAATGCCATCTTCTTCCGTTTTGCAAAGCACCAAACGCCCGGCCCTCTGGCACCTCATTTTCCCTTGCAGACTGGGTAGCGGTTACTCAATTCCATGCCACAAGAGACAGAGACGGGCTCAAATTCGGTCTCCCTCTCCCAGGTGCGCTACCTGGACACTTAGATGACCCGTAATGAGATCTGCTCTAAGACAGCCGTTATTAACCTGGGTCTGGGGGTCCAAGCAAGCCAATGCGGGTGTTGGCAGGGGATGGGGGGAGTTGGGGGCCTGCGGGAACAAAAGTTACCAAAGGGGGTCCGTGGTGAAAAAAAGGCAAAGAGCCACTGCTCTAAGACATTCGCTTGCCACACGCCCACCCAACTGCCCCCCGCTCACTCTTTGCTCTCTCACCTGGTGACTTTGGAAATCTCACGGATGTTCTGGGAACGAGCCAGACGACCGAGCTGGCAAGGATCTGAGCACAAATGTCAACACGAAACACCTGTGTGCGTGACATGAGGATCTGCTCCAGAAACCTCTTGGCCTGCTCCACCAGATGGGCTTGGAGGCTTCTCTGCACAGTTTGCATGGAGCTTCTGGGGGCACCCTTGGGCCTACGAGGACTTTTTACGGGGAAAAGGGTGCGGGCCCCGTCCCACCGATCCTCACTCCACCCCCTCTGCCCCACTTTCGCTCTCTGCAGAGAAGGATATTTTGACTGGCCGCGTCCACCCAGGCGCCTCGCTTTGATGTTGGGGAAGATCTCGCGGATGATCTTGCCGAAATTCGCCGCACTCAGGGAGCGGCTGCAAAGGTTGTCGCAGTACCGCCTGCCGGGGTGGGGTGGGGTGGGGGGGGAATTGACTTGGTTATCTAGGCGAACAGAGTCCCACACTCCAAAGGTTAATCCCTCTGGCTACAGCCGGGACGTGTGCTGGGTCTCCACGCAGACCCCCGCAGGCGGGACTCACCTGTAGGCATCGTAGACGTCTTGCTTCGGCAGGCAGGTGTCCGGGTACTCCTCCAGGTGGTTCCTGATCCAGGTGCAAGCGTGCATGTGCTCGACAGAGCCCAGAGAGGCAAGGTCCAAGCTGGGACAGCCAAGAACAGAACGACCCATTTTGCACGTGGCTTATGGCCACCTCTTCGGCCACATCGGGCTCTCGCGCCCGTCCCTGGTCTGGCAAACGCAGAGGGAACCCTCCTTGCCAGAGGAATGGGCGGAGGGCCACCCACTAGGGCGATGCGTCCCGGCCCACGCGAACTTTGAGACCAGAGGCATTTCTGCACTTGGCCTCCCTCCGCTGGAAGGGAAAAGGGCGTTAACCACCAACACGTACTGGTGTTCACACCTAGGAATGCGAGTGCCCGGCAAACCAAGCCCCACACCCGGAGACTTACCTGGGTCCAGTTGTGTGTCCGGGTGCCCGGCACGTGCGCCCTTGCGCCGCTGCCAGCACCACAGCCGCGGCGACGCTCCACGAACGTGCGGCTGCGTTTGCTGCCACCCGATGTGCCAGCACGCTTGTGCGGCACCTGGGACAACCCCGATCCCAGCAGAGGTGCGAGTGGCCAGGAAAGGTAGCGATTAGGAAGTGGGTGATGCACGATTTTGTGCACCACCACCAGGGGACGCTGGAGTGGCGTCTAGTAAGGCAGGAGGTGTTTCTGGGTTGAAGGTGAAGAAGGAGCAGCTCTTTCGGGCAGTTTACGTTGTCTAGATCAGTCGGTCCGCTGCCCGCCCAGGATCCGCTCAAACAAACGAGGCCCACACTGTCTTTTGCAGGGCAGGAGTGACCCAGGTGCCAATGACCCCTCCCCAGAGTTAACTTGGTGCATACTGTTTGACCGGGAGCAGCCAGGTGCCTTCCGGGCAGCGGCATCCACATCCTCTTCTGAGTGTGGCCCTGTGTGTGGGTGTGGCGGTGTGACTGCAGCTGTGCACTGATGGACCACATCCCAGCTGCCATGGCAGCATCCAGGTGCATGCCAGATGTTGCTGTGCCCGATCCCATGGCGATCTGGCCTGGCCATCCACGCTTCAAGCACTGCTAACCCAGTACGCCTCAGCCTTACCAGCCTAGTATAGTATTGTAATGCCATGCTAGAGAGATATTTTCTTTCTAACTCCCTTTCTTTAAGAATTACGACGCTCCCAGGTTTTTCAGCCGCTTTTTACATTCCATGTTTTATGTAAAATCCCCCCCGAGTGCTGTGGTCACTTACCTTTTTTCACCTGAACTCGGTCCAGAAGGCAACTGAAGGTAGAGATAGAGTTTGGCATGATCGGAAAACCTCTGGACATCTTGCTGCGACCGTGGAGGGAAACAAAGCCAAGGGGTTAGCAGATATTTGACAAACCCTCTCTTGAAGGGCTTTGGAAGGGCAGAAACGCCAACGGGGCACCTTGGATGCTCTAGAGCAGGCGCCCGTGGTTAGCAAGGGGGAGAGGGTTTCACAGATTCTCTTCTGGCTTTGCCGAGTCCCCAGAAGGAAAATCTTCCCCGCTACCCGCCCCCGTGTTCCAGGGAACGCCAGCGCTTACCTGAGGCTGCCTGATTTTCAGACAAATGCTGGGGCAATTTATTTATTTATTTATTATTTACATTTCTCTCCCACCCCATCCCCGAAGGTCTCTGGGTGGGTAGCAACCGCCAAAGCGGCAGATCAACATCTCCCCAAGCGTTGTGCCGGTTTGCGATAAGCATGAGCAATTCCGCCATTTGCGTTGGGCTCCGCTCTGGAATTCCCACTCACCAATATGGCGTCGACTTTGCTCTGGACCGACTTCCTGTTTGAAAGAGAAGGAGGAAGTGGGGCGTTAGAGTCACCTTCTTCACCTCTTCCCTCCCACCGCCTTTGGGTAATCACTCTGGAACCGCCTCGGGGAAGCCCAACCGTGGGCTTCTGAAACTTTCTACCCTCCTCATTCAACGATTTGCTCTCGGTCTGGAGGTTCTGCAGAGATATTCGCAGATGTGGACAACAGAACCCACAGCTAACCTCACTTCCCGTGGCACTGAGTTCCCAAGGATGCACCTAAAGGAGGACTTTCTGTCCCTTTCCCCAATTAACTTCACAATATTCCAATACTGCAAAGGAAGGAGATGAGGTCACCACCCAGGAAAACCAGAATAAAACAGACCTCCCCGTTTCCCCTGCTCTTTCTAAGGCTACTTTTTCCCCAGTGCAGAGAAAACTCTGCGCATCCCAGTCACCAAAAGGGTTGCATGGACCACAAAGGAGTGGGTGGGAAATAAAGACCACACTCCTCTGGCATAGGCTAACAAAGTAAGGAGGCAAGTTTAAATTTTATGCAGAAGCCAAAGTGCAAGAAGAAACTGCCCAGGTTGCAGAAGAAGAACGGAAGAAATGTTCATTTAGTCCTTTTGCTTCCACGGATTCATCTCCTCTAAGCAGCCACCCCTAAAAAGACCCTGTGGTCCTGGATGCCACACTGTAGCCCTGAACCCCCAATCTGCTAAGGCTGAAAGCAGAAGTGTGAGAAGGGCAAAGGGGGCCAAAACTCTTACGAAATGGCGCCTTTCAGCTTCTGGAGCAGGGTGCTGGGCTCGGCGGCGGCACCCTGTGAATCTGCGTCCAAACTTTCGCTCACGTCTTCGGCGATTTTGGCGTACAGTCCGCTGTCGTCTGCCATAACATCCGGTGCCTTGATTGGAAGAGAGAAGGAAGGGACATACGCAAACCTCAGTGTAACAGGAGGGGGGTTACCCCACCTACCCCCAAGTCCAAAATAAGTCAGAGCAGAACCATCATTTAGGAAGCGATATCACCACGTTCGCAACCCGAACGAATCTGAACATTCACATTCAAACCGAATGCGAAGCGAATCTTACGCGCATTCATTGGAAGCTTCACTACGTCCGCAAACATCAGGAGGCTGCAGATTCAGAGTGGATTCAAAGTGGATTTGAGGCGTTCAGGGTGGAGTGAAAACAAAATCAGAACAGATTCAGAGGGGATTCAGAGGCTGACTGGCAGCAGGGATTCGAACAGCATTCAAAGAACATTCGGAGCAGATTCAAGACCCACCACGTCCGAAGTGGCTCTATTCGTACGAACGCAAATTCCATCTGCATTCGCTTCGCTGTGAACTGAACACGCTCAAAAACTGGTGCACATTCGCAGTGTACCCCATTTCCTCCTTTGCGACAGGAGCGCATTCGCAAAGGGCCACGTTCTCTGCTGCTTTTGCCTGCCCGTTCCACGCTTTGCCTCCAACTCTCTTCCCCCAAGACACACGGAGCATTTATGAAAGACCATCAGTTGCCAGATCAGCTCAGCGCTCGTCCAGATGCAAGCGACAAGCTCTCTGCCTGTCCTCACAAGGCGTCACCCAGGCTGCCCCTTCACACACTTCTAAAAGAAATTCAAAAGCGGATTAGAAGGTGTAAAGTGCAGACACCAGGGTTCCCTTCCCTGCTCTCAGCCACACTGAAGGCCAGAGAATGCACTTTGGAAGTGCATTACTCAGTCTTTTATCTGGATTAGGGTATAGGAACCCAAGAAGGGCCCTGCTGGATCAGGCCACAGCCCACCTGGTCCAGCTTCCCAACTCACACAGAGGCCCACCAGTTGCTTCTGGGCATCTCAAGCACAAGATGAAGGCTCTCCACTCCCTGCAAATGGCCTTGGGAGGCCTCCTGCCTGTCTATCCCACTTGGAGGTGGTATCATCCAGATGTCACCACCTCTAATCTGCTTTCGAGCCACCATGTAGACACAACCAATGTCAAAGAGTTTATCTTCCAAGCCAAACAAACGCTTTACTGACCAAGAAAATGCTCCAGCCTTGAGCCCCACAGGTTTAAAGGGAACACAGGCCTCACCGACCAATCCCGCCCTTCTCAGTGTTGGGGACTGTTGCCGCGTGTGACTGAGTTGTGTCCAGCTCCAGGGGGACCACACGGATGCCCCCTCCCTGCACAGCTCAGGGCAATTTTGGGAGCAGAAACACAGAAGCCACTCGCTGTTTTCAGCGGGAGGCAGGGGATCGATCCCGTGACCTTCCGGTCAGTTTGCTCCACCAACTGAACTCCAGCCAAACAGGTGACCCAAGACTCCATCCAGACCTCGGATCTCCACCAGGTTTGCCACACTCAGTTGCAGAGGCGGGAAGCAAGTGATCTGCTAGTGTTTTCTCCACAGAGCAACGGGGGTGAACTGGATGACCTTGAAGGCCCCATCTAAGAGCCCCATTTCTGCATCCCAACCCAGCTTCAACAATAACTGGGAAAGGAAGATTCCTTTCTCGGACGGCAAACTTTGCTTCGTGTAGCACCTGCCAAGCGGCGCGCGCAACCTCGGGACCAAACACGGCAGATTCATCTATAAAAGCATATTAACGTTGGTCCCCGCAAGGCTCACAGCAAATGTTGTGCAGGAAACCACAAACAGTGTGCCGTGGCTGCCAGCTTCGATCGCAGGAGGGCGAAGAGCCTCCAAATGGCGGCGCAGCCCAGAAGCTCCTTGGATAACACCGGACCGCTGACAAGGCCAAAGCCAGGAACTGCCTTCCCTCTACACGGCGGTTCTCCACCTTCCTGATGCCGCGGCCCCTTAATGCAGTTCCTCATGTTGAGGAGACCCCCAACCACAGGGGTGGGGACGGGGCGGGAAGCAGGAGACTCGTCGCGACCCCTCTGAAAGGCTAGTTCGACCCCCAAAGGGGCCGCGACCCACAGGCTGAGAACCGCTGCTCTACGACCTGTGTCTTTCGTCTTCTCAGCTTACAGATGTGTAACACACACACACACACACACACACACAAACCGAGTTCATTATGAAAAGCAACAATTGTTCCACAAGTGTTGCATTAAGTGAATTCAATGGAAACTTTGTTTCCCGTTTTGCTTTTTACCCAATGAACGACTATGAAACGCAATTCCGAAGTTCTGTAAGCGCTTTGGGGCAGAGACCAGAGGCCGTGGGTGGAAAGAAGGCATGGGAAGCGGAGGGAGCGGCCCGGGAAGCTGGATTGGCTGTGGGAGCCCTTCCCTCCTCTGTGCGCCTTTCCTCTTTTGTTGCACATCACAACTTCTTCCTGGCCGGACTGACTCAGTCTCGTCTTAACAAGCGCGCAAGGCGATCTGCGCTGTCCCGCCCGGCCGAGGCGTCGTTGCTTTTCGCAAGAGCTGAGGCGTGCAAGCAGGAACAAGAAGGGAGAAAATGCACTCCGCACACACGGAGAGACAGACGAGGCTCCGCTGCTGGAAGGGAAGGGAAGGGAAGGGAAGCCACTTACACACCCTCGCCCTGCCCTGCCCAAGGAGAGGGAGAGGAGTTCCCAGGACTTCAATTCAAAGGTCAGCAGCCGGCCAGGGGTGGCGGGAAGGCGGGATCCTCCTGCACAGAGGACACAAAGGCAAATAACGCGCCGCTGCTCCGAGTCGCCTCTTCTCCAACTGGGTGGCAAATTTGAATGTGTTTCTGCTCCGCTCACGTGAAAGGAGAGGCAAGGGGCTTTGCAGACGTCTTCGGCCACAACCCACCCAGGATGCATTTGCAATTCTCTCCCCCCCCCAAAAAAATCCCAATTTCCTCTTTCTTGCAAAAGATCTGCTCGCTTCCCCGCCAACCCCAACCTCCCCAAGTGCATGGACATTCTGCTGGGAAGGCAAAGGGCGCTCACCGTTTCCTCGTGCAAAGGGTGTTTTCGCTGCCCTCTTCTTCTTCCTTCTCCTCTGCGGCCCCGCCAGGCGAGAAGGGCAATCGGTGGCGCCTTCTGCAAAGGGGGGAGTTGACCATTGCAAGCCGCCGCCGCCCCCCTTAGCCCTCTCTGCAGTTTTCGCTTCCCTGGGTCTTCAGTTTTATGAACTGCAACTGATTTGTTCGCTGGGTCTCCCAAAATAATCAGCAGCAACAGCAGACCCAGCCCTCCCGCCGTCTCCCACCTCCCTCCAGGAAATATTTTGCAGACTTTTCTATTGCAACAAGATAAAACAGAAAAAGAAAGTGTTATCCAAAGGCGGGAGAAGGAGGGAGAGAGAAAGGCGGGGCTTGCAGGCTATCTTTTTCTCTGATTGGTCGTCCGAGCTCGGATCTGCCCGGATACTGGGCTCTTCTTTAATGCAAATGGATGCCGCCCGATTTTCCACCCGGATACAGCCCGTCTTCGCTTTGGATTGGCCGGCAGCGCGGCGAAGTCTGCCTAGCAACACTTTGCTGATTGGCGCAAGCTCTGCCAGTTGAGAAGCCAACCAGGAAGGAGCGAGGAGAGATGGGCAAGAGAGACCCGGGCAGGGAGGCGGCGAAGCAGCAGCAGCGGCAGGCGAGGCGGGGCGGGGCGGGGCGGGGCGGGCGCGCGCTTTTGCAAGTTGCCCGGGAGCCTCAGGTGGCCCCGAATTAGGGGAGGGGGAGGCCAACGCGAAGGTGGTCCTGCTCAGAATCGGGAGTCATCCAGGCCTGGTCGTGCGCCCAGAAGCGCCCCCTTCCTTCCCGCAGATCCCGCTCGGTCTCGGCTTGAGCCCGGAAAGAGCCTCCATGGCCTGCAATGGGGGTCCAGAGTCGACCCTCAGCCCCTCCCGTTGCAGTGCGAAGATCGCACGGTGACAGCGCTTCCACCGGGGCCGCTGTGCGTTCACACGTAGCAACCAAAGCGCCCCGGAGACGATGACAGCGTGTGGCCCTCGCGTTCTCGTCCCGTGCCTCATCCGCTCTTTCTAGCCTAGAATGCCTGGGAGGGGGAGGGGGGCCCCATGAAGATTGTTTAGAGAGCAGCCCCTCGTTTCCTGTCTCATCTTTTTCAAGGGAAACCCACATTAAGCGCTGTTCACATTGCCCCTAAAACCTTGTTGTAAAACTGGTCTCCCCTTGGGTGGCTGCAGGTAGGTGGCCGAGTGATGCCCTGCAGGCTTGGTCCTCTGCGATAGACCGACCAACCTGCATGGCCTTATAGGCAGTGGTGCCAATCAACGAGGGCCTGTTCGCTCGTGGCCGTATTCTCAGGATAGGGGCACGTGGTCTATACACTAATGCATAGAGGTATAATGGATACGGGTATGTGGTCTATACACGAAGCCATTTAACAGGACTCAAAGTGGCCGACAAACTTCCTGTTCTTCTCCCAACAGACACCCTGTGAGGTAGGTGGGGCTGTGAGAGCTCAGAAGAGGGCTGTGACTAGCCCAAGGTCACCCAGCTGGCTTCTTGGAGGAGGGTGGAATCAAACCTAGTATTCCCAGATAAGAGTCTGGCTCCCTAAGCGCTAGACCACACTGGCTCACCTTGAGGCCTTCGCAGGCAGTACAGAAGTGGAATAAATAAGCCAGTAAATGCAGTTACGCCAAGGGCCTCCGTCTGTGCTTACTTAAGTCAACATGGTATTGCACTGGGCTACGAGGTCACATCTCGGGGCTTCTATCTTCCTATCTTTTGCTGCTTCAAGACATTCTAATAGGAGGCATCTAACACTGACCGGTCATTGGGGTCTCTATCTTGCCACCGAACCCATTCAGAAGGACGTCAGGGACTGAAACATGCCACGTAACACACACAGCAGCAGCACTTGGCATCTTGAAAGAAAAACACAATTGTAGACACAGCATGTGATGGTTTTCTAAAATTTATTTACTGACAATAGTTTCAGCTGAATTCCGTTTTTGTCACAGCTGTGAATTGGGGCTGAAGAATCCATCGGCAACCATTTCTCCCATTCCACAGAGGTCAACGTGAAGCTGGATCGAAATATATAAATCTCCAATGGGGAGGAGGAAAACAGTTAAACACATAGGATTTCTCTTGGAATCTCAGAGGAACAGGGCAATGGAATGAACCACTGCCCAACATACCAAAGCTGCATCCAGATGTCTGTTATTTATTATGTTATATTTTGATATTCCTGAATAAAGCATCGATGTCTGGATGCAGTCCGAAAGTGCTGACTCAGGAGAGAGGATTGCTGACTCATCAGAAAAACCTCTGCAATAGATCCAAAAGGTCTCGGCTACTTCATGCCCCTTCAGACTCCTTTGCTAGACCCAGATATCTGATGTGCAGTCTCCACCTGGGTAGCGCATATCGTGAGCACGGGCAGGACCATACGGCTCTGTTCCAAAATCCACCATGAAATCTGGATTGACACAGAGGCCTCCATTCTTCGTGTCCACGTCGATTTGCAACATGACCGTCCCGCCGCTGCGAAAGTGAATGTCGAAAGAAGAAACAGACAAATTCTGTTAGACAAATTCCTGGAGGTCAGGTGCATCAATGGCTACTAGAATGAATGCCCAGGTACCACCTCCAGGTTGGAGAGACAGGCAGGAAGCCTCCCAAAGGCATTTGCAGGGAGTCAAGAGCAGGTGAAGATTTAGTCTTTGTCTTCTGCTTGAGATGCCCCAAAGCAACTGGTGGGCCACAGGGTGAGACAAGGATGCTGGACTAGATGGGCTGTTCTTATGTCGTAAATGCTGCAATGTGTATATTGAAAAGTTGGCTGGTATGCAAACTGGCAGCTGACTGAAGCAGAGAAGAATTTGGCATTCAAGATTCTACCCTCGCCTGCTTCTTTGCCCCCTTTTAAAACAAGGAATATGCAAAATTTTATGCAAAGCATATTTCAACGGTTACGTGGAACTTACCCATGCAAGTTAATTATATGTTGGAATTACGCTTGCTGAGGGTTTAGCTGCTTTTGGTGCTGAGAGCAGACAATTTGCAGGAAGCATTTTTCTTGTGTGTTTGGTATCCAAAGAGGAAGACCAAATGTTGTTCCCTTTTCCAACAGTTAACCCAGGCCTAACCCACCAACATGCTGTACTTTGGATAATTGCCAAGAATATCAAAATCAACAATAATATGACCAATATTCTCACAAAATAAATGTCTGTGTTTCCTGCTCCTTAAATGATACACACACGCACGCACTCTTCCCATCATTTGGGGAACAGTTTCTTACCTGACCAGGTCTGGGTAAAACTGCTTGTCCCAAGGCGTGTAATAGGAGGTGGTGACGTACAGCCTTTTTCCATCCAAGCTTAGCTGGACCCTATGAGGCCCTCCACGAACTCTGTGTCCCTAACAAACATAAAAATGGGTGGAAAAAATTGAGTCTTCCCTGTGTGTCATCCTTAGTTGGTAGGGTGGGTTAGAAATAGGATCAATCAACCAATCAAGAAGAAACCAAAAGCAGCCTTAAGAATGGCACCCAGCGGTCATGGGGAAATCTGCAGACGATTAGGGTCCCAGCTGGACTGCTGTACATACTACCATTCACAGCTGTAGCTCTGACAATAGTGGGCCTCTTTGCTCTTAGTCAGCTGCTTAGAATCAAGATGTTTAATGCAATGATAAGGATTCTCTAATGCAGTGGTAATATGTGAGCCCCTCCTTTTCTCTTTATTTGCAAGTTACTCACCTTGATCACAAGAGGATCAGGCTGGCATTCCAATTCTGGATCTTCAAGAACGGTCACTGGTCCATCTTTGACAATACTGCCACCTACAAACACCTGGAAATGCCCGTCCCCAAAATAAAAGATCAGTTGACCATAGGAAACACCATTTTCCATAAAATGTAATATTATTAGGGTGCGTCCCCATGCACATTTTTGTTTTGTTTTTTTAATTTTTTAAAAAATCTTTTTATTAGTTTTTTAAATTGCTTTAAACCCCCCTCCCCCCATGGGTAATACATAATTCCAAATTTTTTATACAATACATTGAAAAGGCTGCACAATTCATAATACTACATTGAGAAAATTAAGCGTAACTTCATTTTCTCACTTTCACTCCTAAGCTTATTATCTAAATATATTTTAACTATCATCAATTTTTGTTTACATATTCTAACCCTATCCAAATTACTTCTATTATTCATACAACTATTCAATATTTCTACTGCTATCACGTTAATTATATAATTATACCATTTATTAATAGATCATTTCGTTCTGTCCTTCCATCCACTCACTAGGACTATTTGAGCACATGT